>CM076581.1:1033320822-1033651686 GCA_034641835.2 Pinus albicaulis | reverse complement strand
GGAAGATACTCTCCATATTATCAGTATCCACCATCCTATCCACCATATCCACAATTTTATTCTCAAAATCCTCAACAAAATTTCCCTCAAAATTTTCAACAAAATCCTCAACAACATCATCCAACCCAACCACATCAAAATCAACCACTTCCATTACCATTCCCTCAAAAATCCAATCAATTTCCAGCTCAACCCATACCAAACCCCAATAATAAGAACCCTCAGAATACATACATGATAGAAGGCCAACAGCTTCCAACTTATTTAATTACTCCTCTAGACCTTAGTGATGTTCAACTTAGGTCTGGCAGGATACTTGAAAAGAGGAAACCTTCTGTGATCATACAAGAACAAGATAATTCTGAGGAAGACTCTCTACGGGTGAATAAAAGTCTTGAGGAAGACACATCCTTTCAAGACCCACACATTGAAAAACTAAAACAAAAAGATCCAATAAAGCCAACTCCTGTATTAGAGCAACCATCCACATCTACTTCTATACTCCCTTTCCGGAAAGATTACAAATTGATAGAGGTGTAGAGAAACAGATCATGGTGCCTAATTATGATTTCTTTAGATGAATTGAGAAATGTTTGCATTAAAATTCCATTATTGCAAGCCATCAAGGAAATCCCAATTTTAGCCAAAACAATAAAGGAGTTGAGTATGAAGACAACAAGAAAAAGAATAAGAGAAACCAAGAAAATTCAACTGGTAGGACAAATAGCAGACATTATGATGGGCAATATTGTTATTCCAAAGTATCTTGACCCAGGAAATCCAGTTGTCAAAATTCACATCAATGGAATTGAAATTCAAAACACACTCATTGACTTAGGAGCAGCAATAAATATCATGAGTAGACAAATCATGGACAAACCGAAACTTCCTAATCTTCTCTTTACACCCACACTATTACAATTAGCAGATAGATCTGTGATCAAACCAGATGGGGTAATAGAAGACATTCCAGTGTCCCTAGATTCTTGGGAGTACCCTGTGGATTTCATGATCCTAACTCCTAAGAATAATCTAGGAGGCCATCCTGTTATATTAGGAAGACCTTGGTTGGCTACAACTGATGCTTTTATTAGTTGTAGGTCTGGTGATATGTATATTTCTGATGGTAGTTCAACTAAGAGATTCACTTTATATCCTCCAGCTAGGACAATTACAGATCTAGATGACACTCAATGGATAGAGGATGAAGAAGATTTACAACCACTCTTCACAATTTCATAAATTAGTGAAGATAATCAAATTCTGAATACTCTAGAAAACTTTGAATCCTCTCCAGAACACAAACATGAATCATTTCAAGAGGGATCCAATATTGAGTTTTTGTCATCTAGGCAGATGTCTCTTCATTCTATGGACAAATTTGGCAACTCTACAAGTGAAATTTTTCCAGGCAAAACATTGAATATAAACAAGAACCTAGAAAAATCTCAACAAGAAGAGTTAGTCAAAGTATTACATAGACATTCTTCTGCATATGCATGTGAATACACTGACATGAAAGGGATAAGTCCCAAGACTTGTACTCATCACATCTATATAGAGGCAAATTTCAAACCAATCAGACAGCCTCAAAGACGGATGAATCCAAATCTTATGGAAATTGTCAAGGAAGAATTGCAAAAATTATTAAATGTTAATTTCATCTATCCTATTTCAGACAGTCAGTGGGTTTCTCCTTTGGTAATTGTGCCAAAGAAAAATGGAAAATGGAGGGTGTGTGTTGACTACCGAGAACTGAATAAAGCTACTCTTAAAGACCATTTTCCCTTACCTTTCATAGATCAATTATTAGATACATTAGCTGGCAAAAAGTACTTTTCATTCCTAGATGGGTTTAGTGGTTACAATCAAATCCAAGTAGCACTTGAAGACCAAGATAAAACCACATTTACTTGTCCTTGGGGTACCTATGCCTACCGAGTATTGCCATTTGGGTTATGCAATGCACCCGCAACATTCCAAAGGGCAGTATTAGGAATTTTTTCTGATCTGATACATGACTGTGTAGAGGTGTACATGGATGATTTTACAGTTTATGGGGATACATTTGAAGAGGCTTTAGAAAACTTGGAGAAAGTCTTAAAAAGATGTCAAGAAGCAAACCTTTCACTTAGTCATGAAAAATGTTTTATGATGTTTACTGAAGGTATTGTTTTAGGGCACCACATTTCAGGGGATGGGATTAGAGTTGATGAGGCAAAAGTCGAAGTCATTTCTAACCTATCCATTCCAAGTTGTCAAAGAGATGTTAGAAGTTTTCTAGGATTTACAGGGTATTATCGGAGATTTATAGAAAACTTCACCAAAATAGCATCTCCTCTTTTCAAATTACTCACCAAAGATTGTGAATTTAAGTGGACTTCTGATTGCCAGTTAGCTTTTGAAACCCTGAAAACCAAAATTTCTGAAGCACCTATATTAAGGGGGCCTAACTGGAAGTTACCTTTTCATATCTCGACAGATGCTTCTGATACAGCTCTAGGAGCAGTATTGGGACAGAAATATTTGATTCCCTATGCCATCTATTATATCAGTAAAAATTTGACTCCTGCAGAGTTAAACTATACTGTAACTGAAAAAGAGTTTTTAGCCGTTGTTCATGCCATAAACAAATTTAGACACTATATAACAGGCTATGAAACTTTTATTCACACTGATCATTCTGCAATTAGATACTTAATGAACAAATCAATCACTAATGGCAGAGTTATAAGATGGTTGTTACTATTGCAAGAATTCAACATTACTATTCTAGATAGGCCTGGAAAACAAAACACTGTGGCTGATTTCCTGTCTAGAATCCAAAATATCAAAGATGACACTCCGGTTGAAGATCAATTTCCTGATGAATATCTTTTTGCAATCTCTACTCAAACTCCATGGTTTGCCGATATTGCTAATTATTTAGTTTCAGGAAAATTTTCTTCAATTATGAATGCAAGGGATAAAAGAAAAATCATTAATGATAGTGAAAATTATTCATGGGTCGCTAATGAGTTGTACAAGACAGGTCCAGATTTGATCATTAGAAGGTGTGTTCGTGAAGATGAGATGCCTGAGATTCTCAAGGCATGTCATGATGAACCTTGTGGCAAACACTTTGCAGATAAGAGGACAGCTTATAAGATCCTTAATTTAGGATATTATTGGCCATCTTTGTTTAAAGATGCAAAGGAGTATGTCAAAAGGTGTGACAGATGCCAAAGGGTAGGGAAACCTTCTCCTTCAGGTGAGATGCCATTACAACCGTAGGTACACATTGAACCTTTTGAAAAATGGGCTTTGGATTTTGTAGGACCTATTAGTCCTCCATCAAGACAAAAGAAATATATATTAGTTTGCACTGATTATGTTACTAAATGGGTAGAAGCTAAACCATTACTTGTTGCTAATGAATCATCTGTAGTTACTTTTCTTTTTGAGGATATTTTTACTCGTTTTGGTGTCCTAAGGGAAATTGTTACAGATCAAGGAGCTCAATTTACATCAAGGCTAGTGGAGCAAATGATGGAGAAGTACAAAATCAGACATAGAAAAACAACTCCTTATCATCCACAAGCAAATGGTCAAGTGGAATCTACTAATAAGGTCATTGAAGGAATCCTAACAAAGACTGTTCATTTACATAGAAGAGATTGGGTAGATAGGCTTCCTGAAGCCTTGTGGGCCTATAGAACTACATGGAGAAACACAACAGGCCATACTCCTTATGAGCTTGTTTATGGAAAGCAAGTTTTGTTTCCCATAGAGTTCCAGATTCAGACTTTCAAAATGGCAGTTCAGCTAGGACTTGATTTAACAGAGGCACAAAAGCATAGACTCGAGCAGATTAATGAATTGGATGAGATCAGACAAGATGCAGTTCAGAAAACAAGTCTAGTCCAACAGAAAAGGGCTAGATGGCATGACAAGTACATCAAAGAGAAGAAATTCAAAGAGGGTGACTGGGCTCTCTTGTTTGATTCAAAATTCAAGGATTTTCAAGGGAAATTTCAGACACATTGGCTTGGGCCATATGAAATTGTTCGAATTTTTGATAATGGGGTAGTAAAAATCAGATCTATAGATGAAGAAGAGGTCACTTTTCTTGTGAATGGTCATAGACTGAAGCTATACCACAAGCCACTCTCAAGAGAAGAATTTGTCAAGAAGTTCCAAGAAAGCAATGATGTGAAGTTAATGAAGAAGAGTCTCTCTTCTTCATCAACTTGATTAAATTTTCTGAAGCATTTCTCTTGTGAAAATAAATAAATAAATAAAGGTATAAACATGAAAACCAATCATTGATTGGCATGTTTATACAGAAAATATAGGGTGAAAATCAGAGTCTCTCTGACACACTAACTTTTCCCATTTTTGTTTTTACAAGCAGCTGTTACAAAAATCATAAGTTCAGAGCCATAGTGCTTATGATCCATCTCATTTCATTTCACTCCATTCACTTATCCATCCATACTCCATCTCATCCATCATTCATATTTCACCCCATTCCACATTTCATTCATCTCATTTCATCCTCCATCCATCTCATTTTCATGTCAAAATACAAAATTTGATGTCTTGTTGTAAGTGAATAAAATATGTCATGAATTGCAGTACAGTTCTTATGTTCTTTCACTCCATTTCATAAACTGAATCCATTCCATTTCATCATCCACTTCATACATATCATAATCCACCATCCATCTTCATTCATATCATATAACATCTCACCCATATTCCAAAAACACTCCATTTTCATGATTAAAATGCTCTACAGGAACATTCTGCAGCTCAGTAGACATTCTGAAGCTGATCAGCCTTTCTGCAGCTAGACAGTCTTTCCGCAGCTACAAACCCTGAAGGCATCAATCAGCAGACATTAGAATTGCAACAAAGTGACCCAGTGTATCCATGAATCAAAAGCATCAAGAAAATTATGAAGACTCTTCCAAAGATGAACAAAGAAGACAAAGATTACAAAAATCAAATGAAAGGCAGAGGTAACAAGTTTAAATTATAATGGCATTTCATTAAAGTTTAGCATAGTTTTAGTTATGGATTGTTCGAAAAGGTTGTTTTAATTATTTTTATTGATCAATACCAATAAACCCTCCACAGACTTTGGATTAAAATTTATCATTTCAAATTTCATATCTGATATCATTTAAGCGGTTAAAATGGTCGAGGTATTTGAATTCTTCACGTCTCTTAACCAAATCATTCAATGATGATTCCCTCTGCCATCGTAAAAATCTCTGCCGTCTCTTCAATCATTAATTCATTCCCTCCACCTCACTCCACTACTTCATTCCGTGACCACTGCCATCACTCCATTCTATAGCCGACATTTCATTCCGAAGACAGAGATATTCTTATCACCGAGAGCAGAGCCAAAGGATATCAGTTTGAATAGCATTGAGCATTGTAAACTCAGAGCAGAGCAAAAGGGTAAATTCAGAGGTATAGCAGCGTGAAAATTTGAAGCCACTTGATTCCGTGGGCAGACAAAATATCACTGTGGGCAGAGTTTGAGCATTTTTCACTATAAACACAGAAGTGTAGCAGTATGGAATTTGAAGTCTTTTGTCACTAGGAGACAGAGGTGTTGCAGTGTTGAATTCAGAACCATTTGCTACCAAGAGCCAGAGGTATTGCAGTGGAGAAGTTGAAGCCAGTTGTCACTGTCAAACAGAGATATATCAGTCCAAAGTTCAATTGTCAACAGAGGCATATCAGCCCGAAGTTTTGAAGCTGTTGTCACTATCAAACAGAGGTATGTCATTCCAAAGTTTGAAACCATTTCCATTCAGAACTTGAAGCCATTTCAATTCGAAGGTGAAAATCATTGTTTTTGTGGGTAGAAGAGTGTAAATTTGAATATTGAAGAAGCAATCATGGGTTTCATTGTAAGAACTAAACCAGTGGGTTCAAAATATTTAGAAGGCTACCCTCAATGCAAAGAAATGTTACAACAAATAGGATGGCTTCAATTTTTGGAGAAATTTAATGGCTTCCACAAGGAAGTCACTAAAACATTTGCAAGATCATTTCAAGGAACCAAAGTTGAGGTGGGAGATGTCAAATTTACTGTCACTGAAGTTTTCATTGCAGAGGCTACAGGGTTGCTCAGAACTGGAGAGAGATGGTTCAAAAATAGAGAATTCCACAATGACTCCTGGAAACAAATTTTAAAATCACCAGGTATGGATGTTACTGTATTCCCAGTTCTGCCTTGAAAAACAAATGGAGAAACATACTACTTCTTCTGCAAAAATTTATTACATGTGAGGGTAGATATGGAACATTTTATGTCTACCACATTAGACTGATAATGCATTTTCTGGGGGAAGACTTAAACCTACCATATTTCTTGCTTCAAAGTCTGAAGAAGATGGCTTTCTGTGTTCAGAGAAGGGTTCAATTTTTAGAGACAACCCTATATCATCATGGTTTGCTCAAAATTCTGATTGAACATCATCTAACTAAAACAAATGATACATGGGACGATTTCTTGATAAGAAATCATTTTGAAGAGCCAAAAGAACCCTCACCAGAACCACAGCCTACAAGGAGAAGTAGGAAATGGAGGGCCTCAAAAGTTGAAATTGACAAACCAGTCCAAGAGAGCAGTGAGGAAATCATTTTAGAAAAGTTGACTCAAATCAAGAGGCAACTTAAGGAAGAAAAGGTAATCAAGAAATCTGCCATGGAGAAAGGAGAGGGATCTTCTCAGCCTAGAAGAAGCCACAGACTAAAGGGGAAACTGAAGAAAACACTAATCAAACAAACAGGGGTAATCAATATAGAAGATGAAGAAACATCCATTGAAGAGGATGTTGAAGAGGATTTTTATGAAGGAACCCTTGAAATTGACCCTGCTCAACAGGAAATTTATGACTATGTGGAAAATTTGGAGAGAAGAGCTTCAGAAAGCACAGAGAGAACCCCCAGTCCTCCACTGTCTGAAATAGATATATTAAGAAGGAATAGGTATGAGTTGGAATTACTGAATAGACACATCAAAAATGAGAATGAAATTCTCAAGGATCAAGTCAAGCTCAAAACTGATATGAACTCAACCTTATCCCTGCATATAGACAAAGTGGAGAAGACCAATGAAAAGTTGAAGACAAAGAACAAAAATATAATCAGGGCACTCACCAACCTAAGGTTCAAACTTGTTATCAGGAAACCCAGAAGATCTCTAGCTTCCAGACAAAGGAGAAGAAGAGGATTAGATGTCCTTGCAGAAGCCTCTGAGTTCATAGGATAATTTGCATGAGGACATGCAAAGAGACAACAGTGGGGGTATGTTGAGCCTCAAAATTGTGCTTTCTTTCATTCCACTTTACCTCATTTTCCTTTGTCCATTGCTATCCTAGACCCAATTGATCAATGAATTTAGTTAAAATTACTTTTAGAATGATTTACATGACTCACTTGCTAAGTTTTGTGATTTTTTCCATTGTAAAGCATTTTGACCGGAACTAGCTGCAGAATGCAGACATTCCCTAGCTAACCGGCGATTCTGCAGCTATCTTCACGTTTGAGTATGTTCCAGGTGGCCTCTCAAGAAAAACCGCATATGGGCATAATCCACGTCATGTCTACATGGTTCGTTGCTCATCATGGAGGAAGAAACGAATTCTGGGTATGGTTTTGAACGTGGGAACACATTTAGGAAGGAAGACTTCTATTAGGACTGTCTCAGTCCAGATGTCTTTTCCTCTTCACGCAGCCACTTCAAAGAGTCCTAACGTGATTCCGATAAGGAAAGACAGCGTTCCTGAATTTTTGCAAGTCTTTTTATGTGCATTTGCTTTATAAACACTTGGGAGACCGAGAACTATGTTAGAGATTTTATGTTAGATTTGATGCTAGATTTTGTTTAGACTCTGTGCTACATTTCTGAAGACGCAGAGTGTTATGTTCAAGTTCTTTCATCTTTAATGAAGCAGACAGTGTTATTGTGAAGGCGTTGATTTAATTTGGAGTTGAATTCCGTCAGGTGGTAGAGGGCCCCTGCCTCTTGCACGGATTTATTTTGCGTAAATTAGATAAGTCTTCTAGCTGCCTTTACATTTTGAATTTGAATTAATAGTTGTTTTAATTAGCTACTGTAGTTGTACTCATTCTAAATCTTCCACAAGAAGAAGCTCTTCCAAAAGACTATAATGATGAATGGGAAATGACTATAGTATTGTAGGATTAGGAGTTGAATTCATAGTTGTTTTTAATTAGCTACTGTAGTTATATTCATTCTAATTCTTCCACAAGAAGAAATTCTTCCAAAAGATTATAATGATGAATGATGAATGGCTATAGTATTGTAGGATTTAGTTGTAGTTTTTGTTGTTCACTATCACAGTTACACTTGTTCTAATCACTCTTCCACAAGAAGAAACTCTTCCAAGAAATTATTAAGAAGTTCAAGACATGACCGTGATAATGAATGATTTAGTTGTGTGTTTGCACTAAGTATCATCTCTGTTCTTGCTCTTAAACGCTTGCCCAAGACATCATAATGACGAGTAGGATATGAATATGATATCTTAGTTTTCATTGCTTTCAGTCCTTTTTGCTTGCATTTGCATTCAATTACACAGTCAGAATTGTTCTAATACCTCTTCCAAAAGAAGGAACTCTTCCAAAATATCACTAATGATGGACAAACAGATTGTGTAACTTCATAGAGTAGTGCATGGTAGTATAGTTAGGATGCTCCGGAGTTTAATTGCACTTAACTCATGTTCAGTTACTTTGTTTCGAGTTTGATGATGACTTATAGTTCAGCATTGTTCTAGATTAGTGGCATCTTAAGTTCATTCTTAGATTAACTCATTGCACTTGCACTTCATATTCAGATTGTCATCCATTGCACAATAAATTACTTCAGTTGTTAGGATTAACAAAACAGCCTTCATTATTCACAAATCTATTCTTGTTCTAAAAACTATAATTGATCTATAACCATATGAACAGAAGACAACATCATTTTAAGGCCTGAAGTACCTCTGCAATTTCCTTATCATTTCATAAACAGAGTCCTCCCTCAAAAGCCTACTTTGAAAAGAAATCAATAACTTTTGAGTAAAGGTTTTGTGACATTCAATTGAATTGCAGAATAGAGATAGGAATTGGTTTTTGCATAGAAGATCTTAGGATGGTATCAATGTTTTTCCTCCAATCTATTTCAAATCTCTAAATAAGGACAAAATGTTGCATCATTGTAAGGTTAGTTGTTTAACTGTTTAGTTAGAGGATTTGCATACTTAGTGATCATTTCTCAAGTTTAGTTTGTGTTTTGAATCATTTGCTTAAAAGTCATTATCAAGCTTTGTTTTTACTTAGTCATAGTTTAGATTTGATCCTGCTTCAGTGTTTCCAATTTCATTTGTCATTTATTATCCATCAATTAGGCTTAACTCTGTTTTTAATCACCAGCTCCTTTCCATTAGCTTTCTAGGCATTTTCCCTTGTAAACATAAAACCACCAAAAGACCAAAAACATCATAAATCATCACAAAAGACCAAAAACATCACAAAATACTACACACAACGCATTAGGAAACAAGCACCTAGGTACATACAGTACACTTCACTTCAGCAGTTTACAAATCCTGGTTGACAATTAAATGAGCTCAGTTTAGGAGACTAGATTGAGACCAAACACATGTATGGGTTCATTATGGATTGCCTATTTCTATTGTTAGTGACAGGGGTTCCAGGTTCACTGGGAATTTTTGGTCCAATCTTTGGAAGATGATGGACAAAAAGTTGAAAAAGAGTACTACTTTTCATCCGCGAACTGATGGCCAAATCAAGGTGGTGAACAGAACCATTGTGCAACTACTGAGAGGATATTGCAACAAACATCCTAAGTTGTAGTATGAGCAACTGCATTAAATTCAACACGCTTACAATTGGGCAAAGCACTCTTCTACAAATACAACACCTTTTGAAGTATGCTTTGGGTATTTGCCAAAATTGCCATTAGAATTCATCTTTGAGAAGGATGTTGCAATTTATGGGCATAGTCATATTGAAAATGCTCGAAAGTTCATTGAGAAAATTCAGATTATACATCAACAAGTTCAAGAACAGCTTGTTAAGAGTCAAAGAAAATACAAGGAGAGGCATGAAAAACATATAATTGATCACAATTTTCAAGAAGGAGATGAGGTATGGTTTCACATAAGCAAAGAAAGGATGCAAGGTGAAGGTAAGAAGTTCAAACCCATTCGCTATGGTCCATTCAAGATCATAAAGCAAGTTGGTAAAAATCCATTTCAACTTGACTTGCCTTCATATATGCAAATGTATTCAGTTGTTAATGTTGAAAACTTACGTTTGTATGAGCCACCTTTGATCGATGATCAAGGAAGTGAGGTTTAGCTGCCTTCTATTGAATATTTCTTGCCATAATTTCTGGATGATCTCAAGGAAGATACAATTCTTGATAGGAGGACAAGAGCATCTAAGATGGACAGTGTTGATTACCTTCGAGTTGGGCTCAAAGGCAGTAAGCCAAGCAAGGTAAATTGAATGGAAGTTGGAAAGGTGAGGGAGTTGTAACCTCATCTATTGAACAGGTAATCAAGTATTTTTGGGTCCAAAAGCTTCCTAATGGGGAGGTGTGATCTGGAGTTCATAAATTTTTCTCAAAATCGAAAGTGCTCGAAACTGTGCCGAAGCTAAGCGACCGGGTCGATCTCGTCTTTCTAATTCTGGTGCCATGAATGACTCAAAAAATCGATGTCGTTTGAGGGAGATATCGTGTTCTGATCGATTTCCCAAACAACTAAATTTGTGACAAGTTTGACTGGGATGCCCAATCAGCATGCAGGTGTACAGTCAACAAAAATAGGAATATTCCTTAGAATATTCCATTTTCTCCAAGCCAGTGATATTCTACCAAGTGGCATATTTTCATTTGTTGATGTGGATGGTACATTATTTTTTGGGCCGATGAATGGGTGACACGTGGCCAGCCCCGAGGCTGTCACGTGTCCCCCGTATGGTGTATCAAAATTTTATTAGGTCCAAGGGGTTTGACCCCGCGACCTCCGACGTGCACGCAAGACTCTCCACCATCCGGGCTACTCATGTCTATTACCCCTATAGTGAACCGGTACTATTTATGTTTTACAATGTTTGCATATGGGGGTGAGGGGAATTGCCAGCAGTCCACGAGTAGTGTTCACATGACGTGGCAACAATCCAATGGTTATGTAACAATTGTTCCGGCGAATAAAATCATGGCATTAAAAATTTAACTAAAAACCTTATCACATATCATGGTTACCACAAACTTCTCTAGCGATTGGTCTTAAACCTGTGTTTGACTCCAGTTTCAAAGGAGCGAACTCCAGTTCTAAGCGTAGTTCTACTAGGCGGTTAGCCTAACCATGAGGGTTGGCATGTGGCCACCCCCTCCCCTTAACCATATTACATAACGTTACGGTTAGAAGAATGGTGGATAGGTTAGTGCGCCACCAAATTTCAGAGAATTTTCCATTTTTAACTGTAGACAAGTGCGGTTCTCCACTTTTAGTGGAGGTTTTGTAGGGGATATTGGGAAAAAGGCTAGGAGGGTCAATTTTCAACCAATTTGGGTGAAACAAGAGTCTACCTAGACTAATCTGAGCATTATGGAGTCATTGGTGCAGAGAAAACAACCATTGGAGGCTTGTAAACACATGTATTTGCAAAATTTTGAGCATAATGAAAGATGGACATGCCATTGGGAGCAGGACCAATAGATGTAGCCCATGAGGGGTGAACTGCTTCATCATGCCTGCTGTGTAAATCTTATGTGTGGTTTTTTTCTCTCTTATACACTGTTGTTCAGTGTTATTTAGGCTTATTTTCATGCTTATAATTCACAAATTCATCTATGTTTCATGGTTAAAATCCTCAATCCTTAAGCAACAAATGGAGAAAAATATGTACATGTTATCTAATTGAAAAGGCACTTAGCACAACAGAAATAATATAGTCCTTTCAGATCAACCATAGCACGGAACATTGCTCGTCTATTGGTTCGCCTTATCCCTAAAGAGGGTTTGATCGAAAAAATACAAATACACCTTGATGGAAATTCTTATATGTAGATGATGGATTATGAACACTTACCGTTCAAGTGCCATCGATGTCATAAAAATGGCCACCTTACTAGAGATGACCCTTTGGGTATTAGAAGAAGGCATAGGCTAAGGGGAGGAAACAAGAATGATTATCGGGATCGTTTGGAGCAGGTGGATCAGGAAGAAGGGGGTGATCAGGCTCAGGGAGAGGATGAGATTCTTCAGTAGGAAGAGGGGTTGATTATGATGGACGGAATGGAAGAATTGATTCTACAACTGGTAATCCTTCCCGATGGTGTGATGAATCAAGCACTGGACATCCTTGACCTTGCTGATCTTGCACCGGATATGGCGGGTACTGATACTCGTTCCCCACCTTCTATCTTTTATTCCTTTGATATTTTATTAAATGCTATGCATTTTCCTGGTCCTTCCAGGCCTACTGGAAACGAGTCTTTGTGCATTAAAAAAATTTCACTAGTAATGGAGAACATTATTACAACCATCCTGAAACTCTCTATTGACACTATACCATATAACCTTCAACCCTAAGAGAAAAAATATTTGTCATTTGAGGCTTTTGGTGAGTTGGGGCGCATCTTTGTTCCTAAATATCCTAGGAGGATAAGGGGAAGGAAAATTGACATTTATAAAGCACAAATCAAATCCATGATTTAGATAGCCAATGGAAAATAAACTATCTCTCAAAGGGGCACTTAAACCAGTGCAGTCCCCTGTCACTATGTCTAAATGATTTTGTTTTATTTCAACTATAGAGGGTTATCTACTACCCATAAAAAACCATCTCTAAAAGCAACATTCTTTAATTATTTTCCAAATATAATATTGCTTCAAGAGACCCTAGGCTAGGGCGATTTTGTTAAGTCATCCCTGCAAAAAATGCTTCTAGGATGAAATTTTGTGACCATTGATGATAAAGGTAGATCGTGTGGCTTAGAAATTGAACTAAAGGACAATGTTATAAAGCTAAGAAATTACTGGGCCTCTGAATCACTTATTGGTGAAAAGGTTTATTCAATGGAATTAGTTATAGACTTCACTATTGTTAACATATATGGTCCCTGTCAAGAGCTTATCTCTTTCTGGAACAACCTTTAATCAAAGTATTGCATGAAAGGTCCCAATCTGGTGGTGGGAGGAGACCTAAATTTCTCCTTAGGATTGTCAAATACTTGGGTGCCCATGGCTCAAGAAAACACCCTATCTAATTTCTTCTGGAACAAAATATGGAATGGGCACCTTATCAACCCAAACCTAATCAAAATCTCTTCGACTTGGAGGAACATGAGAGTGGGAGATGCTCATGTGGTAAATAAATTTGATTGTTTCCTTTTAAATGAAGAATTTTCAAACCAGTTCACGGGGTTTAGGCAATGGGTGGGCTCTAGGGGTGAATTAGACCACTCTCCTATATTAATGGAGTTTCCTAGACCAAACAAGAAACTAGGATCCCCTTTCAAGTTTAATTCAGGTTGGTCAAAGGATGCAGGTTATATCAGCCTTGTTTATGAAACATGGAGTCCTATGGATAGATTTCGAAATTTTTATCATGCCCTGTCCCTTATGAACAATCTGAAAAGTCTCAAAAGGGTGACAATCTCATGGGCAAAAGAGAAGATGGAAAAAGACACACCTGATCTTCGAGAAACCAAGGAGGAGCTAGAGTGAATGGAATTTTAGGGGGCGGATGGTTATGAGAATGAGGAAAAGAGGGAGTGAATCAAGCTACTGGAATCCAGGAGAAGAAAATTTTCTATCGATAATGAGGAATCATGGCGATTAAAGAGTTGTGCAATATGGCTCTTAGTTGGGGATGAAAATACAACATTTTTTCAAAATTATGCAAAGGGAAGCAAAAACTAAAATACAATCTGGGAATTGGATAGGCGAGGGGGGGTACTGTAAATTTTTTTAACGATATGGCTTCCCTGGGGAAAGACCATTTCAAAACCCTTTTTAGAGCCCATGATATTGCATCAATAGGGGAGGTGATTTGGGTTGCTCAACTCTTTCGTAGATATGTTGAGGAGGAGGAAAATTAACATCTAATGGCTCTTTTCATGAAGTTAGAGGTCTAAAATGTATTAAAGTCTATGCAAAAAGACAATTGTCCAGGGCCTGATGGTTGGACAGTGGAATTATTTCAACACTTATATGAATTAATGGGGGAGGATATTGTAGGAGTGGTGGAAGAATCCAAAATAAATGGCTCTATTCATGATAATTTCAGCTCCACTTTCCTAGCACTTGTTCCCCAAATCAAACATCCCTAAGTATTTTGATGATTTTAGGCTTATCTCCCTATGCAATTGCATATATAAAATCATCACTGAAACCATGGCTTCTAGACTTAAACCTATTCTTTCTAGTAATATCTCTAAATAAAAATTTGGTTTTCTGGATGGCAGGAAGATTCATGAAGCCATTGGGGTGGCCCAAGAAACAATGCATAGCATTAAGAAGTCAAAGAATAAATTATTGATTGTAAAAATTGATCTTTCTAAAGTTTATGACCGAATCAGTTGGATATATCTGAGACTTTTGATGACCCACCTTGGCTTTAGAATTGATTTCGTTAACTGGATCATGGGATGCATTTCAAATGTGTCTTTTGTAGTTCTTATAAATGGGGTTGTGTCCCATTTTTTTCACAATCAGAGAGGGCTTAGACAAGGCTGCCCTCTCTCCCCAATCTTATTCCTCTTAGCTTCGAAAGGACTAAGTCAACTTATTATTTCATCCAAGAGAAGAGGAGACCTAAAAGGAATTGAAGTAGCAACATATTTATCCATCTCCCATTTTTTATTCATGGATGTTATACTGCTTTTTATTAATGGGAATATGGATGAGGTATCCCAACTAAAGTATCCTGGATTTGTTTTTAAAGGCCATAGGCATGGTTATAAATGTTCAGAAATCTTCAATTACTTATGAAGGCTTTTCACAACCAAAACTACCAAGGATCTCTACTACTCTCCCTTTCACACATCACCCTATGGGGGAGTGTCTAAAATACTTGGGTTTCTACCTGAAACCTGATGCTTATAAAAAATAGGACTAGGTCTGGTTGTTGTCAAAAATTGAAAAGCGTATCAATATTTGAATCTTCAAATGGTTATCCAGGCAGGAATAATAGTATGCATAAAATCGATTCTGCTGGCCATTCCGATATATTGGATCACCCTTTATTGGGTTTCAAAAGTCATTCTTAACAAGATTAGGAGAATATGAAGCCGTTTTTTTATGGGCTGGGAAGAAAGAAGAGAATTTCATTCCTTGGGTGGCATGGGAAAAAATTGCAAGACCCAAGGAATGGGGTGGGTGGGGAATAAAGAATTTATTTTCTTTTTCTATTTCTCTTCTACAAAATGAGGGTGGTGTTGGAAATTTTGTCATTGATGGCAAAGAAGGCAGCAAAAACAGAGACAGGCAATGGAGGCAGCCAAGAAGAAAACGAAGGAAGCAAAGGAGACAGGCAGAGGCAGAGGAAGCAGATATAGAGCCAGAACCATTATCAAAAGCAGAGGCAAAGGAAAAACTGTTATCACAGTAGTTGAGACAGAGGCAGAGCGACAGATCAGCAGAGGCAGAGGCAGAGTCGTTATTCTGAGAATCATTATTCGTGATGGATACACTGTTCTAACTTATGAATTGATGTCAAGTCTGGCTATGGACTACAATTCAAACCCTGTGTTTTTATGAACTTTGTAAGGGCGATGATAATACAATGGACTTGATTGGAGCACTTATAAGCTTAATTTGCAGGTTGGTCTGTGCTAACTAAGCCGTCAAGAATTGGTTGGAATCGATTCCTGTTCTCATTGTTTAACCTGCAGAGGAACGAAGCTGTGTATTGACTGGAGCGAGCGCGAAAGGGAGACACGTTGTTTGACATGAAACTATGTGACGGAGTGTAATGAAAGAAATACAAGTGGACGGAACCTGACGTGTCAAAGGGGAGTGGAACCATGAAAGGATGGAACCTTGCGAGAGGAACAGTGACGCGGTTCGGAGTGAGAAGTAAAGGCTGGAAGCGGATTTCATCGCACCACCTTTCGTCGGCAAGCAGAATTTGAGGAGGGGAGAGCGATTCCATAGAGGTGTTGACGCGTGGCAAGGCAGGACCCAACGAAAGTGCCTTTCAAAGCGCGCCATCGCGCGTTAACATTCATACCAGGAGGTGGAGCGATATCGTCGAGTGCCGTCGATCTGCGGCAGAGCCATCGGACGGTGACCGTTTGACGGAGATGCACACAGAATAAGCAGGTACGATGAGTGCGTTTATTGGGCGATTGAATGTAGATGCGGGGCCCAGAGCCAAGGTTTATTCAAAATTTAATTATGCAAAAAGCGTGCGTATCAATATAAATTCTCAAGGTTTAACTATTGGTTGTAAATCTTGGCACATGCAAATAAATTGAATTCCCGTGATAGAAGAAGTATAAGTGCGAGGGGTTATAACCTTAGTCCTAAGGTTTGGAGGCAAATATATAAACCATGGAAAATATGTGGGTTAACCATATTGTGATGGTTTAATAATTGAACGGAGGTCGTGACTATATATTGATATAGCATCATATGCGAGTAGGGTGACGTCGTTTTAAATATATGATGAAATGAACGTGGTTTAATATATGTACATGCCGAGGGTCAGTTTACATGGTTTTAATAGCCAAAGTATTATGTCGCTTATATTTGTGGGCCCAGAGCCAAAGGTTTTAAGACTGTGACCATATATATGTTGGGCACTAAACAAAAGCCACAATTTATTAATAATCGGGAATATGCATACATGACGACACTTATTCGAGGGGGGTCTCCTTCCCTTATCTGCTCGAGTCTGCTACCCCTGCGGAATTAAAAAGGAATGGAGCTTCGTTTGATGGAAGTTGATCCGACTATGATTTAAACCATATATTCTTCAAGGAGGTAAACTTCAGAATAAAGTATTGAAATTGCCCAGATCAACAGTTGGATTGAGTACAAATTTGTTGTATTCATTTTATATGCACATAGAAAGAGGAAGTATGTGGCCTGACAGAGGAAAAAAAAGATTGCAGAGTTGAAGAGATGTACAACAAAGGGATTCAAAAGTGTAGTGAATAGATGGAATATGCAGATGACAGTGAACAAATAGTATGCAGAACAAGTTCTTAACAGTAGCAGGAAAAGACAAATCCAGTAAAGCTAAAATCTAGAAAAGGAGCTAAGTGAAATTAAAATATGTAATTAAAAATGTGAATGTAAATGTTGTAATTAATTTTTTATTTTTTGTGATGCAAAGGCAAGTATCCTAAGGAAAAGAAAACTCCCACTGTAGCATGGAAATTTGTACATATTGTTATATTTTTAAAATTGAGTTGGATAAAGGAATAAGAAGACAGAAGCCAAAGAGTCATGACTGTTCACTCCAAATTCTTTATGAAATACAAATAGTCATGTGAGGAACTCTATATATAATATCACATTGATATGCACATGAGGGTTTTTAGAGAGAGTAAACCTAGAGAAGGAAGAATATAGAAGTGTGAGGCAAAGAAGTTTAAGAGAAGAAAGAGCAGAAAGAGAAGCTACAGAACAAAGCTGATATCTGAGGTAAATCAACAAACATTCAGTTTGATAAATTGAGGAAGTTGGAGCTTCCCTATCAAGTTGTAGCTTGATAGCTGTCAGTTGTAGCTGACTGAGGTTGGAGCATCCTGTAGGCTGGTGCCTACAAAAAATTGAAGGGAGTTGGTGCTTCCTTGCAAGTTGTAGCTTGCAGAATTGAGGTTGGAGCCTCCTGTAGGTTGGTGCCTGCAAAAAATTGAAGGGAGTTGGTGCTTCCTTGCAAGTTGTAGCTTGCAGAATTGAGGTAGGAGCATCCTGTAGGTTGATGCCTGCAGAAAAACAGTGGTGAGAGGGAGTTGGAGCTTGCCTTTGCATCACAACAATAATAAGATGTGGTTTTCTCCCTTTATGGGTTTCCACTTATATCTGGTGTCTCTGTGCATGATGTTTATGTGTTGATCTGATTTATGTCATCTGCTTAATACCTGATGCTATCATATTAAGTATACTTTTATATTATATTAATACTTGCTGCTCACATTCTAAGGTTACTCATATATTAAGTTGGATATGAAGTGAAGGTGTAAATAAGGTTTAATAAAAGTTTAAAAGATCATGAATGTGTTAAACTGATTCACCCCCCCCCCCTCTCAATTTAACTAAGGGTTCAACAATTGGTATCAGAGCAGGTTCCTTTGTACAAGTCTAACAACTGAAAGGAGATCCTAGGTTCCCAAGATGGCTAGTAAAGAAGGATGCTCAACCAATAAAGCCCCTTTCTTCACTGGTGAAAATTATGCTTTCTAGAAAATCAGAATGAGGACATACATAAGGTCTCTAGGAATAGAATTTTGGGCTGCTGTGGAATTAGGATATGCCCCAAAGGCAACTGACACAAAGAAAGAAACAAAACAAGACTTTGTGGCTAACGCAAAATCCATGAATGCCATCCTGAATGGATTGTGTGAAGCAGAGTTTATTAAAGTAATGCACAGAGACACAACCAAAGAAATATGGGATACTCTTGAGAACATACATGAGGGAGACAAGAAAGTAAAGACTGCCAAACTTCAAGTCTATAGAGCCCAGTTTGAGAACTTAAAAATGAATGATGATGAAGACATTGCCAGTTTCTTCCTAAAAGCTGCAGAAGTTATTAACAATATGAAAGATCTTGGAGAAAAAATGCCAGAAAGTATAATTGTGTAAAAGATTCTAAGATCACTTCCATCCAGGTTTAATCCAAAGGTGTCTGCAATAGAAGAAACAGCTGATTGGGAGACCTTGACCATGAACCAGATACTTGGAAATCTAACAGCCTATGAAATGAGGCTCCCACAAAAGAAGCCAAGTACGAGAAAAGCAACATTTAAAACAGAAAAGAAGAAAGAAGAAGAGGGAGACATATGCTCTTGCTCGGATGAAGAAGAGGCAAAGTTTGTCAAGAAATTGGATAGAGGCTCAGGTAAATACAAAGGTAAACTCCCCTTCAAATGCTTTAACTATGGAAGAGTGGGACACTATGCTACTAAGTGTCCTCACAAGAAAGTAAGGAATCAGGCTCAAGAGTCAGAGAAAAATAAATCAAAGAACTGGCAGAAACGAAATAAGTTCAGCAGAAAATCCTTATATGCTCAACAAAAGCAGTAAATCTGAAGATTCAGATGAATCCTCAAGTGAAGAAGGAACCTCTGAATTCTTATTGATGGCCATAGAAGAACTTGAAGGTCTCCTGCTAGAAGATGAAGAAGAAGAAGGTGAAGTCGACCTTGAGGGGGAGCTAAGAAGTGCTCTAGAAGAGATTGCTAGACTCAAACTGAAATGCAGAAAACAAAAGGACATTCTCCTCAAGTATGTACGAGAAGAACATAATTCAGAAGTCCTTAAGCATCTAAAGATAGAGCTTGAAGAAGCCAAGAGGATAGAGGACATGTTACTTAAGCAAATCAAAGAAAAAACTCAAGAACAAGAAAAGTTGGAAGAAGAAGTAGTATGTCTCAGGAAGAAATTAGAAAATGATCAAAGGAAAGTGGTTACAAACTCTTCTCAAACAACAAGCTCTAGTAAGTTGAATGAAATTCTGGTTGCTCAAAGATCCCCTATGATAAAGACTGGAATAGGCTATGAAGGAGAATCAAGTAAAGGAAAAGAAAAGGTTGACAGAGAAATTATTTTTGTAAAAGCAAAGAAGAATGATGAAGCAGCTCAAACAATTCCTACAAAAGGAGAAATTTGCAATAAGGAAGACACAGATCAGAAGAAACCACTAGTAGCAAAGAATGTAATAAATACTAAGACCCCTGAATATGTAAAATTTGGAAACCATCAAAGGAGATTCTTCCCTCCTATGAAGAATGCCACCTGTTATGCTTGTCACAAGCTGGGACACATTGCTGCATATTGTCATGCAAGGAGGAGTAATTCAAACCAACAAAAGATGCAAACATTGAAGAGACTGCCTCAAGCAAACAAATGGAAGAGACAACCTTACATCAGGTATGCAAATAACTTCTATGGTTACTAATTTTATTGTAAGGAATTTGGTCATAAAATCATTGAGTGTAGAAAGTATGGACAAAGATTGATGTTTAACACCTCAAGAAGGTTTATGAATCAAAGAAATTTTGTTCGTACTCATAATTCTACAAAAATTATGATCAAATGTTGTGTATGCAATCAAGTTGGACATATACCTTTCAAATGTCATCTAAGAATATATAGTTCATCACCTCACAAAAGATACCAAACAAAAGGATGCCTCCAGTGGATAAAGAAGGTGAATAAATGTGACTTGGCTCTAACTGCTCAAGACCTGAAAAACCAGTGGTATTTGGATAATGGCTGCTCAAAACACATGACTGGAGACAGAAGCGAGTTTATAACTCTTGATGAAAAGAAATCTGGCAATGTCACTTTTGGGAATGACAAATCAGGTAAGATCAAGGGAAAAGACTCAGTCAGCATGAGGAAAGGCCCAAGATGTACTATTTGTAGATGGGACGAAAGAAAATTTACTGAGTGTCAGTCAGATGTGTGACAAAGTTTGCGAAGTTCTATTTAGAGCACAAGACTGTGAAGTTAGATCAAGCACCACCAGTAAGACTCTGCTCAAAGGTGTTCGAACAGAGAGCAATGTTTACATTGTGAAAGAGGAAGATGAAGCATGCCATCTTAGCAAAATTGAAGAGTCATGGTTATGGCACAGGAGATTGGGACATCTCAACTTCGATCATATCATCAGACTGAGCAAAAAGAAAGCAGTCAGAGACATGAAAGAAATAAAAAGGCCTTCTAATACCATATGCAAATCTTGTCAATTGGGTAAACAGAGTCGTACATCATTTAAGGCCAAAGATGAGTTATCAACAAGAAGACCTCTACAACTTGTGCACATGGACCTGTGCGGACCTGCAAGAACTAAAACGCCAAGTGGAGAATCATACTTCATGCTGATAAGAGATGACTTCTCCAGAATGACATGGGTTGCATTTCTCAAGAATAAATCAGAAGCTCTAGAAAAATTCAAAATATTCAAAGCATTGGCAGAAAATCAGACAGGATGCAATCTGAAATGCATCAGATCAGATAGAGGAGGTGAATTCACAGATTATGACTTTTCTGACCTATGCAATGAACATGGCATAAAACAACAATTTACGATTGCAGGGACACCTCAGCAAAATGGAGTAGCAGAAAGAAAAAATAGATTTGTTCAACAAATTGCCAGAGCCATGATGCAAGAGAATAATATTGCTCAAACCTTCTGGGCAGAAGTAGTGCACACAACAGTACATATCCTTAATAAAGCTCACTTAAGGCCAAGCAGTGATAAGAATCCCTACGAACTATGGCATGGAAAGCCAGCTTCAATCAAACATTTCAGAATCTTTGGTAGCAAGTGTTACATAAAGAATAATGATGAAAATCTTGGAAAATTTGATGCAAGAGAAGATGAAGGAATATTTTTAGGATATGCATCCAAAAGCAAAGGGTACAGGTGCTACAACAAGACTCTTCGAAAAATAGTAGAAAGCATTGATGTGAGATTTGATGAAGAACTTCCAAACAATACAAGGGATATAGACTGTTGCAGTCCATCAAACAACCATGAAGAAGAAAACCAAGATGATGAGGAAACAAGCAAGACAACAGAAGATACAGAGCTGAGTTCTAAAGCTCCCTCAAGATATACTCAGAAGAACCATCCTGAAGATCAGATCATTGGGGACAAGAGAGTAGGGGTCCAAACAAGAAGGCAGCTAATAGAACAAATTGAAGAGGTATACATAGCCATGTTGTCACAAATAGAGCCAAAGAAATTCGAAGAAGCCAGCAAGGACAAGTCTTGGGTAAAGGCAATGAATGATGAATTGGACCAAATTGAAAAGAACAATACCTGGGAACTAGTTCCTAGACCAATTGAGAAAAATATCATTGGTTCAAAATGGGTATTTAAAAACAAAATGAATGAGCAAGGACAAGTAATCAGGAATAAAGCCAGACTAGTCTGCAAAGGATATTCACAAATCGAAGGACTTGATTACGATGAAACATTTGCCCCTGTAGCGAGAATGGAAGCCATCAGAATGTTTCTGGCCTTTGCATGCTACCAAAACTTCAAAGTATATCAAATGGATGTAAAATCTGCATTTCTAAATGGAGACTTAGAAGAAGAAGTCTACATGGAACAACCAGAAGGCTTCTCATTAACAGACAAAGAAGACTATGTAGACTGAAAAAGGCTCTTTATGGACTGAAACAGGCTCCTCGAGCTTGGTACTCAAGACTGGATAAATATTTACAAAAACAAGGCTTTAAGAGAGGTGGAGTAGACAATAATATGTACATAAAAGCCCATGAAAATGAACTCCTGATTGTTGTAGTATATGTTGATGACATTATGTTTGGAAGCAACAAAGAAGAACTAGCAAAAGGGTTTGCTGATGAGATGAAAACGGAGTTTGAAATGTCCATGATTGGAGAACTCAGTTTCTACTTAGGACTTCAAATTTAGCAAAAGAACACGGGCACATTAATATCTCAGGAAAAATACTTAAAAGAAATGCCGAATAAATTCAAAATGGAGGACTGCAAACCTGTGTCAACTCCCATGATCACAGGATGCAAGCTGTGTGCTGATGATGGATCTGCTGATATAGATCAAAAACTCTACAAATCCATGATAGGAAGTCTATTGTATGTGACAGCCTCAAGACCATACATCATGCTAGCAGTAGGAATAGTGGCTATATATCAAGCAGCACCTAAACAAAACCATCTTCTAGCAGTAAAAAGAATATTCAGACATCTACAAGGAACAGCACAATATGGACTTTTGTATGCTAAAGGCAAAAGCTTCACCTTGATAGCCTACACAGATGCAGATTGGGCCAGTTGTATGGATGACAGGAAAAGCACAAGTGGAGGTGCTTTCTATCTAGGAGAAAGTCTGGTGGCATGGTTAAGCAAGAAACAAACATCTATCTCCCTGTCTACAGCTGAAGCAGAATATATAGCAG
The DNA here is from genome assembly GCA_034641835.2 of Pinus albicaulis. Taxonomy (NCBI): domain Eukaryota; kingdom Viridiplantae; phylum Streptophyta; class Pinopsida; order Pinales; family Pinaceae; genus Pinus; species Pinus albicaulis. The sequence continues at coordinate 1,033,628,507 of CM076581.1, read as the reverse complement.
CAGCAGCATGTTGTACACAAGTCATGTGGATGAAGCAGACTCTTCAAAACATGAAGGTAAGCATTAATGAACCTATCTCAATTAAATGTGATAATACAAGTGCTATAAGTATATCTAAAAATCTTGTGCTTCACTCAAAAACTAAGCATATCCCAATCAAGTATCATTTTCTTCGAGAACAAGTGGCTCAGAAGATAGTGAAGCTGGAGTATGTGCCAACAAAAGAACAAACAACAGATATGTTTACCAAACCTCTTGCTAGAGAACCATTCGAATATTTGAGAGATAAACTAGGGGTAGTATTTGTAGATGCTACTCTTTGATATAAATAGAAAGCACAGTTTTAGGGGGAGAACAGAAATGAAAATATCATTCTAGGGGGAGATCAGCCAACAAGGGAAGCATGGATCAGGTCCTCAGGATCAAAGGATTATGGAAATAATACATCCAGCATAAAGGAGTCAATGAAAAGGCTAAAGCGTCAAAATTTTAGATTTAATCCACAGTGTGGAGCAGTAGGGTATAAAGTCAGAAGATCTCAGAGAGAGGAAATGCATGAAATGTTGAAAAAGGATAAATACACAGCATCAAAGAATAAAAGCTTCACTAAGAATTCGAACCCCTTGCCATTGATGTCAAAGGGGGAGGAAGAGTAAGCAACAGAAGGAAGAGCAGGTAAAGAGCAAGCAACAGGAGGAAGAGCAGGCAAACAGAGAAAGTGTATTGCCATCAATGCCAAAGGGGGAGACTGTTGGAAATGTTGTCATTAATGGCAAAGAAGGCAGCAAAAACAGAGACAGGAAATGGAGGTAGCCAAGAAGCAAACAAAGGAAGCAAAGGAGACAGGCAGAGGCAGAGGAAGCGAATATAGAGCCATAACCGTTATTAGAAGCAGATGTAGAGGCATAACCGTAATCACAACAGTTGAGACAAAGGCAGAGCGACAGAAGTAGTAGAGGCAGAGGCAGAGTCGTTATTCCGGGAATCATTATTCGTGATGGATACATTGTTCTAACTTATGAATTGATGTCAAGTCTGGCTATGGACTACAATTCGAACCCTGTGTTTGTATGAACTGAGTGATAATAATCTGATGATTGAGTTATGGAAAGCTTCTAAGCAATTTGCGAGGTTGGTCCGTGCTAACTAGCGCGTCAGAGGTGGTTGGAATCGATTCCTGTTCTCATTGTGTAGCTTTGCGGAGGAACGAAGCCGTGTATTGGTGGAGCGGCGTGAGAGGGCAGTGTTTGCGATATTGTGTGACGAGTGTAATGAAAGGAAATACAGAGTGGGCGAAACACGACGTGTCAAAGGGAGTGGAACCATGAAAGGATGGAACCTTGCGAGAGGAACAGTGACGCGGTTTGGAGTGAGCAGTAAAGGCTGGAAGCGGATTTCATCACACCACCTTTCGTCGGCAAGCGTTATTTGAGGAGGGGGGAGCGATTCTAAAGAGGTGCTGACGCGTGGCAAGGCGGGACCCAACAAAACCGCCTTTCAAAGCGCGCCATCGCGCATTAACGTTCGTACCAGGAGGTGGAGCGATATCGTCGAGTGTCGTCAATCTGGCGCAGAGCCATCGGACGGTGACCATTTGACGGAGATGCACACAGAATAAGAAGGTATGGTGAGTGCGTTGATTGGGCGATTGAACGTAGATGCGGGGCCCAGAGCCAAGATTTATTCAAAAGTTAATTATGCAAAAAGCGTGCGTATCAATATAAATTCTCAAGGGTTAACCATTGGCTGTAAAGCTTGGCACATAAAAATAAATTGAATTCCTGTGATAGAAGGAGTATAAGCGCGGGGGGTTATAACCTTAGTCCTAAGGTCTGGAGGCAAATATATAAACCATGGAAAATATGTGGGTTAACCATATTGTGACGGTTTAATAATTGAACGGAGGTCGTGACAATATATTGATATAGCATCATATGTGAGTAGGGTGACATCATTTTAAATATATGATGAAATGAACGTGGTTTAATATATGTACATGCCGAGGGTCAGTTTACATGGTTTTAATAGCCAAAGTATTATGTCGCTTATATTTGTGGGCCCAGAGCCAAAGGTTTTAAGACCGTGACCATATATATGTTGGGCGCTAAACAAAAGCCACAGTTTATTAATAATCGAGAATATGCACACATGACTTCATTTATTCCGTGGGGTCTCCTTCCCTTATTTGCTTGAGTCTGCTACCCCCATGGAATTTAAAAGGAATGGAGCTCCGTTTGATGCGAGTTGATCCGACTATGGTTTAAACCATATATTCTTCAAGGAGGTAAACTTCATAATAAAGTATTGAAATTGCCCAGATCGATAGTTGGACTACGTACAAATTTGTTGTATTCATTTTATATGCACATAGAAAGAGGAAGTATGAGGCCTGATAGAGGAAAACAAAGATTGCAAAGTTGAAGAAATGTACAACAAAGGGATTCGAAAGTGCAGTGAACAAGTGGAATATGTAGATGACAGTGAACAAAGAGTATGCAAAACAGGTTCTTAACAGGAGCAGGAAAAGAAAAATCCAGCGGGAAGAGACAAATCCAGTAAAGCCAAGGTTCAGAAAAGGAGCGGAGTGGTATTGAAATGTGTAACTAAAAATTTAAATATTTTTTTTATATTGTTTGTGATGCAAAGGCAAGTATCCTAAGGAAAAGATAAAATCCCACTGTAGCATGGAAATTTGTACATATTGTTATAATTTTAAAAATGAGTTGGATAAAGGAATGAGAAGACAGAAGCTAAAGAGTCATGACTGTTCACTCCAAATTCTTTATGAAATACAAACAGCCATGTGAGGAACTCTATATATAATATCACATTGATATGCACATGAGAGGTTAGAGAGAGTAAATCTAGAGAAGGAAGAATATAGAAGGGTGAGGCAAAGAAGATTAAGAGAAGAAGAGCAGAAAGAGAAGCTACAGAACAGAGCTGATATCTGAGGTAAATCAGAAAACATTCAGTTTGATAAATTGAGGAAGTTGGAGCTTCCCTATCAAGTTGCAGCTTGATAGTTGTTAGTTGTAGCTGACTGAGCTTGAAGCCTCCCGTAGGTTGGTGCCTGCAGAAAATTGAAGGAAGTTGGTGCTTCCTTGCAAGTTGTAGCTTGCAGAATTGAGGAGGTAGGAGGGGATTGTGGGTTGGTGCACAGAGAATGTTGAAGGAGTTGGTGCTTCCTTGCAAGTTGTATCTTACGAAATTGAAATTGGGCCTCTTCAGGTTGGTGCCTGCAAAAAAACAGTGGTGAGAGAGAGTTGGAGCTTGCCTTTTCATCACAACAATAATAAGATGTGGTTTTCTCCCTTTATGGTTTTCCACTTATATCTGGTGTCTCTATGCATGATGTTTATGTGTTGATCTGATTTATGTCATCTGCTTAAATACCTGCTGCTCTCATATTAAGTCTGTTGTTATATTATATTAATACTTGCTGCTCACATTCTAAGATTACTATAATATTAAGTTGGTTATGAAGTGAAGGTTTAAATAAAGTTTAATAAAATTTTAAAATATCATGAATGTGTTAAACTGATTCACCCCCCCCCCCCCCCCCCCCTCTCAGTTTAACTAAGGGTTCAACAGGTGGAGGCTCCTGATTGAAGACAATCTTTGGACGATTGTGGTCAAAATAAAATACATTGATCTGACCCCTATGGATGAATGGATTCACATCCCAGAAAAATGTTATTCAAAAGCTTCAGTCATTTGGAAGGCTTCTATTTTATCCTTCAGATTGGTGGAAAAGGTTTGGCTTGGTAGATGAGAAATAGGGGAAAATGTAGAATTGTACGGGATCATTAGTTGGGTGCAATGAATTTTATTGCCTCTCAAGAGGCCTGATAGGTATATTACACCTAAAAGGGATATTTTTATTCTTCTAGATTGCTAAGTAGTAGTCTACGTGAATACGGCAACAAGGATGGAAATCAGCGGAGGAAATTCAAATTGGGCCTCAATGGAGTTAGGAATGGCAAGCATACACTTAGGAACTTATTCACTCAAAGGTCAGGATAAAATACTATCTCAGAAATCTACGATGGGTCCATGCTCAGTCAAGAATTTACTCCCCAAAATATGGTTATGAATTCTTGATGAAGGGAAGGGGTTGGGGGGCACAAGAATGGTGGAACAAGCCTTTATGGAAGTTGAGAAGCCCAACAAAAACAATTTTTTTTTTTTTGTGTATCTTAAGGAACAAAGTGCCTACATGGGATTTGCTTCAAAGGAGGAATTTTCATGGGTGGAGATGGTGCACTCTCTATAAGGATACTGTTGAAACCAATGATCACTTATTTCTTGATTGTCGATTCTCTAATTTTTTTTGGGAATTTACACAATCTCTATTAAATTTTAATCTTTCTTGGGATGGAGAAAATTGTGGGGATGCATGGCATAAATGGTGGATGAAAAATACTAATGAAAATAATATAAACATTCCTTTAATCATTTCTTGGGGAATTTGGCTAGCAAGAAATAAAGGTATTTTTTAGGATTCACTTTCCTCTCCCTCTGTGATATTTGTTGAAGGTGCTTTGATCTTCTCATTCCTCACAGCTACTGATCAAATCAAACGACCTAGGATCATCATCATTGAACAGATAAACCATGATATCTCGTGGACTTATTTTGCTGGAGCATCAGATGAACATATGAAATGCGACTCTAGTATGGTTATTCACAAAAACTTGAATACCTCAATAGCAACTTCTGTGGGTATGGGTACATGAACCAAAAACTATTCAAAAATCCTCACACTAAAGATCCTTCTATGTTGGCTCATCCACTTGGGAATTGGCTCGATTCAAATTTTTTGTGATTCCATGAATGCCATAAATTGGTTCAACAATGCACAAAGATGTCAAAATTATGTGTTGATTCTTATCCTTGAATAAATTCATTTGCTAAAATTATCATTTGATCTCATTACTATATGCTATATTTACAGGGAATGAAACATTGCAATTGACCTCCTATCTAAGGAGGGCATTCTCCATGATTTGGACGTGTGGCACATAACCAAAAAAATTGATGAGGTTGTTTGTGTGTTAGACAACAGACCTTATTAATAGGGTATGTGGATACTTATTGTGATATTTATTTTAATTTTCCTCCCGCTCATGATGTATTCTCTTTGGAGCCTTATGTATATTTTTTTGGACTCCATCTGTTGTTTTTTCTTTTTCTCATACGGGACATAAGTTATATTTTCGTGGTATTTTGGGTTTTTTCCCCCTGGGGAGGCCTATTTTTACTTGGAAATACTTGACAGGTGGACTTTAATGGATGGTTATCATAGTTACACAGGTATTTCTCCCAGGCATTAGAGAGCACATACCCCAAGCTCGCCCACTTCTGGGAGCTTGGGAGCTGGTAGGAAATTCTCCAAAATTGTTGGGAACTTCAACAAGTACTTTGGAGATTTTCAGGAGCTTCACTACAAAATATTTTTGACATTTTGGGAGCTTCACTACAATGAATAAGCGTAAACTTAGGTGTATTTGACACTGCCAGCTTGGGTGCTGCTTAAAATAATGAAACTGTGCGAAGGAAAGGGTATGTCGCTGGGTCTAGATCTAGATATGGGTCTGGAATTAAGAAAAACAATATGTTTATGGAAAGCCCTTCTATCCAAATGAAGATGAGGCGCCTGGCCAATCCTAATTGGCAAGATTTGGATGGAAAGAAATTAATTATTTTATTTTTATTTTTAATATATTATATTATTGTTGCTCCCAACTTGACATTTCCTATAAATTTGAGCAAAACTTCTAGCCATGCTAGATACTCGTTCCTACGTACCGAAAGTACCCGAGTACCGGAAACTCGTGCAACATAGATGGATAGTGACATTTTTGAGTGTTGATGTTGTAATCTGTGTCTATATTCTGGAGATTTCTCTTGGACAGTTAATTCTATAGCCCTCATGAGGGATCATATCAAATATGGAATAGTTAAATGCATATACAATATAACTTTTTATCTGCTTAATAAAAAGTACGCTTTTTTTCTTAGAAAAAAATAATATAGCATTTACTTTAATTATTATGTATTTAGTATAGTAAAAAATATTACAATATTATAAATATATAATAGTAATAAATAGTATTAAAATTTATGTAGTGTTTCATAATAACATTTTTATATAAACAAGTTGGCCTAGGATTAGAGTTCGATTAGTTAATAATAACAACAACAACTATTTTTATTATTATAAATTTAATATAATAAAGTATAAAAATTATGATGTTATATATTGATATTAATAATTAAAATATTTCAATATAATAATGAATTATCATTATAAAAAAATAATAATAAATAATGTTTGATAATAATATAGTGTAATAAAATAAAAATATTACAATATTATAATTATAAAAAAAGAATATGTAATATTAAAAACTATAGTAATAAATATTATATAAAATATTGATAAGATAATATATATTAGGTACAAATAAATACTATATAATAAAATTAATTAATAGTATTTAATAATTATATTGAGTTTACAAAATGATTAACATTCACTAAGACTTATATTGTCTACTAAACCTTAAGAAGTTAAAAGATTAATATAATACTTTAAGATTTTATTTCTACGCTAAAACTAAATTAGAGAAGTATACTCAAATCACCATAGTGGTGTTGAGTTAAAAGTTTAAGAAGGACAATCTAAGATAAAATTAGATCGAATGTGAGTATAAGACGAACAATCTAATATAAAGTTCTTTTTATCTTCAACCCTCCTAGGATCGCACAAGTGACAAACTCTTTCACCCCATGCTGTTTTGGGAATTGACCAACACCTACTCTGATTATGAATCTCATGAAAATTAGTTCTAACCTCATAAATCTTCATTTTCTTCTTAACACTAGTCAAGAGAAAGAGACAATTTTTTATTTTAAGATTGGGGTTGATCACCTCCTTATAATATTCATTTTCCCCTCCATCCCTTTATTTCCTCACTCCTTAAATTTGGAAGCAAAGATATTTTTAATATTATCTAAATTTTGGAGATGATATCCTCATTTATTTCCCAATGGTCTACCCAAAATTAGGCATCCTTATGCCACCCTTACTTGAGTCGAAGGTTGAGGTTTTGGCTGGAGTTAGAAGAAATTTTAGAGAACCTCTTAGCATCCATGTTGTATGACTTCTTCTTATACATAAGATACCTAGTCATAATCATGATGTCAATGGGGAAAAGACATGCTTCAATTAGGAGGATAGGGTAAGGAGTATTTCCTTTAATATTTAGGTTGTAGGTTAGAAATTTCTTTTGGAATTATTCAATCTTAATCAATGAATAATTGGATATACTGCAATCCCAAACCTCATATCCATACAAAATAGTAGGAGTGAAAAAAGTCTCAAATAAGAGCTTTTTTTTATCCAAAATCTAAAGATTTGTCGACTTACTCAGGCCCATGGTGAGCTTTCAAAGCTCCATTTATCCTTTTCTTGATGTTATAATTCCAATCGAGCTTATGATGGATGCTAAGTCCCAAATATTAGTTTGAAGGAACTTCCTCCATGGAGTCGTTATCATAAATGAAAGTACCATAAGTGATATTTTTGGATTTAATTATCATGGCTTTAGTTTTACCAATATTTATAGTCATATCCATCTTGGAGTAGAAATCATGGAGGATTATGAGTTTCTTGCTAAGATAGTAATGGTTCCTTTCCAAAAGACCAATATTGTCAGCATAAAGGAGAAGGGTTATGATTGTACAAGTGTTTGTGGGGCAAACATAACTTGCATATTACGAACACTCTTCTAGCTTATCAATGTATATGCCAAAAAAGGTAGGGGACAAGGGACACCCTTGCTTGAATCCAATATTGCATCTAATTTCCTCTGGGAAACCCTCTATGCTCCTAAGCTCAACAATAACATTCTCATATAATCTTTTCATAAAAATCCTCAACTCGATAAGAGACATTATCTCTTCTACCTTCTCCCATAGCTTTGCTCTAATAATGGCGTCAAAATATTTTCTAAAGTCAACAAAACAATAGAAGATATATGCTTTTATTTATTATGACATTCCTATGCAATTATCCTAAGAGTAACAAGATGGTCCACAGTTGAATGATATCTCCTAAACTCAACTTGGACTTTAGTCATGTTACCATGGTTTTCAAGCCAAAGGCTAATCTTTTTTTCTAAAGTAAGCTAATACAATTTAGCTATAATTACTGTAATTATATGATAGTAATGTATCACATTAATAACTATATAAAATTATACAATAGGGTTTATTATGGAAACTAATATATTATTAAAACCTATATAGTATTATACAATAGTATTTATTATGGTGATTAATATAGTTACTATTTCTTAAGTTTATGTGAGAATGCATTGTTTGAACCATTGTTGTGCTTGATTGGCATCTCTTTCTTACACCAGTGTCTTATGAGCAAGGTGAGGCACACCTTGAAGACCACACTTGACCTGTGCCTCTTTGAGCAATGCCTTGTTAACTGGATTGCATAAATTTTAGATTAACTATGAATAGTGGCCAACCCACAAACCAACCTAACAACATTATTTCCTATGCAAATTCCTTGTAAATCATAACATGACCACCACCACTCAAGTACAAAATGGATATAAAGGTGATGTTGTCGGCAGATAGATAGCTCACCAAGAGAAAAGGTGAGGCCCTACGAACCCCAAGGAAATTCTCCTGCAAATAGAATTGGAAGTCACGTAGAGACAAACTCCATCTATCATCCAATAGATGTAGGGGAAAACTACAATGCCCTAATAAAAGATGAAATTAACAGTCTGCACATAGATCAGGGGTTATGACTAGTGAATCTGCATTTCATTTGTAGTTGCAGGTGAGTTGCAAATTAAAACCACCACTCTATTAATAGTCATTATCATCCTATCCCATGATGAAGCCTTACCACTCAGTTATTTGATGGCTTGTGTTGTTGTCATCACTATGGAAGTATGTTGGTCCTTCGGTACTTGCACCTTCCCTATTCATTACATAGTGGTGAACTTCCTTTGCCATCCTAAGAACAATAATGAAGGTGATAACCCTTCCCCTAAGCACCCACATTCACATTAAACTTGTCGAGCATCAACTCTTTACATCCACCCACAACATGATAAGCATATGTGTCATCATGTTTAATATCACCCAAATCAAAAACCAGATTTTAAATTGTATAAATTTAATATCATTAATTTTAATGAAATTAAAATTAAAATACTATAAAAAAATTCAATTTAAATTTGAAACTAATGTTATAGGGAAGATCAAATAGTAATCAAAATAATATAAGTCTATAGAGAAATGAAAGATCCAAATATGACCCAATTTATGGAGAGAAATAACTATATTGGATTGCTATGGCAAAAAAAAATTAAAAAAAAAAACAATAAAAAATACAAATTATAATATTTTATTTTTATATTTATAGCGTAAATATCCACTTATCATTCATTTGTATGAACTTAAAATTAATATACTATAATTTTTTACATCCTAATAAAATTTTAATATTTCAATATCAAATATCAACCATTGTAAAAGTTGTCTACCTTTGTAATAATTTTGTTTTAATTTATTGAAAGCGAACTATACCAGAAAGTGAAGTTTCCATCTATGTATTTTGAAAATTTCTATAATATTTAAAACGTGTGATTTTTTTTTTACCGAAGTCTATATATAAACTAAAAGAAAATCCGTTTTTATGCCGGATGTGGGCGCCGCAGTAGAGAGTCATCATGAGCTGCCCAAATTTAACCTTTCTAAGTTATACCCTTTGTTGGATGACCAGCTGAAAATATGGGTAAAAGTGACGTACGATTCCGATAAAATTTTGCTGCAAGCGCATGCCTTTCACATCAGCCTTGAATAGCTTGACTCGATGTGGGATTTTACATACAGAGCATAATACTTTGGAGCATGGTTCAGGTAAACAACCATGGGTTATGTAACGCCAGTTGCAGAGGAGTTTGTGATATATAAATATGTACTCTTGGGATATCACTACAAATAGGTGGACGATTTGTTTCTACAGATTGGAACAAGGAACTAGAGACAACTATATTGTCTTCTGTGCTACTTTATTTGTGATGGTGTTAGATTTGTAGCAAGTGAGGTTTAAATGAGTTTAGAGAATTGCAGCTATAAATTTGGGTATATGTGGGTGTTGCGCTTACCCCAGTTTACTGCAATTGGGTACCTCCAGCTTCAGCAAGATTAGTGGGTGTATCAGTATGTCCCTTTGCATAGAGCAGCAGGCAGCTGATTTGTCTGACATTCTATGAGGGATTCCTGCTGTTAAAACAGAGCAGAAGCAGAAGTTGTGTGGCATTGATCAGAATTCTCAGAGATGGGTTCTGCTTTTTTTCAGCAGTTGGGAAACAGTTTGTAGTATTGATTGAAGATGGGTTTGGCATAATTGGGAAGGGTGTTTTAGAGGTTTCGGGGATTTCTTTTGCTTTAGGAAGGAAAAATTGGTGGCCCTGGGCCAGTTTTGGGGGCAGAGTTGATGGATCGTTCGTATCATTTATTGTAGTACTGGTTTTGGAGTAGATTGATATTGGTGAAGATTTTGTGTTATTTTTCTGATTCTCACTGTTGATGTGTGAAAACAAGCTTGTTAAGGTGTAGAATGATTTTAAGGCTTGTCAACAAAGCAGTTTTGAAAATATGGTTAGTTTTGTGAAGTGAGGGAGTTGTCAGGAGCTTTGAGGAATTTTGATCCTGGTTTTGCAGCCAATTCTGTTTCAGAAAACACCCATTTCAGGGTTCCATTGCATTGATTAGAGACAGATTCTGATTTTGGTAATTAGATCAAAACCCGGCAGTACGCATGTCATAAGCTCCAAAGGGGTTCTAGTGTCTGTTGAATACTTCAAGGTCCGAATGAATTATAGTTTTTGAGCCTCACTGTAGATCAATATATGCACCATTAGCTCCAGGAAGGCTTAGCCCAGGCTTGTACTGTGAGGTCCTCCTTATAACACTATATCCATCACAACTTCCAAGGAGCACTATTCTTTTTGGGATCAAGGCTGGGGTACAGGAGTTTTTGGGTTTTAACATCATTTTATTTTTCAATTGATGAAAGAAAGTGTGCTGAGCAAGTAAGTTCAAGGGTCAAGTGAAAGACCTCAGTATCATCGGGGCAAAGAGGGAGAGGAGAGATGATGCTTCATCTGATGCCTAATTACCCAACCGATTCATCACCCATCAGAGATTGGCCCGATGACAAACACAAGTTCTGCAATGCTCCTAGTACATTCATAGACTTCAATCCAAAGGGGTCCTCAGATTCTGAGGGGGCCAAAAGCGCAAGTTCTCCACTGGATCTCAAAACCTTTTCTGGAGTTGGGATCACTGATTGGCATCAAAACAGCTTAGATTCAAATTTCGTTTCTCCCGAGCAGCAAAATGAGACAATACCGATTGGTTCTCCTCATGGATTCACAAAATGCACCTCTCAGAGTGAAATGGAGCATTCAGAGAGCTATACTTGTGTTACATCCTATGGTCCAACATCGAGCACAAAGCACAGATATACTCATGGCGGCATGGAGTGTGAAACTGTGCAATACCCTGCTCAAAAACAACATGAACATGGACTATGGGATGTCGCATCGCCACCTCGAAGCAATTCAAATGTTGCAGTGTTTCATGCTGAACATTTTCTCAGTGCATGCTATCTCTGCAAACGGCATTTGAACCATGGGAAGGACGTCTACATGTACAGGTCTGTTATAATGATCATACCATGGTTTCTATGTTAGAGATTGCTTTTAATCTTTAAGAATCACATTGAATTTGATTATAATTTCCAATTCTCAAGAGCTAGTCTCATTCTCTGCTTGTGATTATTGCAGAGGTGACAAAGCCTTTTGCACCGTGGAATGCCGTTACCAACAGATTTTGATGGATGAGCGAACGGAAACATGTCCTGTTTCTCAACCATCTTCACAGAGTGCTACTTCTTCCGGTGGAAAATTTTTCTTAGCCAATTAAGATCAGGGCCATAAGAACTGTCCATCATGTACAGGTCTTAATTTATACTGTATATATTGTTTGCTTAAGAGGAGCTGCAGGAAAATAGACGGCCACAGAGGATATAAAAATATATGTCTGTTTTGTGCGGAGACACAGAGAAGGATGGAATGGGGAGCGTTTTTCTGCGGCATATCGATTTGGAATGAGCCTTGTATAGGTATGGAACCCAGACGCTTTCCAACGTAAATGCATTTAAATCTCCAAACTCTTCCCATCCTTGCTTTAGGACACTCCTTTTAAACTGATCCTCAGATATTGCAACTCTGTTGGAAAATATGACGCTCTTTTTCCTTGGAGTGGTTTATATTACTGTCAACTATTTATTTGATTATTGTGTTTCATTGAATTTTAGATATAAATTAGTTGTATTGGATTTTTATGTAATTCCTAATATAATATATGTATTGATATGTTTAATAAAAATTATTAAACATTTAAATGATGATTGCTAATTTTTTAATTATTTAAAATGAATGTAAATTATGAAATAAAATGTTATATAAATATTATATTTTTTTTTTAATGTGTAGGTTTTTATATTAATACAATCATATAAGTTAAATGGGTGATTAACTAATTTTTTTGCTATAAGTGTTGTGCCATGAAATTGAATTACAGCTAGAGTTTCTCTTAAGAAAAACTCTGAAAACTTTACAACCAAATCACTTTTGTGGCGTTGTACCCAACCATTTGCACACACTGCAATATGATGCTCTGACAGAAGGAATGAGCGCGTTTGCTGGGAGGGGAGAGATCCCCTCCTACCGGAATATCGTGGCTGGAAAAACAAGTGCCCAAGGCACGACGATGACTGTTGGTAAGCAGAGTTGAACGGGAAGGGACCTCCAGTCCTCGGTGCCCAATGGCAAGCTTTCATGCGAGGCCAATGCCTTCCACGGGCAGTTAAAAAACCAAGATTTGTAATACCCAATGACAAATTGGAGACCTACCAGAGGTATATGAAGGAGTGTGCATTAATTTGTAAGTTTATTGGGGTCTAGCCAACTGAAAGAGATCTGGTAAAGTGGATTCAACACAAATGGCAACCAAAAGGCCACATAGAGCTGAAGCTAGGGGCTAGAGTTTTCTTTACAATAATTTTCACCAGCTTAGAGGATAAGGAAAGGGTTTTGTAAAACAGGCCTTACTTCTTCAACAATGGGGGCCTCTTCATGCAACACTGGGAAGAGTGCTATAACCCTGACCAGGAGAAATTTCTGGCAACACCGGCATGGGTTAGGCTATTTTCCCTACTGGTAGATTTCTGGGACCCATATATCCTAGAAGGAATCGGGAACACTATTGAAAGCTTTGTTAAAGATGCAGACTCTACGCCTCAAGGAAGGTACACCTCCTATGCTAGGATATGTGTGTACATGAATATAACGAAGCCTCTACTAGAATTCATTGAGCTAGAATATCATGACGAGGTATGGCAACTGCCCCTCGACTATGCGCATTATCCCTTCAGATGTCGTAGATGCCATGAATATGTGTATATCTTCCGTGACTTCCCGTTGAACTAGTTAGAACCCCAAGAGCCTCCTAACGCCAATGGCTAGGCCAAACCGAGAGAGGATACTGAGGGTTTTCAAGAAGTTCAAAGGAAAAAATAGAAACAAAAGATCTCACAGACCCCGCTCCAGCCGCGACCAAGTAAAGGCATCCATAATAACAATAGATATGACTTCCTTTAGGAGGAAGAAGATGTCATGGATGTCTAGACTACATCTCCAGGCCCATAAAATCACACAACACCACAGAAGGGAGGAAAAAATACTAAAAGAAATGAAAAAGAGGAACCACAAGACAAAGAGGCCCCTACGCAACCAATAGAACAAGCTAACATGGGGATTGATAGCCAAAAGGAGGATCTCAGTACAAAGGAATAGGTCATGTGACGACTGTTGAATGAATGGAGACATTTGGATGAACAATCCATACCGGAGGACCAGAAACAATTATATAAAGAAACCTTTCAACAATACAAAGCCAAACAAGGGATGATAGCTTCAAATCAGCTTGAACAACTAGGTCCCAAATAATCCAAGTTGCGAAATAGGGACCTCATGGAAAAGGAGGAAGGAAATGTGGGAGGAGGAATTTGAATGAGAACATCCAAATCATGTCGCTATCAGTGGTCTTCCACTCATTTAACAAACCTCCTAAATGATTATTAGATCCTGGAATGTATGAGGCCTCAACAGTAGAGGCAAACAAATATATTTGAAAGGCAAGCTCAAAAGAGATAAGCCTAGTATCATGGTGATCCAAGAAACCAAGATCTCAGAAACAAAGCTAAAGGATATTATGAAGAGTTTTAATCCGCAGTATGAGGTAGTTTCCTAGGATGCCAAGGGTAGCACTAGAGGCCTTGCTATTGTTGTGTAACCAGCTCCAAAAATAGAAGAAAAGAGATATCAACGCCTTAGAAATAAGCCACTTCGAGGGGACAACCTCCAATACATTACATAAATGAACAATTCTTGGATGATCCAATTTACAAAACCTCCTTTCTATATATAGGAGTCCATGGGGCCATAATGTAATCCTAGTGGGCCACAATGTAATCCTAGCCGACCTAACAATAATAATTTAAGGGCACAATAATAACAAAATGGGGGTTACAAGGTACAATAATAACAATAAGGGGGTTACACTAACAACAATAAGGGACTATACTAGTAATATAGGGACCTAACATGCCCCTCTCCTTCAAATAAGTGTTGTCCTCAACGCTTGAGTAGCTCTGGGTGCTTCTGTATAAAATTCTCATCCTCCCATGTAGAATCTTCGGTGGGTAAGTTCTTCCACTTGATGAGATACTCTGAAATTGATCGATTCCGTAGTTGTCGAGTTCTTGTTTCCATGACCGCTTCAGGTTCCAATATGATTTTTCCTTCCTCATCAAGTTCTAGTAATATTGTTTGAACTGGAAGATTTTCACCAATAACCTTCTTTAAGCATGAAACATGGAAAATTGGATGTACTCGTGAAGAAGCAGGAAGCTCCAATTTGTATGCCATAGTACCAATCTTTTGCAACACCTTGTAAGGACCATAGCACTTTGGCGATAATTTATTATCCTTCTTTGCTTGCTTGAGGGACATTTGTTTGTATGGTTGTAGCCGTAAAAATACCCAATCTCCTACATCAAAACTTCTCTCGCTACGATGTTGATGTGCCTGTTGTTTCATTCGATTTTGTGCCAAATTCAGGTTATCCTTTAAGAGTTGGAGAACTTCTTGCTGATGCTCGATGTGATCTTCCATTGCTTGAACTTTCGAATTTTCCCTTAAAGATGATGTGATTGATGGTGGATGATATCCATAAAGTGCCATAAATGGGGTCATTTTTGCTGCAGTATGGAAGGAAGTGTTATACCACCATTCGGCGAGAGGTAACCACTTGACCCATTGTGTTTGTTTATCAGATACAAAACAACGAAGATATCCTTCCAAACATTTATTTACTATCTCGGTTTGACCATCGGATTGAGGATGATAAGATGAGCTATGAGCTAATTGAGTACCCAAACAAGAAAATAACTCCGTCCAAAAATTTCCAGTAAAAATGGGATCTCTGTCGCTCACGATAACCCTTGGGCTTCCATGTAGCTTTTGAATTCTGTCCATAAATGTAGTAGCAACTGTACTTGCTTTAAATGGATGAGATAATGCACAAAAGTGTGCATACTTGGTAAGTCTATCAACTACCACCATGATGACACTCTTTCCTTCGGACTTAGGTAAACCTTTGATAAAATCCATTGAAATCTCCTCCCAACGTTGACTTGGAATGGATAAAGGTTGTAGAAGTCCCGGGGTCTTAATTGTTTCCACTTTATTCTGCTGGCAAACCAAACATTCCGCCACAAACTTTTGAATATCAGATTTAAGGCCATCCCAAAAAAAAAAATTCTTCACCCTGTGGTAAGTTTTTAAAAATCCTGAGTGTCCTCCTAAAGGAGAAGTGTGCAATTCCAGAAGAATATTTTGTTTTAGTTGGGAATTCTTACAAAGATATAAGCGATATTTGTACCATAAGGAATCATTTTTCCAACTAAATGTATCGGATGTACTAGGATCTTGCTGCAACTTTTGAATGAGTGTCCATACATCTTTGTCCTTCTTCCATTCATCTCTTGCTTCGGTTATCCAATCTGGTTGGATAATAGAAATGGCACAAAGCAATGCTTCCACCTCTTCATTATTTCTTGAGAGTGCATCCGCAACAACATTAAGCTTTCCTTTTTTGTAGATTATTTCAAAGTCATAACCCAACATCTTTGTGACCCATTTTTGTTGCTCTTCTAACGATAGTCTTTGTTCCAAAAAGTGTTTAAGACTATCATGATCAGTTTTTACCTTGAAGTGTCTTCCCATTAGGTAAGTTCGCCATTTCTTTAGTGCATGCGGTATTGCTAACATTTCCTTCTCATAAATAGGTTTTTGTAAATACTTTCCTTTGATTGGACGACTTTCAAAAGCAATGGGTCTTCCTTCCTGCATTAAAACAACACCAATTCCATTTTCTGAGGCATCACATTCCACAATAAAGGTTTTTGTGAAGTCTGGCGTAGCTAAGACCGGTGCTAGGCACATTGCCTCTTTAAGATGTTCAAAGGCCTTAGTTGCTTCGGGAGTCCATGAAAATGCATCTTTCTTCAATAATGTTGTTAGAGGTGCTGCTATTCTCCCATAATTCTTAACAAACTTGCGATAATACCCTGTTAACCCGAGAAATCCTCGCAGCTTCTTTATGGTTGTGGGGACTTTCCATTCCTTAATGGCTTTAATTTTGTTAGGGTCTACTTTAACACCCTCGTGAGATACAATATGACCCAGATATTCCACCTCTTGTACTCCAAAGAAACATTTGGATTTTTTTGCGTATAATTGTTTCTCCTGCAATAGTTTGAGCACCCTGTCAACATGTTCAACATGATCCTTCCAAGACCTGCTGTAGATTAGTATATCATCAAAAAATACTAGCACAAATTTTCTAAAGAAGGGTTTGAAAATGGAATTCATCAACCCTTGAAATGTAGAAGGTGCATTGGTAAGGCCAAAAGGCATGACCAAAAATTCATAATGACCCTCATGAGTTCGAAATGCTGTTTTTGGAATATCTTCGGTCTTCATTCTAATTTGATGATATCCTAAACGAAGATCCAACTTGGTAAAATAAATTTCTCCATGTAATTCATCCAATAATTCATCAATCATAGGAATGGGAAATTTGTCTTTAATGGTGAGCTTATTGAGCTCCCTATAATCAGGACACATTCGCCATGATCCATCCTTCTTGTGTACCAATACTACAGGAGCAGAGAAAGAACTTTGACTAGGTTGAATTATACCCGCCTCTAACATTTCTGTAATCATACGTTCAATTTCGCTATTTTGGAAGTAAGGATATCTATAAGGCCTGATGTTTGGAGGAACACTTCCTGGAATCAAATGAATAGCATGATCATGATCACGAATGGGTGGGAGTCCTTTGGGAGTTTCAAACACCTTGGAATGATTGTCCAAGACTTGTTGGAGATCTGCAGAAATAGATGATTTTGATGTTGGAACTTCTAGTGAGCATAATTGTGCAATTACGCCTCGTTGTTCTTTCTTTAGAAGATTTGTCATGACATTAGAGCTTATTATCCTTCCCCGCTTCCCTTTAATACCACGTAATTCGACTTCCTTTCCTTCTGAAAAAAATTTCAAGAAAAATTCTTGAAAATTAAAAGCTACCGTCCCCAAAGATTGTAACCATTGTACTCCTAGTACAACATCAGCACCTCCCATAGGAATGGAAAGCATTGGACTAGTCAATACATATTCCCCCATGGTTAGCTTGATATTATGGCATTTTCCAGAGCAATTTATAGTTCCTCCATTTGCAACCATCACTTGACATTCTAGTGCTGAGTATAGGAAACAATTTAATTCCTTGGCTACCTTACAATGAATAAAATTATGGGTGCTACCTGAATCAATCAACACTATTACCTTTTTCTTCTTGATTTTTCCTTCTATCTTGAGAGTTTGAGGAGTGGTAATTCCTGCCAGTGCATTACACGATATGGTGGGATTCATTTCTTCCTCTTCTAGGGCTGGTTCCTGGTGTATATCCTCTTCTTGTTCATTTTCTTCTTCCTCTTCACAATCTATGTAAAATAATTTCTTCTCAGCACACTTATGACCTTTAGTGTATTTTCTATCACAACTGTAGCAAAGCCCTTTTCCTCTTTTTTCTTCCAATTGTTGTGGTGTCGACCTTGTAGGTTGTGGAAATCTAGACGTAGCAACACTTCCTTCTTTATAGAATTGAGTGGTAGGCTTCCTTGTCGCCATAATTTTACATTCAACTTTTCTTGCCAACCTGAATGCCTTCTCCAATGAATTAGGTTCCAGAACGCGAACTTCACGTTGGATGTTATCCTTTAAAGTGTCTATGAAGAGATCAATCCTATTTTCCTCTGGAATATCAGTTACCCTTATATTCAATTTTTGGAAGTCCTCAATGTGCTGCCCCACTAAACCCTTTTGTTTGAGATTTATCAATTGGCTAAAGAAGGTGTTGCTCTTTGTATCCTCATAATGTGCTATCATTTCTTCTGTAAAAATTGACCAAGTGACAATTTTTTCACGGGAGCAAAGCCATCGATACCATACAAATGTATTTTTTTCTAAATGTAAAGTTGCAATGCGTACCTTTTGTGTGTTTTGCACATTATGGAGATCAAAATATTGCTCCATCTGTAGTATCCATGTTACAGGATCATTCCCATCAAACTTCCTCATATCCATTTTTGGAATATGGTGGTTCTTCCCGCCAACATTAGAGTTTATGAAATCGTGATTAACATTTATTTTGTTCTCATCATGAGGTTCTTCTACTATCTTTTCACCATTAGGAAACATTTCTTGTATCAACTTGGTCAAACCTTCGATGTCTGCTTTTAGATAATTCTTCATGTTTTTAATGTTGTTTTCCATGTTGTCTTTCATGTCATCCATCTTAGCTTCCATGCCAGCTTCCATGCCATCCATCTTAGCTTCCACGCCTTTCTTCAAACCATCCATCTTCTCTTCCATACCTTTCTTCAAAACTTCCATTTCATTTTTTGTTGCTCTTTGCGAGAGTGAAATTTGTTGCACTTGCTCTTGTAATTTTGATAGATCATGTTGCAATTCTTCATCTTCATGAGTCATAGTAGACCCTTATGAAGGCTTAATGGGTGTTGAATTATTTTTCCGAGGCATATTTTAGAACCCAATACTGATATGCCCTTGGAATCAATTCAAATTGATTCTTCAAACAAGACTTATGCAATTCGGAAAAAAAAATACACACCTTTTTCTTGCTTTTGAGGAGCTCGATATTGAAATTGGATTATATTTGTTATTGCAGCACTTCAATATTTTATTTTCAGCACCAATGTATCCCTCTGAATTATCTTTCAAATGCCACAGGTCTGACCTGATTTGGATTCTCCAAGACAAAGTTGTGTCCAATCTCCCACAATGACCTAATTATGGACTGGTTCAGTAGAGCGAATTTGTATGGCTTGCCACGTGTGACTTTTTCTTCCTTTGTCTCTGAAATTGATAGCCAAGAAACTACAGTCCATGTAATTGCGACCACTTTTTACGGCACTCCAATCCGATGCCCAGAGAGAGAGTTATTGAACGTTTCCCACGATCACCTCTTTGAGATGAAATTCAAGATCCTGAAAAAGCACTACCTTCCACAGATCATATCTCCAAAAATGTTGCGAACCAAGCTCTGAAATTTTTTGACGAATTTCCTTAGGATTTCAACTTCACACAATACGAATTTCAAATTCTAAACCTTCATATAAAAAAAATTATAGCGCAAATTCCACAATGACCTGTTCAGGAGCTTGAAACAAGACCTAACTTCCACAGATCATATCTTCGAAAATATTGCGAACCAAGCTCTGAAATTTTTAGACAATATTCCTAAGGATCTCCGCTTCGTACCCTAAAAATTTCAGCTTCTGAAACTTTGTAGAAGAAAAGTTATAGCGAAAATTCCATGATGACCTGTTTGGAGCAGCGAAACCCTAGAATCCAAAGCTCTGATACCAAATGTTGTGTAACCAGCTCCAAAAATAGAAGAAAAGAGATATAAATGCCTTAGAAATAAGCCACTTCGAGGGGGAAACCTCAAATACATTACATAAATGAACAATTCTTGGATGATCCAATTTACAAAACCTCATTTCTATGTATAGGAGTCCATGGGGCCATAATGTAATCCTAGCCGACCTAACAATAATAATTTAAGGGCACAATAATAATAAAATGGGGGTTACAAGGGTACAATAATAACAATAAGGGGGTTACACTAACAACAATAAGGGACTATACTAGTAATATAAGGACCTAACAACTATCCTCTGGAACCCTGTGGAAATCATCCTTGATGACTAGGTCAACCTCCCTAGAATCCTCTCAAGAAAATTTCGACACATTGGAACCAGAGACTGGGCTCTTCTGATAGGGATCTATGGGCCTCACATTCTAGGAGAAAAAGGGGTTTTTCTTCAAAACCATGAAATACTGAGAAAAGCATATCCATAATATCTTTGGATAGTAGGAGGCGACTTCAACATACAATTGGCCTTAGACAAGAAAAAAGGGGGAATCGTATGACAAGAGATGGACATGGAGGCATTCAGAAATTTAATCGTTGATTTGCACCTTGTGGACCTGCCAACAAATAATGGAGTCTACACTTGGAATAATAGGAGGGGGCTCACATCATATCACATCTCGCTTGGATCTCTTCTTGACTTCTAAGCAGGTGATTGGTCATGATATTTTCCTTGAGGCCTCGATCCTCCCATGCATGGGATCATACCATTGACCAATCAGAATGGAGATAGATCTAAAACTTGGACCTAAGAACCACCCCTTAAGATTTGAATCCTTCTAGTTAAGGGACTCCACTCTCATGAAGAAAGTGGAAAGATTGTGGAAGGACAGTGAAGAACAAGGAAGAAACCACATGCATACCTTCCAACTGAAGCTGAGGGAGCTCAAGCATAAGATCGAGAAATGGAACCAAGAAGAGTTCGACCACATCATGAAAGACCAACATCAATTGATCAATAAAATGCAGGAAATTCAACAGAAGATCATTAGTGAGGGTAGAACTGAAAACCTAGTGGAAGAGTAAGGGAGGTTAATCAATAAACTGGAAGAGTGAAGAAAACAAGAGGAGATATTATGGAAGCAAAAGTCCCGAGTCAAATGGCTTTGTGAAGGTGAAAAAAATGCTCGTTTCTTTCACAAATCCATGATCCAACATCGCCAACACAACAAGATTTTATCGCTAAAAGATGAAGCAAGGAATAGACTAGTTCAACATGAGTAAATGGAGGATCTGGTAGTCAACCACTTCCAATCTCTCCTTTATGAACCTGCTCAGGATAGGTCGGAGGCCATTCAGAGAATCACACAAAACATCCCATATATCATCTTAAGGTACCAAAACCTCGCTCTTATGAGGGCAGTCACATTGGAGGAAGTACAGGAGGTTGTAAAAGGAATGGAAAAAAATAAAGATCTTGGTCTTGAAGGCTTCATGACGTAATTTTACCATGCGGCCTAGAGCTTCATAGGGAAATATTCTTGGAGGTGGTGGAGGAATCACGTCACAACCAAAAAGTATGTCCGGTATTAAATGCTACTCTCATTGCTTTAATTCCTAAAACGTCCAACTCTGAAGATCCCCAATGGTTTAGGCCTATTGCGCTTTGCAATGTCACCTACAAGATCATTGCCACTGTCATTTTCAAACATCTCAGTCCCCTGCTCCCGAATCTTATCTCCCCAGAGAAAATGGGTTTTTTAGAAGGTCGTCAGATCCTAGATGAGTTTTTCACTTCCCAGGAGATTTTCCACTCTATTAAGCATCTTAAATTTTTGGGCATGATGATAAAACTCGATCTATCCAAATCTTAATACCGAATCAATTGGTTGTTCCTCACCAGCATCCTTAAATCTTATGGTTTTCACCAGAGATGGATTAACTGGGTCCTCTCCATGGTTTCCTCTCCTGTGTATTCCATTATGCTCATTGACTCTTGCACTAGAACCTTTAACCCCTCTTGTGGCCTGCGACAAGGAGATCCTATCTCTCCATTCCTTTTCATCCTAGAAGCAGAAGGTCTGGGTCAATATATGAAGTTAGAAGCTATGGCTTCGCAAATCCATGGTCTGAGGCTGTGGGGCAATGACCTACCTATCACGCACCAGCATTTGTGGATGACATTATGATTTTCTGCCATGTATCTCTATGAGAAGCTTGATGCATAAAAGTTATTCTTCAAGTTCTTATGGAAGCATCTGGGACAATGATAAATAATAATAAATCCTATATCTTCTTTTTCAACACACCAATGAAAATTCAGTCCTTTCTGGCTCAGGTGTTGGGATTTGCCATCAGGTCTCTTCCCTCCAAGTATCTTGGCATGCATTTATCCTTGAATTCCTTAAAAACCTCATGTCGAAAATATTTGCTCCAAAAAATCCAATTGAAGCTTAGTAACTCAGCCTTCAGATCCCTCAATCTAGCTTGTTATACTATCCTTCTAAAATATGTTCTCCAATCCATCTCGATCTACCAGATTTCGGGGATGGTAGCCCCAAAAATCTCATGTGCAAAGATGGTTGAAACCTTCAAAAATTTCTTATGGAGAGGTGCTCAACAGTTGAAGAAATGGGAATTGGTCTTGTGGCCCAACCTAACAAAGCCAAATATGGAAGGGGGTCTGTGTCTTTGGGACCCTTTGACATTGAATCAAGTAATGGGAGCCAAACTCTAGCGGCGTTGGATACGAGGAGGATCTAACCTATGGAAACAGATTTGGACCCGAAACTATGGCATGCCAATTCACACCGAAGACATTCTTAGATAACGTGACCCTCACAAAGGATCAACAATATGGAATCTGGAGGTACAAAATAACAACCTCATCAAATATCATTTTCTCTGGGAAATCAGCCCTGTTATGGTAGGACTCGTGGCAACAGAGAGAAAAACTATTTGGGAGACAAGACCTAAGTGACTTATTATTGTATACAAATGTCAGTAAATTCTATACAGTGGGTCATTATTGGAAAGACACCTTGACTAATAATGGATGGAGGAAATGGAAGGAGCGCCAGGACTAGCCATAACCCTTTGAGTCAGATCAATGGAAGCAGCTGGATAGCGGGTTAGAATCTAGGAAGCATGAAATTCAGGATGGAGCAGACATTCTACTATGGGTATACACTACGAAGGGCACATTCACCATCAAGGAGGCTTAAAATATAAAGGCATGATGGGGCCAGGGGAAACATCATACAATTTGGAAGAAGATATGGAAAGGTGGGTGGTGGCCGAAAGTTTCCTACTTCCTCTGGCTGGTATGTAGAGGTAGAATCCTAACTTGGGATCAACAACAAAATTGGGGTATCTATGGACCCTCATATTGTATCCTTTGTGGTCAACATAATGAGGATCTAGAACACCTTTTAAATTCGTTTGCAAAGAAAAAGTGGACACAAGTGTAGGACCTCTTTGGACGGGTTGACAGAGATCATCAGAGTATTAGAGAATCCATCCTTCTATCGCAGACATGTCTATTTCCAAGCCCGATACTCATTCGGGCTTGGGGATTAGCTTTGGGCTATATGGAAAGAGGGGAAACGAAGGATTTTTAAGAACAACCAACAATATCAGGAACAAGTATGGGTGGGGATCACCCGAACATCTAGGAAACAATCTTGGCAGAAAACTAGCAGTCGGATGATTGGTAGGTTGCTCCCCAAGAGGCTATAATCCTCCATATCCTAAATCTATTGTCATCAATGATTGCCCTGAACTCCTGGAAACTCATAACGACCCATGTGGCTTCATTGTAACACTTCATTTTGACTCTGGTGGGGTCCATCAAGCTAAGTTTTGATGGAGCCTCGAAAGGAAACCTAGGCCCCACAGGTTTTGGGGGGCTCTTTAGAGATTCTAGGGAGAAAACCCGTCTAATATATGTTGAACGTATGTGGCTATGCGAGTAATATTGAAGCAGAATTTGCATCAGTTAAACAAGGTCTTATCGTGGCTATTAAGTTGGGGTATAAGAAG
The DNA here is from genome assembly GCA_034641835.2 of Pinus albicaulis. Lineage (NCBI taxonomy): Eukaryota > Viridiplantae > Streptophyta > Pinopsida > Pinales > Pinaceae > Pinus > Pinus albicaulis. The sequence goes on along the minus strand of CM076581.1, from coordinate 1,033,604,273 downwards.
CTAGTGGTGGTAGGAGACTCCAAATTAGTGATTGACACAGCTAAAAAGTTGAGTTAGGGGGTTAAATGGGACAATCTTAGCCATAGTTGGAGAACTACTATATTAGTGCAGGAGGTAGGTGAACTTATCCAAAATTACGACTATGTCATCACTACCCATGTTAGAAGAGACATAAATAGAGAAGCAGACTTCTTAGCAAATTGGGGTTGTTCCCATCGAAACGAGCCATTAGAGTCAACTTGGCCTACTCAAGCCCCGGAAGATAGGTTCAACCCCTTAAAAGAGGTCCTAGAGAAAGGCAGGAGACATAGTTCACAAAGCCTCCATGCTTCTGAACTAATTCCCCGATCGGGGTGCAAGCTAGAGAGAATTTCAATTATGGTGAATTAATGGGGGTTCCCTTGGGGCTACAAACCCACCACCCTCAACATGCTTGAGGCATATGGTGTGGTGGCTCCATCAATGCAAGGTGTTAATACTCCCGTTGGAGGTGACAATGTTATTGTGTTTTGGCATTGGGTAAGTTTCTCTGCGAGTGAAGTTGGTAAGTGTTTAGTTTACGGTATAGGACTGTTGAAGGGTGTTGCTCGACTTTGTGGATTAACATAGAATTAGGCAAGGTGATGGTCTAGGCTTCTCCCAACGTGGGTTATCGGGTATGTGTTCTGCCATCTCTTTCTCTCCTCCATGCAACGACTGAACTATTTGATGGAATTGGGATTATATGGTTTTGAACCTTCGAGGTTTCAAAGGAAGAGGGGTTCCATGCATCTGCATGCGTTTGTATGGCATATGAAGTAGCTCCAACCGCATGGTATTGTCTCTATGTCTGTGGTTTTTTGGATTTTTTTATCCATTGGGAGCCTGTCACTAAGGTTTGGCTCTCTCGTGTATGTTTGTGACACACCTTTAGTTTGGGAATAGGGTTTGTTTTTGTCGAATAAGCTTTGGTATTTTCTCCATACCAATTCATGATTGTTATATTAGATGGTCCTTGGAAATGGAGGTCACATCTCTATTTGGGTCGGTCGGTAAGGAATGTATACAATGGAATAGAAGGGGGCAGGTCCCTTAGGTTCTATACTGGAAATTATTGTTTCATGTTTCGTCTGTGGTAGCTGTGTGGGGCGGTAGTGTCTCTTGGAAGCTGAGAGCTTCTAGGCTTGAGCTACCACCTGTCCAAGCAATTAGATAAACCATATTCTCCACTATGAAATGTAAGCACAAGACAATGGCTTGGTCGACGACAACAAATACACGTAGTCAATCCTCGAGGGGTCACGACAAAAGAACCAGGGGGGCCTCTTCGATAGGGAATCCCAGCTCCTATGGGGGTAGATCAAGGGGCTAAAAGCCAATCGCCAACATCATAAATGATGTAGCTACACCCTATCATGAAGGCACGTCGGAGGAAATATTACAATTAATGGAAGAATGGGAAGCAAACCTTAACAGACAGACTGCCGTGATGGAAATCTATGCAGAGGACTGGCGTGATATGGTGTTCGACCTAGGGCACACCCGTGGCCGCGTCACTCAATTTAGACATACCTTGTTCTTGTATTGGTATATGAAGAGTATTATAGCAAAATATTTGGAACGGTTCTCTATGGGAATGGCAGTAACAGTACAAGATTTTCCTGACCATAACCATGAATTTTAGAAGCTTTAGTTTCAGATGCAAAATCAGAATGAGCGCCTTCAAATAATTGAAGAAAATATCCCTTGCATTCTCCCACATACAAAGCTCCTAGGATCCAATTCTAAGGACCCGACTATGGTGGAGTTTGCGTCTGCTGATGGAGCATAGTAGTTTGCTAGCTAGTCTCTCAATTTTATTTTCTTTTCTATATGCAGGAATTTTTTTAGTTTTAAGAATGTTGATAGTTAAGTTTTTAGGCATATAGAATTCAGACAATGCAAATACATTCAGACTTATCTAGCTTGGTTAGAAAGACTTATTATATTTTGTTATTGGATGGCATATCACGTTGTTAGGTGGCCAACAGACCTGGTTTCCCTCTGGGAAAGTTGAGGCCATCTAACTAACTGTTATGTGGATGTAACTTGCTTTTATATTAATGAAAAAGGAAGGTCCTACCAAGCTTACAAAAAAAATGGTGATTAACTGATAAGGTTAGTATTTTTGAAGTTAAATTGTATCCTTTTATAATTAAGTCAACTTTATTTAATCCTATGTTTTTACAACAATGGTTCCTTCCCACTTTAATCCTACTATTGACTCTACCTTTTAATATTACATTTTTTACAAGAAGGGCATGTGTTTTGCTATTATTGAAATAATTGAAATAAAATAATAAAGGGAAAATTGATTAACTACTAAAATCGAGGTTAGAGTTTAATTTGATCCCAAGCAAAGAAAAATATATCCTCTTTATTAAAGCTCACTCTAGTCCACGTAAATTTTTTAATAAAAAAACAAAAAGTCTAAAACCTTATTGAAAAATAGACAAACCTATCCACTTAATTATATTTACAAATCAAATCTTCCTTTTATATTTTATTAGCATATAATGTTCATTATTATTGGTTTAAGTATCATATTTTTGTTAAAGCCAAACATGTAGCTATTACTCATGTATGTGATAATATTTTGGTGTATCAAAGTTTGACATGCATTATATTGAAATTATTCTATTTTGAATCATATATGTTTTACATTGTATTAGTCTATTCTTACAAAATGTAGAATTTGGAGCTCATATGTGCTTTGTTTGGTTCAATTTAAGTGTCATTGAAGTTTAGAACCTAAGGAGTTAGATCAAATAGTTCTTGTCAATGTTGTGTAGTAAGCTATGCATGTGCTAAGAAATTTTGGTGATTAAGAATTATTCATTAATTTGGAACTTTGTGCTTTTCATGGTTAAATTTAAGTGTGGTGTTTTGTTGGCATATCAATGTAGTTTAGAATCTAAAGTAGTTATAGAAATTAGTTATCATCAATGCTTTTGTATAGTTAGTTAGTTACATGTTAATATGCACTCTCTTTGAATTTGGAAAACTAATCTATGTGGATGAAGTTTGAGATAACTAGAAACATACTTATGTGAACCACACTTGTCTCCTATCATTTTTAATTATATCCAATCAACTTGCAAGTAACTCTATGTAAGTAGTCCTCTTTACACATTTAAGAGTGTTTTTTCAAGCCTAACAATATATGACATGGATACCTCTTCCGCCAAGGATATGCCAAAGTTCTAATCATTACACATTTTACCTTCTTTACAATGTACAAATGCATTACTTTCCCCAAAACCTCTTCTTACATATCTCCAATTGATAATAAATGGAATAACATAGTCATTGAACAAAACAAAAGTTATTAGTCAAATATGATATCTTTTACATAGAATATATTTCTTTTCAGTTAAATATATACTATACTTAACTAATTCATCAATGACTAAATTATACTATTTAATATCCTATAGGTTTTCATACCATTTACTTCCTATTTAGATGGGAAGCATCTTCATTTTCCTCTTAATTAGTAATAATGTTAAGTAATGTGAGTTTCATATGTATAATATCATTGCCATAGACATAATTTCCAAAGTTAGATTGTTTACATAATAAGGGTGCTTTTAGAAACATTTTATTCGTGTGTTTTGCTAAAAATGATATTGTATCTAAAGGAAAAACATTGTGGGGTCCTTGAAATAATTATTTCCATAAGTGTTGAAACTTAATAACTAATCTTGATATTGTCTTATTGCATGGAGCAAGGTTTCTACTTTGATTATGTTTGTTTTTCTTTTTGTCAAACATAGAGCTTAGTCATAGCATCTTCTACAATATTTTTTTAATATTCACTTTGATATATTTCAATGAGCTCACCTTGGTAAGATTTTATATATTCATCCTCTATGAAATTTGAATTATTGTTGTGGGGTCCATATGTTTCTTTCTCATCCTTTGAATATCCATCTAGATTAATTTCTTTCCTTTGTCTGTAGACCCTTCTCTTTTGCAGCTAGTATCCCACATGAGCTTCATAATGCCTAACCACCTATGCTTATTTACTCCATGAGATATTTAAGTTTTTTGTTCAATTGTATCTATCGATTTTCTTATAGAAAGATTTTAAGTGGTTGGATTCTTAGGATGAGTTTTTTCTTGTTATCAAGAGAAGAAATGTTACATTTTGAGTTATGGTTGGATACATTCTTAGTGAGGTGGCGCACTAAGAAGATGGGATAATAAAGAATTTCAAAAATAAAACGTTTGTAAGCGAATTCATACCCCCTCTCTGTTAATTAGGAATTATACTAGTCATTGACCATGAAGTGGTGCTACCATAATTGGCATTTTCCTATATTGGTCATGTCCTTCTCTACATAGGAAAAATTTTGTTGAGTCTTTAGATATATCTTGATTTGTGGAAAGCCCATGTATATTACCATTATTATTGATGTCAATTATTTACAATAACTAGAGAGTGTATTCAAGGAATTCATATGAGTCATGGAGATACAAGTTGTAAATGATGCTAACATCGGGAAAGGTTTTAGCCTCAATGTCGTGCAAATCTTTTGATTGTATCAAAGAATTGGTTTCCAATGAAAGAAATTTAAATTGAGGAACTATGTTGAAACTACTGATTTACAGATTTTTTATTTTCTTATTTAACATAACCTAATTTTTGTAACAACCCCTCATTGATTTTCTATGTAAATAAAAATAAGACCAAGGTCATGGGACACATATTCCAAGTTGATTGTTTGGCAAAACATTGTGATGGGTATCACTTGTGATTAATTGATGGCTATGGAAATTGGAAAAGGCATTAGAAAATGAAAAGAGGAATTAATTGATATTTTATTTATGAAAATAAAGGAAAATAGGAGAAAAGGGAGATGAAGGGTCACGGGTTTGCATGAGAGGAAAAATGAAGGAAAATGAAGAAAATAGAGGCCCCAGTGATAAAAAGGCTTCTAAGGATCAGTTCATAACTTTTGATGGTTTAGTTTTGGTTAGTTCAGTGTTTGGCTCTATCATTTATTCTCTCATTCTATCATACTCTTGCACACTTAGAGGATTCTTGGAGCATGCTTGAAGCACTCTATTTTTCACATGGATTTGGAGAAAGAAGGAAATGGAAATCAGGAAATCACAAAGGAACATATGGATCAACAACTACATATGGATTTCTTTGCAGGTAATAGGTTTCATGTTTAATTTCCTTGTTGATTTATGGATGGATGATATATGCATGTGGTTTTCTAGTTATGTGTTATCATTGTCATGGAGGATTGCCTAGATTGATAGTGGTTTTAGTATTGCCTTTAAATTTCATGGATAGCCATGGTGTTGTGGGCTTTTCCACTTGATTTTTTTTCTGATTGGTGCTCATAATTCCTTATGGTTTTGGGTTGGAAAAAACGCTTTCGAAGCCCCATAACAACTTGGGTTGAGGTACTAGTTCTGGAGCCTAGGTTGGGACAAACGCTCTAGAGCCCTTGGTGGATTGAGTTACTAATCCATGGAGCTAGGTTGGAAAAATGTTCTAGAGCCCTAAAAGGTTGTGGGTTGAGTTACTAGTTCCTAGAGCCATGGACAACTTGGGTAGAGACCGGTCTAGTTGGTGTTAGTGATGTCCAACAATGAGGTGGAATCACTGGTTGATGGTTGAGGTGGTTTGGCCTCTGGAAGTCCTGGTTTGGTTTTGTTTGGTTTATTAGATGAGATCACACATTCATGCTTGGAATATGGAACATGGGTGATTGGCTAAAATAGAGATTTAGTTCAACCCAATCTATGGTCGGGTGGTGCGTCGAAGTCCCTAACTTTGTCAATATTTTCATACGTTAATAAGAGTTATTCTTCTATTGTGATCCATGTATATTTTTAGCGATTATGTTGGTGATATTATGGTTGGGATACCTGATGGTTTACATGCTATTTATTTTCTAGTTATATGTTGTTTATATGATGTATATCTTGTATGGCTCTTGTCATGAATTGTTTAGTTATTTATTGGTTGATGAATGTATGGACTAATAAGTGTTGTTGCAGCTATGTGGAGAGGGCATAGGGCCTTCTCGATGACTCTCAGATGAATATCAAAATTTTATGATCATATATGCATTCATGACCTGTAGCTTACATGTTTGCCATATGTTTGATGAAATGCTTAGTATGTTTTGGTCGGTTTAGGTCAAGATTTTGATTCGAGTTTAAATTTTTATCTTTGTTGTCATGTCAATAATGATTCTCAGATCTTGGCACAGGACCCTCTGAACTAGACATTTTGGCTCACAACCGCACTTAGGCATTGTTTTGCATGCAATTGGAGGCCTTCAACCACATGCAGGCCTTGCATGTATGTGGTTTGGAGCCTAGGTCAGTGAAAAAGAGTCCCAGATCAGGGTTTGGTCACTTGTGGTGTGTAACACTCTCCTCCCACATCTACCCAAGTAACCGACCAATCGAGGTAAATGATGCAGCAAGGCTACAAATTTTCACAATCCATGGACCTGTGGGTTATGGGCCCACAAAAGTTTCCAAAATGAAACAACAGATCACAATATCGTAATACAAGGCTCTTCACAACCTCGCCTCCCACAATATCAGCAGACGTAGACTAACACAGTATCGGCATCACGTATTTCAACTTTATTGGTGTGACTAAGTCTCATCACAATATCGCAATTTTTGGGGTTTCTATCAAGGTCCCCCGTGTTTTGATAGATTGGAAAATCAAAAGAAAAGGCAACATTAGGGAACCAATCTTTAGAGTTACGTGATCTAGTCCTCCTGGCTCTTCAGAGAGGGATCTCCTCAAAATTATTTGTTTTTTCAAAGGTTTATCTTGTGTGCTTGGATATTGGTTTAGACTTAGTTATTAAGTGCAGGTGTGTCTGCTTGTTTTTTAAGAATGATACAATAGTAATACAAAGGTCTAGGAAACATGGAGAGAAAGGAGGAAACATGAAAGTTACTGGGCAATGGAGTCAAAAAGAGGTTATGAAAACCTTATCAATGGATATGGGATAAGGGGGTAGACATCTAATCCTGCCACAGATCTCTTGGTTTTGTGGAATATGATGGACATTAATGATTTAGAAAAGAGAAGTTTAATTCTCAACAAAGGGAATTTGAAAGCATAACTTGAACAATAAAGAGTTATTTGATAGACAGGGCTGGCCATGAAGTCTACAAACCATACTTTAAGCAAATAATGACTTCAAAACAACTTTTAAAATGAAATCTAAGATTCGGGGAACACCCTATTTCCTCAAAGATTTTATTTCAAATGACTTAGAAAACATGAAAGATTCACTGATAATTATGGTCATAGAAGAGGGAACACCTAAATACATCTATGATCACAACTATAAATACCTTTAAGACGACTTTTCAAGCAAGGACAAAGGGCATGATCAGAACAGACCTCCTTGGCTTACTATAAACAATGATACTTCAAAGAGAGACTTCAATAACAACCTTTATGTGGCAGAAAACAAGCAGGGAGAACCATAAATCATGCTGAAACCAACTATTTGAACTATTAGAGAAATAAACAAGCATGAGGACTAAAGAGAGAGATTAAAAACTATAAAATACCTCAGCAGAAGAAAAACATAAAATAGTGAAGGATAAACAGGTGTAAGGTGCTTCCAAGAGTCATTTCTTAGCCTAAAACTTTCATCCTACTGTAGTAAGAATTTATGGAACAAAATGAAAACAGGGGAAAACATTAAACAGTTCAGAATACTTCACCAACAGCCAAGCTCATGGATCCAATGATAGACCCTTCTCAAGAACAAGCATGGAACGACATCATCAGGACTTCCAAGACTTCAATTTCTTCTTCAACTTCAACAAACTATGTATTATTTCAGAGAGTTTCAGTATTACAACTAGTGATCAACCAACATTGTTTCATCTTCTACAGAACTATTTATAGAAGATATGAGGAGGTGGGATGGGATAAAAGATCTCCCAGGTTCAATTAATACAGATTAATACTTCTGGGCCTTTGAGGGGCTCGATGGAGAAGTTTACAGATATTTTCTCTGTATTAATTGTTTCACATTAAGAATTAAGCTCGGTGGGGAGATTTTGTTGACTTTAAGGCTATGTGTCATCTCTGTAGTAATTTAGCAGATATTTTTGTAATTAATCCTTTTGGATAAATTAACTACTCAGTTGTGATGAGGCAAATATCCTCTGTTTTGGTCATTACTCGGCCCTTTGTTTGAATGCTTTGAGGCTATAGGTGGCAATAGGTAAATGAGAGGAATAAATTTTCCTCTGATGTGGTAGTGGAGGCATCCTCTCTCTGAGAAATATTTTGATTTTCTTTAACTGTGTTTAATTCAATGGATTAGGCTTTTGATTTTCGATCTTAGCCGAAATCCACCCAATCTGTGTAATTAATTTTTAATTCTTCAGTTCTGCTGTGGTAGGTCTTCAACACTGATACTATCTGTCTCTGTTAATCTTGACTGTGTCTTGTTGATGTGCAGGTGTGCAGAGGCTTTATATTAATATCAGCACTCATGATGTATTGATAAACCTTGATGGGAACCTTTGCAAAAAGATTTCTTTGATAAACAAAGGCCTGGAGAATCGTCACTCTCGACCTAAAATTTTATTTTAGGATATTTAAAAAACCTTTAAAATCCTACACATAATAAGAAATGATTAAGAAATCCAGTGTATTTGGGGTAAAACTGCTTCAGAGGCTCGAGTTTGGATCATGGTCGTTGGATGGCAGCATCCAATAGCGTGGATTGCGCATAGAAGGTCAAAGAGGAAAGCGGTGAAGAATTAAGTCAGAACCATTGATCCATGTAGAATCAACGGTCGAGATTGGTTGTGGACATACAAAGTGAATGAGTCACTTTATAATAACATAGGGGAAAATGTGAAGAAATTACAAAGAAAAAGGGTTTAAAACCTTTGGCAGAAGAAATCTGTGTTAAAATGGAAATTGGGGTTTTCGAACGATTGTAGACCATCGGATCATATTGGACCCTGAGATCAATGATGGAGATTGCTCATTGAAATCCTTTGGTGAAGGCGGAGGGTGATAGTGTAATGGGAGATTAGATCTGAGTCGTTGATCTGCAGAGATCAACGGCGGGGAGCGCACGTGATAAAACATAACACAAAATGAGGAAGGCGGTTTCTGGAGGGAAAACCGCAGGTTTCACGTTGCCAAAAGAGGGATAGGTGGTTTCACCTTTTCGAACGCGATATTCGTTCGAAGGTGACCCGTGGAATTTGAATACCGCCCATATCACGTAGCCCTCTGAGAATTAACATTCGTTCTTGAATCTACGCAAAAATGCGCATTGGACGTTGGATCTGAGGTCTTAGATCGGACGGTGGGGAGTGAGCACGATATAGGAAAGATGCACGGGCAGATAGCATGGTAGGGTGGTTTTATTACGGGTCGTCGGATCAAAGATTGTACGGCTGAGATCAAATCTGGAGGGAGGCAGGGCCCACGGGAGTTGAGCCTGTCGAGATAAATCTGGGCCGTTAGATGTAAAGGATCAACGGTCAGGATTGAAAATGGGTTTAAACGAAATAATACACAAGGCGGAGAAAGGTTTAATATGAGTCGTTGATCTGCAGGGATCAACGACTGAGATCTTCTTGGAAAACATTATAAAGTGGGGGTGCATGAATTTAACCAAGGCTCATGATTGGACATGCATCGCCTTATTGACACGTGGAGGATGTTGACATGTGGACGACCCAGATGTAATCGGAGCTTCCCCTCGCAATCGGGGCAGCCTGACCCGGAGCGCCAAGCAATTGAATGTGTCGTTGATTTGCAGATCAATCACCGGCGGAGAACGGATTGGAAGGTGACCAATCGGGGTGGTGAAATAAAAATATTAACATGCCTAATGAGTAATTCACGCGATATTATGGGTCAGTTGATGGCCCAAGATCCACAGAGAAAAGGGTTGAACCAATGAACAAGCCCTTTTATAATATAAAAAAGGCGGAATTTTATTAAATACAAAGGTTTAATGGTTCGGGGCGAGTTATATATATGAGGTTTGGCGCCCGTCTGCAGGGCCTGTGGTTTATATGAAAAGCAAAGGCCCAGGGCTTATATGTATAAGGGCCAATCAGAATCAGGAGGAAGGGGCGGCTTTTCAATCTACCTATTTAAAACATCGACGATGTGAGATAATGTTGACCATTGATCAGCCTTTTGGATAGATGGTTTTTATCATTCAGAACATTGCACCAGCAGATTTAATTAAAAACATAGGAAAAAGGGGTTTTATGAATTAACAAAGGGAAAAATATGATCGGGATGGTTTATATAAACATTTTAAGCACCCGATTGCGGGCGTCTTGGGTTTTATGAAGCGAAAAAAGGCTCGGCGTTTATAAACATAGGCCAATCGCATCATAACTCTTTTTTTACACAAACAAATGCTCTCTTTGATTTGTTTCGATGCGATAAGCGCCCGACTGGGTTAACGCCTAGTTCCAGGGCATGGGCATATGGTGGGGAAGTGGTTAGGACTCAGCCCAAAGGGGCTTAAGCCTATAGTAAAAAAACTTATTTTCTGTGAATTTTTCAAGGTTTTTACATGGATTTGGGGGTTTCGGTAAGGTTCAAAAGTGAGTTTCAAACCTTATAAAGGGGTATTTATGAAGGAGAAAGAGGGAAAAAATGAAAAATGAAGGAATTTCATGGGGAATAAAGGGGTAAAAATGGAGTTTAATTGCAGTTAGAAGAGGGTTAAAATGAGGGAAAAATGGGGACATTAGCAGTAGTCTTTTCATCATGAAAACAATAGATTTTCATAATGAAGAGGGAAACAACAGTGAAGAATTAAATAAAGGGTATCATGTCTTCATGAGTCTTCAAGAGATAAAAATTTTGGCAATAAATTTTTTTTTTTGAAGGCTCCAAAAATGGTTTAGCCACCATTTGATATGACAAATTTTATAGGTGGCTAACATAATTTCAGCTCCCAAGCAATATTGTAGATCGCAGATTTCAACTTTATCGCAGAATTAAGTCTCATCGTAATATCACAGTTTTCGGGGTTTATCGCAATCACAGTCACTTTAACATATGACTCCTCGTCACAAGCCCAAAGCTCTGCTTCCTGAATGCGATATGTGATGGAAATTTCTTAACAAATACGATATGCTATGGACAGTTTTAGGAATAATATGTGAGATGAGATGGAAGATTTAAGGAATAAATGCGATATGCGATTTTTTTAACTCCGAGTGCCCATTTTTGCAACGCTCCCTATCTGAAATCCCATTCTATGACCTCAACCTCACACTCACACACATTCACTTGGTTCATGTATGTGCAAACATAACAATATAAAACACATGCACAGATTCAACACACACATATTAAAACAATTGTACACGGATTCTTATTTTAAATCTCGACCTGATATTACATTTTTTGTGACCTCCGAAGGCCCTGGTGTCTCGCACCGATCTACATTGTAGTTTCCCCTCTACACAAAACAAAATTCTTATTTAAAAGAGATTACAAAGCGTGGATCATCTAGGATCCACAATTTCCTCCCACAAATCTCTTAACTAATCCCTAGAACCACTCTATTTTAATTACATGGCAGATTTAGAAAACAAATCTTAATATTCTAGATGTTAATATTCTAGATGCCATGACAATTCCACCTTTGAGATAAAAAATTTATCATTTTAGCCAAATTTCATCGAAATTGGCGCCACTTTTCAAATGTTTGTTTGCATCTCTCCTTCCATAACTTTGAATTTCAATTTTGATTAAGGGTGGTCCGATGCCCCTACATCAGACTCCTGAGGTACAAAAATTTTATGACCTCCTGGTCATATGCCTTCTTGACCTTTTCGTAACAACACTCGTGAGTTGCAACAAAACCTCTATAGTAGCAAGCCTCCTCCTTGCTACACGATAACTCACTAATATTCTCTCCTCTGAGCTCAGTCTTTCGGCATCTCTCTGGTTCTCTCCTCTAGAACCGTATGAGCACTCCTTGCTTTACGCTGCTGCAAATATTCTCACCTTCTTCTGCCACTACCTGCACAAAAATATAAATACCACACGCTTACCAATTTTCAACATATGTGTACCTCCTTCCATATCACGCAAAATCTTCTTTTTCTTTTGAACCTCTGTATGCCTACTTCTTGTCAGATTTTAACAACCTGATCTCCTCTTCCTTATTTGCAATCATAATTGCATTCTGCTTTAACTAAAAGGGCTTTAACCTTCAAAAGAGTTTTAACCTTGCTCTGATACCACTTGATACAGCAAGGCCGCAACTTTTCACAATCTGCAGACCTAACTACAAGGACAAATCCCTCTAGCGGATGTTTTTGAGGAACCCCTTATAAAATACCACAGAAATCCGTTTCTAGCGGAGGTTACTAGAGGAGGTTGGTGGGTAGAGGTTTTTGCGGATGTTTTTCATTCGGTGTGCTTATCATCGTAAAGTGCACCGATGCATTCAACAAGAGAAAGCACTGGTGCGCACAAAACATTGGCACACCAGACACCGTGCACTCTGTACACACCCACCCGGTGCGTCTTATTACTGTAGTGCACCAGTGCTTTACAACTCTTACACACCGGTGCATCATAAAACACCGCGCAAAAATAGAAACTGCCTGATGAGGTCTTAAGAAACTGCACCGGTGCACCTATAAAACCCTGCGCACCAGAACATGGTTAAATAAAAAAAATTATGACCAGAAACCACATTTTTCACTTTTCTCAGTGCTCCAGAGCTCTCAAGCACCGGTGCAATTTATCCTTGTCTGAGCCGCCCTGACATCGGTGCTCCCATTGCACCCATTGCATGCATTGCTGCTGTGTATTGCCCACCAATCTCCAGCTTGAATTTTGCAAAATGGTGGGCAAATTTTCTTTTGCAAATTATACGCCCAATATGCCTCCTCAATGGCCAAATGTACAGGTATTTTTCTTGTTTTTCCACAATTAAGCCTTTTAGCGGATTATAATTTCAAATAACCTTAAAATTAACCATTTAAAAGAAAAAAAATATTGTCGCGTGGTGCACTCGAGCCATTCGGCTCGCACCGGTTCGCGGTGTTACCTGTAGATTTACAGGTTGCACCGCAACGGGTGCTAACATTATCCGCACTGGTTCCGGGGTGGTACCGAAAGGCGCACCATGTTATTTTAAAACTTTTAAAAAAGTGCAATGTGGTCGTTTACCCGGCCGCATCGTTGACCATGTGGAATAGTGGCAATGCAGTGCGTTGACTTAAATATCTGCCCCAGGGCGGGTATTTTTGTCAGCGCACCGCATTTCACATTTCGACAGGGTCAATGGTGCGATTTGGTAAAAGACCACATCGTTGACTACGTAATGATGTAAGGAGGTCGGTGTGCTAACCGAACTATACGTCACAGGGCATAGAGTTTGGTCAGCGCACCGCACTCTTGACACCATACATAGTCAATGGTGCGATTAAAATTTTCAGGTGCATCGCCTTTGGTGCGTTGATTATTATCTGGTGCACCGCCGCTGGTGTGCGACAAACAAAAGATGCACTGGGACCGATGCATGCCTGTTTTTTGTGGCGCACCTACTATTTTGTTTTTTTTTCCAAAAAAAATTATATATGTATATTCCTAAATACATGTCTCCTTTAATAAAAAAAATTGTATTTAATATGTCAATCATTTAGAGACGTGAAAGGAGAGAAGAGGGGGAACAACAACAACAACAGGCAGACCAGTATAACATGGTTCGCCTATGGGAGGCACGAGAGAGGGAGAGATATGTGTACCCTCGCCCTATCACAACAACTACCCCGGGGCTCCTAAGGCAGGTAGGCCTCCTCAAGTTCTATGAGGAGGCTGCTTCCCTAAAGGGCCATGGTTTGTTTTTGAGACATCTTATCCGCAGGTGGAATGCCCACCTACAGGCTTTCTGTGTTGGTCCTAACTAGTGGTACACGCCCACTGAGGAGGACATATATTTCATTACAGGGCTATCAAGGAGAGGGGTGGATTTTCCCTCGTTCCCAAAGGTTCTAGTTGGCTATGCAACAGGGAGTCAGTTGGTGTACTCCCAGAGATACATTAGCGTAGATATACTCTCTCCTTCATATTTTCAGGTCTTCGAAGGTCAGTTACGTATTGGTGCATTTGGTAGTTAGGAGGTGAGGTGCCTCTCACTTCTGATTTTGACCATTTCACACAACACTAGTGATGGGAAACACATTAGTTGATCACTTCTATATTATGTTGATTCTTTAGTACAGGATTCATGACTTGTCAAGTGGTTTGCCATTTTTTTGCGGCAGTTCTGTACAGCCTTAGATATATGTTGTGCTCATGCATAAGGGAGGGTAAACTTCCCTTTTTCTTCAAAGATTTTTTGTTTATTTTTGAGAGGTTTCCAGAGACGAGGTCTACTTTTGTTCGGCAACCTCGTAGGGAGATTTTCAAGGCACAGATGCACATGTGGGGGCTGATGATGCCCAAGAGGGGTGAGACTGTGTTTCCAGCGAGGATATTGCATGATGCATTGGAGTTGCTAGCCAGTGTTGATGATTATCCCTTCATTATGGTCCCCTATCCTTATGCTGGTTTGGATTGGCGAGGGTGTGCCAACATCCTTGTTTAGTCAATTTAGTGTCCTAAATTGCTAACATAAATTATCAACCAGGGCTAGTAAACTGATGAAGTGTGATGCACTATATGTGCCTAAGTATCCATTTTTCTTACTTCATTGTTTTTAGTGTTTTATTGATGTTTTGGGGTTTTTATGTTTGATGCTTAGTATGCTGATCTATGCTAAAAATATGAAGTTAGATCTATGTCAAAAGGGAGAAAAGGAAATGTTAATAAATGAATTAAAATAGAGTCTATTTGCAAATTCTGTTCCTAACTAGAAAATGATGAAAACAGAGAATCCTAATCCATGGATATTACAGCTTCTAAATGAACATTCATGAAATGAAAAGTCACTCAAAACACTACAACTTAATCTGATTCATTTAGTTAGAGAATTGTTGGAAGAGCTTTTGAAAAAGATTAATTCTAATGCAATGAGGATCTCCTAAAACATAAAAGGAAATGTTGAAACAACTTATAAAATTACAACTAAATCTCATTCATGAGTTAGAGGTTTATTGGAAGAGCTTTTGAAAGAGATTAATCATATTGTGATAAGGAAAAACAATCAATAACTCACAATATTACAACTAAGTCTCATTCGTGAATTAGAGGTTTATTGGAAGAGCTTTTGAAAAAGACTAACTATAGTATAATGAGGATCTTCCTTTTAAATAAGTAACAGAAAATGAAATGCTAATAACTCAGAATATTACAATTGAATCCCATTCATTTAATAGATATGTATTGGAAGAGCTTGAGAAAGAGACTAACTGAAATATCATGAGGATCCTTTATCTAAGCAAATGACATGAAACATAATGCTAAAAGCTATGATTTCATAAAGTAGTCTAAGTAAGGAAATATGAAAAAACAGAATTGAAAATGACTTATCTAGAAAATATGTAAAACTTCCTCGAATAGCAAGGGCCCTCTGCTACCAATTTGGTGAAATTATTCAGCTCCTTAAAGTTGTAATCAAAACAACATCAAAGAACTGAACTTCTTTATTGATAAGCTCATAAATCTACATCCCATTCCATCTTAAGATTTGTTACAAAACACTCTCTAATCCTTTCTCTTCTTCTCCTATTTTTCCACTACCCTTGATAAGAAAAAGCTTCCCCTATTTATACAAAAATATGAGAAGTTATCTCATTAATGAGAGTCCATGAATCTCTCCCTCTATCTCTAGAGTTACAATCAAAATAGGAAATGATAAGACACATGTCTTTTTAGAGTTTCAATACAAATAAGAAATGAGACACATATCTTCTTAGAGTTTCAATACAAAAAGAAAATGAGACACATGTCCTCATGATCCCATGATCTTTTTCACTCAAATTCGAATTTGGTTTTGGAAGGCCACATAAAGGTCTTTTAAAAGCTTCCTTTTGACTTACACATGTCACAAAACTCATAACACATATATAGATATATGAAACTATGTTAATTTTCTAGTTTCTAATCATAAATTCACTTTAAACACATAAAATAAATAACTTTGGAAGACAAGGATCCTAACCCATATATTTATGAAAATGGTTACTTGATGTAGGGTTTTAGGTTAGATAGTTATGAAATGAGAGCTAAATGGTAATGACATAATGGAAATATGTATGAATATGAAAAACACTTTTGAGACTCAACAATCCTCTTCACATATGATGAGTCATTAGATGATATAGGTAATATTACTATTTTAATAAAATTTATTCTAACATGTTCTTTAACTTGTTTTTATTAAATCGTGTAATGAAATTGTCTAATTATTGATGTGTACTTGTATATATTTTGTAGACATTGGGTATTTTGATGGCGAGGACATGTCAGCACCACCACATGATCCAGGTGTGGATCCTGATGACGATCAGGGCATGTCAGATGCCGAGGATCATCAGGAGGCTGGTGCAGAGAGACCTGCTCCTGCTGGTGCGCGGTACCACCTTTTGCTAGGCGCGATAGGATTGATAGCAGATACAGGATAGAGTTGGGTGACCAACTCACTGCATTGATTTTTGAGGCGAGCATAAGACCCGCTACTATGAGAGACATACAGGCCAATGGTAGGCTGTTACATATGTGGAGAGGCATGTTGCGTGACATGTACAGCCTGATGCAGCATGTCGTAGGAGCTATGACCTTAGTTACGCAGATGAGGAGGACCGTTGCACGTTATAGGCGTGGTCGAGATGCAACATGTGATTGACAGTCCGCGACAAGCGACATATCATTTGATGATCATTTACTTCGTGCTGTGCCAGATGAGCAGCCTCCACTAACATCGAGCAGCAATCATCATGGAGAGTAGGCTGGACCATCTACCACGTCCAGTCAGCATCCAGCAGTACTCATGATCATGAGCAGGCTGGACCATCGACTGTCAAGGATGCACCATTGACTGAGCAAGCCTCGACTAGTACTGCTATTGATGATGTACCACCAACTGATCCATGACATTTATATTACAGTTGTATATTTTTGACATTATTCAGTTATATATATATAGATCTATGGTCCATGTATTTTATGTTCATGTTGCAGTTGTACTTGATTTACATGTTGGTGATCATCATGATGTGTATATTGTTAGGTCATCTTAGATATGTTCATTTAATGTGTAGCTTGCAGATAGATGTGTATGTGATAGCAGCGATTTCACATGCAGAGTTGTATATTTGATGTTTGTGTTGTGATGATGTTAGCGAATTTGAATGTGTTTTTTAGTCAAATATGATGTTTGTATGATGGTTATCATGAACGTGATGTTTATTAATTAATTTAATATAAAATGACCATGATATTGTAAAATTGTAATATTTGTAATTCTAATTGTATGTAAAATTCTAAAATTGTAATTGTATTTGTATTAATTGTAATTTTAATTATAATTGTATGTAAAATATTTGTAAAATTTTAATTGTAATTGTAATATTTAATTTATTGTGAAATAATTGTAATTTTAATTTTAATTGTAATTGTATATATGTAAAATTGTAATTGTAATTGTATGTGAAATTGTAAAATTGTAAAATTGTAATTGTAATTGTAATTGTAATTATACTTATAATTTTAATTGTAATTGTATGTAAAATATTTGTAAAATTTTAATTGTATTAATGTAAAATGATTTTATTAAAATTTGTAAATTTGTAAATTTGTAAAATTTTAAATAATTGTAAAATAATAAATCTAGAATAATATGAATTATTGTAACATAATCAAGTTTAGAAATTAATGCAAATAAATTCATGTTCTTTAGAATTAGCATTATTTTATTATGATCTTACATACAAAAAAAGAACTTTATACAGTAAGCCATTGTTTTTGAGATCAACATAATTGCAAATTATCAAGTGAAATATTGATTTTAACATTAACATAATGCAAATTACCAATTAATTCAAAATACATATTATACTGTTTCGAAAAAACCATCTTAAAAAGTATAAATAATATTGTTGAAATAACACATGTACCATATCAGTCTCGGTTCTCATGATCACCCTCATTATCTTCCAACTCGCATGACATGATAACACTACTATTCTAAAAAATATGTTTTGATCTAAGGTCATTTCTGAATACGAGCCACCAATCCGTATCCAACACATCTGGGTAAAAAAACACCTGGTTGCAGTGTTTGGGGAAAACATAGGGCTCCTTAGCTTCATCCCACATCTTTCTAGAGTTGATACATATCAAAGGTGTCCCTCCACTTGCACCTAAAAATAATACATTGGAAAGAAGAGAAATCCACTTCAATGATCTCTTGTATCTTTCCGATGTAACCTAACGTTCCTCGTACTAGGTTTTGATCATGGTGGCTAGATCGACTAGATTGATCGAACTCAACTTCCGCCCCACAGTCTTGTGTGATGTTTCCAGCATCGACATTTTCTGTGCGAAAAAGGTGTTCATATGCCCACATAGATGGGAACAAATGCACCTATTATAAAAAAGTTAAAAAAATCATAGTGTCATGTGTCTTATAATAACCCAATAGTTAAAATATGAAATATAGATGTCTTATAAGTTTCAAATTTACATATAAATTAAATATATTATTACCGATTTGTTGCACCCAATCCCTACGTTTAGCGCATCCTCTTCAGCACTCAGGTAACAACCGATTGCACGTATTTCTCTCTGACTTGGTCAGCAACCCAACTATTGGGGCATATTTTTGGCATATTTTCTTTTAAATGATCGGGATAAGGCACACTTCTACCATTCAAGCATCTGAATCTTTTCTGTCACTATCCAATTTCTTCCTCTCTTTTTTTTACAATTCCCCACGGTTGTGTCACTTCAAAATTGTAAAGAACGAATTTATTGACTGCTTCAATATCCGCATTCGCTGATGAAATCAAACCAAAATTATATTGTACTTAGAGATCAAAATATACATTATATCGAAGTTCAACATGAATATTTACTTTCTGTAAATTTGAAAAATTATAAGTCGCTTGCTCTTTATCAAGCACTTTTTTCCACTCATATGGAGAAAATCCCCTTCTCTTTTGTCTTCATACCTTTCATCGTCCCAAATCACCTCACCTGGTCTGTTGTCGATCTACTTGAAGTACTCACTGGCATAATGGAAAGACTTATACGATATGTACCCCTCTGCCATAAACCCCTCGGGTTTTTCCCTTTGTCGAACAAAACCTTTCAATTTATTCATGTACCTCTCTAAGAAGAACATCCAACGACAAGAAACCACCCCAACTAATTCAACCTCATCTACTGGGTGGATTAGAAGATGAACCTGTAAGTGCATGAAACTCGTTGGCAGTTCCTTCTCAAACATACAAACAATCTCAACTATCTCTGGATGCCACCGTGGAATGTTAGCCACATGAATCTCCTTTGATGTGATCCAACGTACAAATGCAGATAATTTAGATATGGCACGTCCTAGGTCTTGAGGGAATTCATGTTTCACACACCCACGCATGAACAAAGGATGTTGACACTGCAAAGTTATAAACACATGCAATAATATACAAAACTAGTTATGTTTTATGATCCCTGCATGGGATAAAATTTATTAATGTAACAAATAATAAAATCATGCTTTTGACATTATACGTACTCTTAGAAGATTCAAATGGTCATGTGATTTCAACCCCGACAAATGGTCATCCATGGTGAAGCAGCACCGTAGTGAAGACCTGTATGAAGTTGGCACCCTCACACCCATTATAACTTCCTTTGCCAAAGAAATATCATCTTTTTTTAAAAACCATGGGACATCACCTTCTTTGAAAAACCATGAATTAGAGGGACTAGCGCCTGCCTCTGATCGCGTAATTTCTAATCGTCTTGGCCAATGTTTCTTTTTAGTTTTTGGAGTAATAAGATCTTTCCTAACAACCAATTTGTCACTTTGTTTCGTTGATATGTGCCTCCATAAAGAAGATGAATTTTTTTTAAATATATGCATGGGATCTAATAAGTGGGTAATCTTAAGATGCTCCCAATATGGGAGGTTATAAAAGATATATTTCCTTTTCATCCCAATGGGAAATTTCTCAACATAGGTGTCGAAGAATTTTGGATCATCGAACATAGGCTCCCCATTTGAATCGACCATTTCTATGAACTCCTTCTCCTTCTCTCTCTCATATGCTCTAAGCCATTCAGCTGGTGTCGTTATTAGAGGTCTTTGGGTTCTCTCTCATTTACCATTGAAAGCGGATGTTTCTCTTCTGTAAGGGTGTTCTTCTAGGAGGAATACCCTGGAGCAATCATAGATTGGCTTTCGTAGGTCCTTGGAACATCTAGCTTTCAGAGAAGGTCCACAACATTTACATCCAAAATACCCTTTTATTACAAGACCTGTGAGATTATTGTATACAATTAATATGCATGGCACGTTAAAGAATATCATGAAGATCAGAACAATTACACCTAATTGAATAACTAATATGTGAAATAATATTGTTACATATATAATCAATAAATTAAACATGTAATTTACCAGAGAAAACTCCTAAGCCTGGATAATCATGTGTCGTGTAAGCACATATTCCATATAACGTAAAACGCCTATTTGCTACGATGGGTCTTGATACATTGTATACATTTATCCCATCCCATAATTCCTTCAATTCATCTACCAATGGTTGTAAGTAGACATCCATATTCTTCACTTGTCTTCTACCAGGGACTATGAGAGCCAACATAAGATGTTCATTCTTCACAGACAACCATGGGGGGATATTGTTATTGATCAGTACTACAGGCCAAATAGAATCGTTGGTGTTCTGGAGGGAATATGGGTTGACACCATCCATGGCTATGCTGAGTCATAGACTTCGTACTTCATCCTTGAATTTTTCGGGCCATGTATCCTCTATATGCTTCATGGCTATTGAATCAGTTTGGATTCGCATAACTCCCAAATCACTTCTATGTGAGGCATGCCATCTCTGCAACATAGCTAATTCTTTGCAAAGAAAGAGCCTTTGAATCCTTGGGATTATAGGCATGTGCCTCAATATCTTAAAAGGAGGACCAGTATGTGATTTACACTTCTTTATTTATTTATCATACCTGTCATGCCCACATTTCAGACATATCTCTTTGTCTGCATATTCTCCTCTATATAGAATACAATCATTTGGACATGCATGATATGATATGTACTCAACATTATCACTCGGAACAACCTTATCTTTGAATAACCTGTAGTTGGTGATCATGGAAAAATATATTAATAAATGTACATTAATGTTGATATAATTATTAACGTTCATAAAATTTACCATTTGTAATGTTCATTGTACTGTATTGATTATATTTCTCAAATTTATATAAAGGATGACTTTATGGTAACTTACCTCAAAATTTCTGAGAAACATGCATTCGACAAGCCAAAATTTGCTTTCAAGTTGTATAGTAACATCGTTGTCCCCAACTGGGTAGACCTTGACAAACCGCCAGGTCCAAAGAGAGGGGTGGTGGAAGAAAATTTAAGGCTTTAGAAAAAGGTGTCCGCGATATGAGCATCATCCCATAGCTGATCATCATTTTGGAATGCATCTAACAACATTGTCTCCATGGCAGTCATATCCCTTATGTAATCATCCATACCAACCTCTATTTTATTGCCTCCATTTCCAACTTGTGAAGAACTACTATTGTTGTAGTCATTCCTAATTGGTGAATCTATACGTAGAGGGAATTGAATCGGTGGTTGATTCAACCATTCTTGGTATCGTTCCTCCTCAATTTTTTCTCTTAATTCAGTCTTCTCTCGATTTGACATTGTCGTGGGGTGCAACAGAAGATGGTAGGTAGGTCGCTCATCATCACCAGAATCCTAATAATTATAAAAAATATCTTTGAACATGATTAGTACAAAATATATGATATCAATTAGTAAACACATTGACAATATTGCATGATTAATTGATTTGATATTGAAATAATTACATTAATCAATATACCAAACAATTATAATTATTACCATCATTTATGTCCCAGTGTTGTGGCTAGAAGATGCAATATTGTTACAATTGGCAAGGTGAATCGACTGTCCATTTTAATCTACCAAATGCGCCTTGCGGTATGCTGCTCCTGATAAGAGCTTCCGAAGTTTTGGAGCTGACGTTTGAATCTTTTGTTCATCTGAACTCGATTTTGAATCTGCGTGAACTTGAAAATTTGTATACATTATAAATTTAATTAAGCTATGCATGATTGACATGGATAAAAAACATAAATTCAATTAGATAATGAAAATATAAATAAAATCTGAAGTAAATATTACGTCTCGAGATGGATAGGGAGAACTCCGTGATGGACTTTGAGAAATATTATGGAATGAGCTGGATTTTGAAGAATTGTCCATTCGATATAATTATGATATTTTCTCCCTGCATTTGAGAAAAATCAACAATAAATTTTGGTGCATACACCTAAATGTAATTTTGGTGAATTAAAAATGGACTTCTTGTTATCGATGCTAATATACAGATCACTGCATTGGTGTGTTTTTGTTAATGCGCACCAGTGCCATGACATAAATGGACGCACTAGTGCAGTGATATTAATTGATGCACTGATGATGAATAACCGCAAATAAAAAAAGCGCAACTCTATTTTATTTAAGTGAAAAAAAGCGATAAATTGAAAAATGGGTGGCAAAATATTTTCAAAAATCTAATTTCATAAAAAAATTCTTTAAATACTAAACACTTTTCATTATTTTAGTATTTTTGCAAAAAGTTTCAACCAAAGATTTGCACAAGACATACTTGGAGCAACAGAGCACGAGAGCACTGTGGAGTAACGAAATACGTTTGAACATAAGTATTCAGACAATCAAAATTCCAAACCTATGGTGATTCAAACCCTATAGCATAGAATTTCAAACGATCTCGTGATTAAAGTTTATTGTTTTTTTTACTTTTGCTACAGTTTTTTTTACGCAGTAAGAAAGTTTTCAATTTCTTTGTCATTTTCAGAAACAAAATAAATAAAAAATCCATTTTTACCCTAAACCCTACATTCTTTTTATTTCTACCCTTGCTTCTCCCTGTTTCTATAATTTCAGAATTAGGGATTTCATTATAGATTTATAGGGATTTTGTACTGCTATATATAGGCCTAAGACATCCAACCCACAAGACAACTTGCATAGTCAGATCCCAATCCATGTTGGCCCTTGCGTGAATTTTTGACAAATATATATATTTTTTTATTGGTGCACCCTGCGTAACCTATCGCCCCAGTGCATTTTATTATCCCAGCACACTGTGAAAGTACTATGATAAAAAAATTAAAAACAATTTTTTTTTAATCAGTGCACCATATGTAAAATAGGGCATCGGTGCGCTATTTCATTTTGGCACACTACGAACGTGTTGTTTCACAAAAAAAATGTTTTATTGTGTTAACCGGTGCAATATGTAACATATAACACACTGCACTGGGTTTTCTAGTTGACAGAGCATCATATGATGGTCTGTTGTTTGCGCGAGGCGTTTATGCTACAAAAGCTAACACTGGACGATTTTTATTATTTTTTCTGTGTTAATCGGTGCGGTGGTTAACATGTAGCGCACCGGTACTTCTTGTTGACATAGAGCACCGTACGGTCTATTATACTGTTTGTGTGGTGTGTTTATAAGACACCCACGCACTGACGTCGGTGCGTACACCATGAATGCGCACCAATTTATTGAGATTTTTTTTCTTTTTACTTGAAAAGTTGACAATTTATTTATAAAATATATTAATGAATGATATGGTACAGGTTTCATATTGATAAAGAAATGGCTGACAAGAGATCAAGTAACAAAAATACTGATAACACATCAAGAAAAGAAAAAAAGACAAGTTCTTTGTAAATTCTTTGCAAAAAAAAATATTTTTGAACTATATGTAAGTTTAACTAATATGTATTGTTTACTGTGTATCATGCAGAGCCACAAAATGACGAAGCTTGATAAGATTATTTCTGATCTAGGACCAGAAGAGCGTAAAAGCTTGATGGAAAAATTGCAAAAGGATGAAACAGGTGAATGAAAAAATATTATCGATCCAATATGAATTTCTTTTTTTAATTTTCATAATAATATACTTAAAATTATTAGATAACGTGTGTCAAACAATATATTAATTCACATCTGTTTAATGTTCTATAGGGACCAACAACTCAGAAAAGGAATGTTGTTCTAAGAAAAGAAAAAAAATATAACATTCAAATGAAAATGAATTTCTTCTTAGCTCATCTGGAGTGGTGTTGGAGGTTAACGAAAGGGGGAAAATTTTTTACAAAAGTTTGAGAGATCTAGTGGAACGAATGTATAGACGTTCTTTCTAGTTACAATACAAAAATCAAGCCAATGATTCCAAGAATGAAATTTTATCTAAACTACAGCAATAGTTTCCAGACAATTGGTCAATGAGATAGACTTTTAATAGCAAAAATGTACAACAACAAAAAAGAAGGAATGAAAAAGTAATATTCCTTTAAATTTTTTTCTATAATTATTTATAAATATCACTTTTGTTATATTTACTTTTCATAAATATAAAAATTAAATAGTTTATTGTTATGTTACATTGAAAGGAAGATAATGAAAATTTTAAAATATGAATGAGCTGATATCAGAAATATGCCAGTAGGAATGTCCAAAAAGGTGTACAAGGAGATGGTCAAAGAAATGGACAAAATTGCATCATAGGAGGAGCCATCTCAGCAACAACGTGCTTCAAATGTATTATGTAATCATTGAATTTTTCGATCATTTGGTACCATAAATAAACAATTTAGAATTAAATATTAATTTTCAAGTATTTTCTTGTAGAAAAGAAAATAAAATGGAACCCATTCAGCGCATAAAACAGGATGACAAGGAAGAAAAGGGTTGATATCTAAGTTTGTGAGTAATTGTTACTTCCTTATAACAACTTAACTAGATTTCATTTTTTTATTTTTTAAGTTGTTTTACAAAAATCATCATTGAATGTCTTCAAACAGATGCTAACATACAAAGAAGAACCATCAGAGGAATTGATTGACATTGGGTTAAATATGGGTTGTAAGTATATGTTGGCATATCAGAAATTAATTGTGGAATTTGTAAGCATCTATCGATCTTGTTTTACTTAGCTTCGTCTATAATTAATAGAACAAAAAAATCTTTTATATTAAATATATTATTTGTTATGGGGTATAAAACTTGCAGGAAACAAAGTATGGAACTGCGCCAACAGATGAAATCTTGAAAGATGGCATACTACATGGTTTTGAAAGAATGTGTATAGTTCATGAGTGAATTGTTACTATGGTACGCCATTTATTTTCAATTTACATTGATGTATATTATTTAATATTGCAATTTTCAATATTATCACTAATGTATATACATTCATTACAGTTTATTTTTATGTTTGTAGATGGAAGGTGAAGAAGATCAAGAAAACAATCAACACCATGAAAAAAACATTCCTGAAAATAACCGAAGTCATGGAAGTAGCTCTAGCATTGACAGCAGTTCAAGTGAAGAATGATGGTCACTATTTTTGGATATCAAAGCAAGGCGTTGTATTTTATGAAATATTTTTCTGTGAAATCAGAAATTTTGTTTAATGTAATGGACATAGTGTCCCAATTCAAAGACAAAGGGATACCAATAACTGTCCCATTTTGTATGACAAAGACTCTCTTATATATATATATATATATATATATAATATGTTTTAATTTATTCTATTGTGTTCTCCATTTTCACTATGAAATGTAACACCACTGATTAAATTTATGGATGATTAAATATTATAATGAAGAGATGTGAAATTTGATGATATGATATAATAAATTAATCCAAACATCACATTCAAATGCATTAATAAAAAATTAATTAATATGAATTATGTTATAAGATGTGTCAACTTTTGATGAATAATGAATTTTAAAAGTCACAATAATTGCACTGTCACAGGTCGATGTTTCTAAAAAATACAAAATGAACACCAGTGTGTCTGTTACTGTACACCGGTGTGTTTGTATGATACTGCGCACCGGTGCGTTTCTACGACTTATATGCACCGCACAAATACCAATACCAATTTTTAATCTCGGTGCATTTGTGAGATACTCCACACTGGTGCATTTATGTGAGTCTATGCACCGGGGCATTTGTACAACCTATGGGCACTGCACAAATACCAATACGAATTACAACAAACGGTGCATTTTTCAGATACTATGCACCGGCGCGTTTCTATAACTCAACGTACTGGTGCGTTTAGATGACCTATGGGCACTGCACAAATCCCAAGGTCAATTAGAACATACACGTGCGTTGTATCACCAACACTGTGCCCCGGTGCAATTTTATACCTTGACGGCCCAGTGCATGCACCTTTGACTGCCCCAAGCCACCTTCTAGATGACACACACCAATGCGTTCACACCTTCATAGCACACCGATGAAAAAAACATCCGTAATAACCTCCGACCACCCAATTTTTTTAGTTGTGTTGAAATTCCGTTAAAATATCCACCAAAACCTCTGTAACCATAAATGATGTTGTAGCAAATGTTTTTTTAACAATTTTGGTCAATTTTATGGCACTAAAAACCTCCTTTATAAACTCTGCTAGAGGGTCTTTTCCTTCTAGT
Source organism: Pinus albicaulis (assembly GCA_034641835.2). Classification (NCBI taxonomy): domain Eukaryota; kingdom Viridiplantae; phylum Streptophyta; class Pinopsida; order Pinales; family Pinaceae; genus Pinus; species Pinus albicaulis. The sequence goes on along the minus strand of CM076581.1, from coordinate 1,033,577,502 downwards.
GCATGTGGGTTATGGGCCCAGAAAAGTTTCCAAAATGAAACAATGGATTTCAATATCGTAATACAAGGCTCTTCACAATTTCATCTCCGAAGCAATATCGCAGATCGCAGAATTAACATGCATCGTAGATCGCAGATTTCAACTTTATCGAAGGATTAAGTCTCATTGCAATATCACAGTTTTCGGGGTTTATCTCAAATCGTAGTCACATTAACATATGACTCCTCGTCACAAGTCTAAAGTTCCTCTTCCAGAATGCGATATGTGATCGAAATTTCTTAACAAATGCGATATGTTATGGACGATTTTAGGAATAATATGCGAGACGTGATGGAATATTTCAGGAATAAATGCAATATGTGACTTTTTAACTCTGAGTGCGCATTTCTATTGGAAATGTTGTCATTAATGGCAAAGGAGACAGTATAGAAGCAGAGAGAGAAAAAGAGGCAGCAAGATGTAGAGAGGGTCGAGCAGCAGCAAAAGAAGTGAGGCAGTAAAAGAAGAGGATGCGGAGACAGAGTACAGAGTACAGTGACACAGTGAAACTATCATGCACAAGATAGAGGATGCAGAGACAGAGAATATAGAGCTAGAGCCATGAGATGAAACAGTCGAGCAGCAGAGAAAGGCTGCAGAGAGTACAGTGAAACAGAGACAGATAATACAAAGGCAGGGATAGAGAATAACATAGGCAGAGACAGAGAATAACAGAGGTGGAACCAGTAAGGGTGCAGAACCAAGAAAGGAACCGTAATTACACAGTGAAAACCTAATGTAATGTCGAGAACGCAAGAGTTAAAAATTATGAGAACTGGAACCGGGAGTCAAGAGTGGAACCTTGAATAAACAGTGAAACCAGATTTTTTGAAAACAATATGTATCACATTGCCCTTGAGTGGTATGTTGAATTCACCTTTTTGAACGCAATCTAAGTCACTTATGGACACGTGTCTTTGGGTGGTATTTGAATACCACTTACATCGCACAATTTTTGTGCGTTAACCTTCGGCCCAAAGAAAAACACGATATTGCATGTTGTCCGTCAGATGGGGGTCCAAAGCTCAGTTGGAGCGCGAGAGTAGATTGACCATCCAATCAAAAGAGGAGTTGCGAGGAAGAGAACCGAGGATGTGGGACCTACATTCATAGCTGAGGAGCCAAAGTATTATGTGAAGGTCTGTGTATTATGTGTATTATAAAAATTAATTAACAGGCAGATGGTAAGTCACAATGCATTGTGGGCCCAAAGGCCGGTTTTAATTCAAATCCATGGTATAATGTTTGAAATATGACGGAGGAGGTAATGTATGTGAATACAGTATTGAGAATATGAAATATCACAAAGGGTGTGCGTATAAAACCTTGTATATATGGATATAAGTTGAGGTGGGCCCAGCTGAGCAGTTGCATTAATGGTTAGTTATTAGCCATTAGAGAAAAGGTTGAATGATTGATATAAGGGTGAACAGTAGAGTGTGGGACCCATGAACCACCATATGATATATGTGTTGCATTAATATATAAACCATGAGTGAATGCTATAAGCGTGGGTGTATGTAATTAAAAGAGTCGGAACCCTTTTGTAGCATTAAGACTAAGGCTCGAATAAAGAACATGGCTAAGTCTATGCTGGGAGCAGAAGCATTAAACGAACTATGGAGCCCGAGAGGTTATATAAATATATATATTAGTGCTGGGTTTAAGTCTGAGCCAAATACTTAATATAATGTTAACAGATGATATTATATGTGTAGTGTGGGACCCCCTACATAAAATTCCGAGAATCTTAACCCAAGATGGAGGATACATAAAAGCTGAAGAGGCAAGTATATATATGTGTAGTGCTTTATATACAAAGGACCAGGGGTACAATATAAGAGCATATGTATTATATGCTTGTGTGCAAGATTAATAGAACAAAAGGCTCTATTGTTCGGTGTCTAAAACAAACGAAGTAATATAAGGTGGGACCCTTATGAATTGCATCAGAGAAAATCATAACCACAGAACATGGTAATAAAAGTTTCGATTGGGATTGCGATGAAGATGTGGACCCGATGGGTTTATGAACTATGATTCATACGTGTTTAAGTTCTGGCATCAAGGTAGGCCATCGCATCAGAAAGAAGCAGAACATTAGAGAATTCTATTGAAAACTGTGATTGCGATGATCGCATCAGGTCCTTCGCAAATGCATCAATCGTAATTGGAAGTATTTAGTTGTGATTAATCGCATTGGCGCAGTGAAGTGCAGGGAGCAGTGAACCATTGCATCGGAGCAATTCATCGCATCAGAGCAATTCATCACATCGGCGCAATGAAGTGCAGTGAATAGTGAACCATCGCATTGGACCGATTCATCGCATCGGCGCAGTGAAGTGCAGTAAACAGAGAACCATCACAAGAGGTGTAATCGCATCAGAACTTAAGAAAAGATCGATTAGTTAAACATAAAAGGTTTTTTGTATATTAAAAGGGTCCATTTTGATTATATCACCGAGAGGCATTTGTGTTTCATTGAAAGGGAAGTCTATGTGTTAAAATGCCTTTATTATTACACCGAGAATTGAATCGCATTATATAAAAAGCGCAGTTACATATATGCAGGAGTTATGCAACAACAATGAACAGAAAAGCATACAGAGAGGAAAAAGACAGAGACAGCTGCAGAAAAGACAAACACACGGTGATCCAAAACTGAATGGGTTGATTTGTAATCCATATTGTAACTAAATGTAAACATTTTTTATTGGTTTATATTGTTTGTGATGCACTGGCAAGTCTCCGTAGGAAATAAAACTCCACTGTAAAACTGAAAGTAGTATAAATTTCTGAAATTTTCTGAATGAGCTGGATAAAGAAGTGAGGAGGCAGAAGGCAAAGAGTCAGGGCTATTCACTTTGAATTCCCTGTGGAATATGAACTGTTATGAGGCAAACTGTATAAAGGATATCACATTGATATGCAGAAAGAGGTTAGAGAATGCGGTATTGAGGCAGAAAAGATAAGAAGGAGGAGGAGCTGAGCAGAGAAGAAGGAGGAGAAGATGCAGAGATGATGTAGGGCCAATATGAGGACTGATGGACAGCAAAAGAGAAGGTACAGAACAGAGCTTATATCCAAGGTAAATCACCAAGTGTTTTATTTTGAAAGAGTAAGGAAGTTGGAGCTTCCCTATCAAGTTGTAGCTTGATAGATGTCATTTGTAGCTGACTGAGGTTGTAGCCTCCTATAGGTTAGTGCCTGCAGAAAATTGATGGGAGTTCCTACAGAAAATTAGTGGTGAAAAGGGAGTTGGAGCTTGCCTTTGCATCACAACAATAATAAGATGTGGTTTTCTCCCTTTATGGGTTTCCACTTATATTTGTTGTCTCTGTGTGTGTTGCCTATGTGTTGATGTGTTCTATCCAATCTGCTTAATGCTTGCTGCTCTCATAATATGTTTGGTGTAACATTATCTTAATAATTGCTGCTACATATTAAGATTGTTCACATATTAAGTTGGTTATAAAATTAAGTTGTGAATAAGCTTGATGAAAAGTTTTAAAAAGCTCATGTATGTGTTAAACTGATTCACCCCCCCCCCCCCTCTAAGCTTAACTAAGGATTCAACAATTGGTATCAAAGTGGGTTCCTTTTGCATCAGTTTAACAACTGAAAGGAGATCCTAGGTCCCCAGGATGGCTAGTCAAGAAGGAAACTCAACCAATAAAGCCCCTTTTTTCACTGGTGCTAACTATGCCTTCTGGAAAATCAGAATGAGAACATACATAATGTCTCTAGGAATAGAAGTTTGGGTTGCTGTGGAATTTGGATATGCCCCAAAGGCAACTGACCCAGAGAAAGAAGCTAAACAAGATTTTGTAGCTAATGCAAAGGCCATGAATGCAATCTTAAATGGACCGTGTGAGGCAGAATTTATCAAAGTAATGCACAGCAAGACTGCCTAAGAGATGTGGGATAGTCTAGAAAACATCCATGAGGGAAACAAAAAAGTGAAGACAGCCAAACTTCAAGTATATAGAGCTCAGTTTGAAAATTTAAAAATGAATGATGATGAAGATATTGGCAACTTCTTCTTAAGAGTTGCAGAAATTGTTAATAATATGAAAGCTCTTGGAGAAACCATACCAGAATGTGTAATTGTACAAAAGATTCTAAGATTTCTTCCACCCAGTTTTAACCCCAAGGTTTCTGCCATAGAAGAAACAGCTGATTGGGAAACCTTGACCATGAACCAGTTACTTGGAAATCTAACAGCCTATGAGATGAGGCTCCCACAGAAGAAGCTAAGTGTGAGGGAGGCAACCTTTAAGACAGAGAAGAAGAAAGAAGAAAAGGAAGATATATGCTCTTGCTCTGATGAAGAAGAGGCCAAATTTGTCAAGAAATTGGATAGAGGCTCAGGTAAATATAAAGGTAAAATTCCATTCAAATGCTTTAACTATGGAAGAGTTGGACACTATGCTGCAAAGTGTCATAAGAAAACTAGGAATCAGGCTCAAGAATCAGAGAAAACTATATCAAAGAACTGGTAGAAAGGAAAGAAATTCAATAGAAAATGTTTCTATTCTTAGCAAGACAACAGTGCATTTGAAGACTCAGATGAACCCTCAAGTGAAGAAGGAACCTCTGAATTTATGTTGATGGCCTTAGAAGAACTTGAAGGACTCCTTCTAGAATATGAAGAAGAAGGTGAAGTTGATCTTGAGGGGGAGCTAAGAAGCGCCCTGGAGGCGATTGACAGACTCAAATTGAAGTACAGAAAACAGAAAAACATTCTCCTCAAGTATGTAAGAGAAGAACAAAATTCAGAAGTCCTCATTCAGCTGAAAGTAGAGCTTGAAGAAGCCAAGAAGGTAGAAAACATGTTACTTAAGAAAATTAAGGATAAAATTCAGGACCAAGAGAAGTTGGAAGAAGAAGTAGTATGCCTAAGGAAGAAATTAGAAAATGCCCAAAGGAAAGTGTCAACAAACTCTTCCCAAATGACAAGTTCTGGTAAGTTGAATGAAATTCTGGATGCTCAAAGATCTCCTCTGATAAAAACTGGGATAGGCTATGAAGGAGAATCAAGTAAAGGCAAAGAAAAGGAAAACAAAATTATTATTTTTGTAAAAGAAAATAAGGATGATGAAGCAGCTCAGACAATTCCTACAGAAGAAGAAACATGCAATGAAGGAGATAGAAACCAGAAGGAACCTCTAATAACAAAGGATGAAACAAATACTCAGCCAACAGGAAAAGGCTCATATACCCCTGAGTATGTCAAATTCGGAAGCCATCAAAGGAGATTCTTCCCTCCTATGAAAAATTCCACCTGTTATGCCTGCCACAAGTTAGGACATATTGCTACATACTGTCATACAAGGAGGATTAATTCAAACCAACAAAGGATGCAAACAGTGAAGATACTGTCTCAAGCAAACAAATGGAGAAGACAACCTCTCATCAGGTATGCAAATTGTTTCTATGGATGTTGTTTTTACTATAAGGAATTTGGCCATAAAATCATAGAATGCAGAAAATATGGACAAAGATTGATGCTCAAAACCTCAAGGAGGTTCATGAATCATGTAGAGTTTACTCATACTCATAATCCTGCTAAAAATATGATTAAATGTTGTGTATGCAATAAAATTGGACATATGCCTTCCAAATGTCCTCTCAGAGAATGTAGGTCATCATCTCAGAAAAGGTACCAAACAAAAGGATGCATGCAGTGGAAAAAGAAGGTGAATAAATGTGATCTAGCTCTAACAGCTCAAGACCTAAAAAGCCAATGGTATTTGGACAGTGGTTGCTCAAAGCATATGACTGGAGATAGAAGCAAGTTTATAACTTTTGATGAAAATAAATCTGGAAATGTTACTTTTGGCAATGATAAATCAGGAAAAATCAAAGGAAAAGGCTGAGTAAGCCTAGATAATGGTAGAGGAAAGGCCCAAGATGTACTATTTGTGGATGGGTTGAAAGCAAATTTGCTGAGTGTCAGTCAAATGTGTGATAAAGGCTTTGAAGTTCTTTTTAGAGCACAAGACTGTGAATTCAGATCAAGCACCACAGGAAAGACTTTGCTCAAAGGTGTTCGGACAGAGAGTAATGTCTACATAGTGAAAGAAGAGAATGAAGCATGCCATCTTAGCAAACTTGAGGAGTCATGGTTATGGCATAGGAGATTGGGACATCTTAACTTCGACCACATCATTAGACTGAGCAAGAAGAAAGTTGTCAGAGATATGCCAGCAATAAAAAGGCCTTCAAATACCATATGCAAATCTTGCCAATTGGGAAAATAGACCCAGACATCCTTTAAGACCAAAGATGAGCTATCAACAAGTAGGTCACTTCAGCTTGTACACATGGACCTGTGTGGGCCTTCAAGAACTAAAACACCAAGTGGAGAATCCTACTTCATGCTGATAATAGATGATTTTTCAAGAATGACATGGGTTGCATTTCTCAAATATAAATCGGAAGCACTTGAGAAATTCAAGATATTCAAGGCAATGGAAGAAAATCAAACTAGATGCAAGCTAAAATGCATCAGATTAGACAGAGGAGGTGAATTCAAAGACTATGACTTTGCAGACCTATGCAATGAACATGGGATAAAGCAACAGTTTACTATTGCAGGGACTCCTCAACAGAATGGAGTGGTAGAGAGACAAAACAGGTCTATACAACAAATTGCCTGATCCATGATGCAAGAAAGTAACGTTCCCCAAACCTTCTGGGCAGAAGCAGTACACACAGCTGTGTATATTCTAAACAAAGCTCATTTAAGACCAAATAGTGACAAGACTCCTTATGAACTATGGCATGGTAAACCAGCATCAATCAAGCACTTTAGAGTCTTTGGAAGCAAGTGTTACATAAAGAATAATGATGAAAACCTAGGGAAGTTTGATGCAAGAGCAGATGAAGGAATATTTTTAGGATATGCATCCAAGAGTAAAGGCTACAGGTGCTACAACAAGACTTTTCGAAAAATTGTAGAAAGCATTGACGTAAGATTTGATGAAGAACTACCAAGCAAGACAATAAGTACAGACTGCAGTAGTCCTCCAAAAAATCATGAACAAGAGAACCAAGATGATGATGAAACAAGCAAGACAATAGAAGATGCTGAACTGAGCTCGAAAGCCCCCTCAAGATACACTCAAAAGAACCATCCAGAAGATCAAATCATTGGAGACAAGAGTGTAGGAGTCCAAACAAGAAGACAGTTAACTGAATAGACAGAAGAGGTATACCTAGCTATGTTATCATAGATAGAGCCAAAGAAGTTTGAAGAAGCCAGTAAAGACAAGTATTGGGTGAATGCTATGAATGAAGAATTGGACCAAATTGACAAGAACAACACCTGGGAATTAGTTCCAAGACCCACTAAGAAAAATGTCATAGGCTCAAAATGGGTATTCAAGAATAAAATGAATGAACAAGGACAGGTAATCAGGAATAAAGCCAGACTTGTATGCAAGGGATATTCACAAATTGAAGGTCTTGATTACGATGAAACATTTGCCCCTGTAGCCAGAATGGAAGCTATCAGAATTTTTCTGGCCTTTGCATGCTACCATGACTTCAAGGTATATCAAATGGATGTGAAATCTGCCTTCCTGAATGGAGATCTAGAAGAAGAAGTCTACATGGAACAACCAGAAGGATTCTCATTAACAGATATAGAAGACTACGTGTGCAGACTAAAGAAGGCTCTATATGGACTGAAACAAGCTCCTCGTGCTTGGTACTCAAGGCTGGATAAGTAGTTGCAAAAACAAGGCTTTAAGTGAGGAGGAGTAGACAGTAATCTATACATAAAAGCCCATGAAAATGAACTCCTGATTGTTGTAGTATATGTTGATGACATTATGTTTGGAAGCAACAAAGATGAGTTAGCAAAAGGATTTGCTGAAGAAATGAAATCAGAGTTTGAGATGTCTATGATTTGAGAGCTCACCTTCTACTTAAGACTTCAAATTCAGCAAAAGAACACAGGTACATTCATCTCACAAGAAAAATAATTAAAAAAGATGTTGAAAAAGTTCAAAATGGAAGACTGCAAACCTGTTTCAACACCCATGATCACTGGATGCAAGCTATGTGCTGATGATGGATCTGTTGATATAGATCAAAGAATTTATAGATCCATGATAGAAAGTTTGCTATACCTAATAGCATCGAGACCAGACATTATGTTGGCAGTAGGACTTGTGGCTAGATATCAAGCAACACCAAAACAAAATCACCTTCTAGCAGTCAAAAGAATACTCAGATATCTACAAGGAATTGCACAGTATGGGCTATGGTATCCAAAAGGCAAGAGCTTCACTTTGACAACATATATAGATGCAGATTGGGCCAGCTGTGTGGATGACAAAAAAAGCACAAGTGGAGGGGCATTCTACTTGGTAAAAAGTCTGGTGGCATGGCTAAGTAAGAAACAAACATCTATCTCTCTATCTACAGCAAAAGAAGAATACATAGCAGTAGCAGCATGTTGCACACAAGTCATGTGGATGAAACAAGCCCTCCAAGACATGAAGGTAAGCATTGATGAACCTATCTCTATCAAATGTGATAATACAAGTGCAATAAGTATATAAAAAAATCCCGTACTTCTTTAAAAAACTAAACACATCCCAATCAAGTACCATTTCCTAAGAGAACAAGTCGCACAGAAGGTAGTGAAGTTGGAATATGTGCCAACAAAAGAACAAACAATAGATATATTCACAAAACCTCTTGCTAGAGAGCCATTCAAATATCTGAGAGACAAACTAGGGGTAGTGTCTTCACATGCTACTCTCTAACAGAAAAAGAAAGCTTCATTCCAGGGGGAGAATAGAAAAGAAGACATCATTCCAGGGGGAGATCAGTCAACAAAGAGAGTCACAAAAAAAAACACTAGAGCAACTAAACAGAGCATGAAACAGGTCCTCAAGATCAGAGTAAGTGTTATGGATGAGATATAAAAGCACACTGGGAAATGAGCAACCCTTTTCCATTGATTTCAAAGGGGGAGGAAAAGCAAGCAACAGAAGAAAGGGTCCTAAAAGGCAAGCAGAGGAAGTGTATTGCCATCAATGCCAAAGGGGGAGACTGTTGGAAATGTTGTCATTGATGGCAAAGGAGATGGAAAAGGAGACAGTATAGAAGCAGAGAGAGAAAAAGAGGCAGCAAGATGTAGAGAGGGTTGAGCAGCAACAAAAGAAGTAAGGCAGTAAAAGAAGAGGATGCAGAGACAGAGTACAGAGTACAGTGACACAGTGAAACTGTCATGCACAAGACAGAGGATGCAGAGACAGAGAATACAGAGGCAGAGCTGTGAGATGAAACGGTCGTGCAGCAGAGAAAGGCTGCAGAGACTACAGTGAAATAGAGACAGAGAATACAGAGGTAGAGACAGAGAATAACAGAGGCGGAGACAGAGAATAACAGAGGTGGAACCAGTAAGGGCGCAGAACCAAGAAAGGAACCGTAATTACACAGTGAAAACCTAATGGAGTCGGGCGTTCAACATATGGAAGCACCATATTGTAATGTCGAGAACGCAAGAGGAAACAAGAGCGAAAGCGGAATTCCTTTAATTAGAGTTAAAAATTATGAGAACTGGAACTCGGAGTAAAGAGCGGAACCTTGAATAAACAGTGAAACCAGAGTTTTTGAAAACAACCTATATCGCACTGCCCTTGAGTGGTAAGCTAAATTCACCTTTTTGAACGCGATCTAAGTCACTGATGGACATGTGTCTTTGGGTGGTATTTGAATACCACTTACATCGCGCAATTTTTGTGTGTTAACCTTTGGGCCAAAGAAAAATGCTATATTGCACGTCATCTGTCGGATGGGGGTCCAAAGCTCAGTTGGATCGCAAGAGTAGATTGACCGTCCGATCAAAAGAGGAGTTGCGGGGAAGAGAACTGAGGCTGTGGGACCTACATTCATAGCTGAGGAGCCAAATTATTATGCGAAGTTCTGTGTATTATGTGTATTATAAAAACTAATTAACAGGCGGATGGTAAGTCACAATGCATTGTGGGCCCAAAGGTCGGTTTTAATTCAAAGCCATGGTATAATGTTTGAAATATGACAGAGGAGGTAATGTATGTGAATACAGTATTGAGAATATGAAATATCACAGAGGGTGCACATATAAAACCTTATATATATGGATATAAGTTGAGGTGGGCCCAACTGAGCAGTTGCGTTAATGGTTAGTTATTAGCCATTAGAGAAAATGTTTAATGATTGATATAAGGGTGAACAGTAGAGCGTGGGACCCGTGAACCACCATATGATATATGTGTTGCATTAATATATAAACCATGAGTGAATGCTATAAGCGCAGGTGTATGTAATTAAAAGAGTCGGAACCCTTTTGTAGCATTAAGACTAAGGCTCGAATAAAGAACATGGCTAAGTCTATGCTGGGAGCGGAAGCATTAAAAAAACTATGGAGCCCAAGAGGTTATATAAATATATATATTAGTGCTAGGTTTAAGTCTGAGCCAAAGACTTAATATAATGTTGACGGATGATATTATATGTGTAGTGTGGGACCCCCTACATAAAATTCCGAGAATCTTAACCCAAGCTGGAGGATACATAAAATCTGAAGCGGCAAGTATATATATGTGTAGCGCTTTATATACAAAGGACCAATGGTACAATATAAGAGCATATGTATTATATGCTTGTGTGCAAGATTAATAGAACAAAAGGCTCTATTGTTCTGTGTCTAAAAAAAACAAAGTAATATAAGGTGGGACCCTTATGAATCACATCAGAGAAAATCATAATCGCAGAACATGGTAATAAAAGTTCTGATTGCGATTGCGATGAAGATGGGGACCCGATGGGTTTATGAACTGTGATTCATACGTGTTTAAGTTTCGGCATCAAAGTAGGCCATCGCTTCGGAAAGAAGCAGAAAATCGGAGCATTCTATTGAAAACTGCGATTGCGATGATCACATCGGGTCCTTTGCAAATGCATCAATTGCAATCGGAAGTATTCAGTTGCGATTAATCGCATTGACGCAGTGAAGTGCAGTGAACAGTGAACCATCGCATCAGAGAAATTCATTGCATCAGTGCAGTGAATTGCGGTGAACAGTGAATCATCGCATCGGCGTAGTGAAGTGCAGTAAACAGTGAATCATCGCAAGAGGTGTAATCGCATCGAAACTTAAGAAAATATCGATTAGTTGAACAGAAAAAGTTTTTTGTATATTAAAAGGGTCCATTTTGATTATATCACCGAGAGGCATTTGCATTACATTGAAAGGACAATTTATGTGTTAAAACGTCTTTATTATTATGCTGAGAATTGAATTGCATTATATAAAAAGCACAGTTACATATATGCAGGAGTTACGCAACAACAATGAACATAAAAGCATACAGAGAGGAAAAAGACAGAGACAGCTGCAGAAAATACAAATACACGGTGATCCAAAACTGAATGGGTTGATTTGTAATTCATATTGTAACTGAATGTAAACGTTTTTTATTGGTTTATATTGTTTGTGATGCACTGGCAAGTCTCCGTAGGAAATAAAACTCTATTGTAAAACTGAAAGTAGTATAAATTTCTGAAATTTTCTGAATGAGCTGGATAAAGAAGTGAGGAGGCAGAAGGCAAAGAGTAAAGGCTATTCACTTTGAATTCCCTGTGGAATACGAACTGTTATGAGGTAAACTGTATAAAGGATATCACATTGATATGCAAAAAGAGGTTAGAGAATGCGGTATTGAGGCAGAAAAGATAAGAAGAAGGAGGAGCTGAGTAGAGAAGAAGGAGGAGAAGATGCAGGGATGATGCAAGGCCGATATGAGGACTGATGGACAACAAAAGAGAAGGTACAGAATAGATCTGATATCCAGGGTAAATCACCAAGTGTTTTCTTTTGAAAGAGTAAGGAAGTTGGAGCTTCCCTATCAAGTTGTAGCTTGATAGATGTCAGTTGTAGTTGACTAAGGTTGGAGCCTCATGTAGGTTGGTGCCTGCAGGAAATTGATGGGAGTTGGAGCTTCCTTGCAGGTTGTAGCTTGCAGAATTGAGGTTGGAGCCTCCTGTGGGTTGGTGCCTACAGAAAATCAGTGGTGAAAGGGAGTTGGAGCTTTCCTTTGCATCACAACAATAATAAGATGTGGTTTTCTCCCTATATGGGTTTCCACTTATATCTGTTGTCTCTGTGTGTGTTTCCTATGTGTTGATGTGTTCTATCCAATCTGCTTAATTCTTGTTGCTCTCATAATAAGTTTGGTGTAACATTATATTAATACTTGCTACTACATATTAAGACTGTTCACATATTAAGTTGATTATAAAATTAAGTTGTGAATAAGCTTGATGAAAAGTTTTAAAAAGCTCATGTATGTGTTAAATTGATTCACCCCCCCCATCCTCTCAGTTTAACTAAGGATTCAACAATTTCTACAACGCTCCCTATCTACAATCCAATTCTATGACCTCAACCTCACACTCACACACATTCACTCGGTTCATGAATGTGAAAACATAACAATGTAAAACTCAGGCACAGATTCAACACACACATATTAAAACAATTGCACACAAATTCTTATTTTAAATCTCCAACCTGATATTACATTTTCTATGGCTTCCCAAGGCCCTGGTGTCTCTCATCGATCTACATTGTAGCTTCCCCTCTAGATAAAATAGACTTCATATTTAAAAGAGATTACAAAGCATGGATCATCTAGGATCCACGATTTCCTCCCACAAATCGCTTAACTAATTACATGGAAGATTTAGAAAATAAATCATAATATTATATATCCCACATTGACTCCACCTTTGAGATAACAAATTTATCATTTTAGCCAAATTTCATCGAAATTAGCGCCCCTTTTCAAATGGTTGTCTGTGTCTCTCCTTCCACAACTTTGAATTTCAATTTTGATTAAGGGTGGTCCGATGTTCCTGCATCAGTAAAGATGCGAAAAGAGGCTACTACAATGATATTAAACCTCCTAGGTGACCTTAAGGAAGTGGAACTGACAGAAAAAATATATATCGACCTTGTACAACATCAACAACACCCCCAGGAGGCAACCCAACCCTTCAGACCTCTTAACCCTTGGTCACACTGATAATTTGACCCTTTTGAGCCATAGCAGTAGGCATAAGACTGCATTCCGATGACCAGGAGCCTATAGCCCCAAGCACAACAATGCATGCTTGCGACTAGGGCCCCAAATTCCTAGTTCTATTGCTGACAACTTCGGGATTTGAGCCACCTTTTTAGGCCCAGAGCCCCAGTCACTACCCAAAACTTCATGAAAACTTAGGTGATGGTAAATAACATTAGAAAAATGATACAGAAGCAATGACATCAACAATAACTCACCTGGACCCCTCCTAGCCATGATAAGAATTTTTTCAAACATGTCACAAACATTGAATCTACAGGTGTAAACAACATATTTAAGCATAGGGGTCTCATACTTATCGGATAATAGCTAAGAATAATTTCTCCCTTACAACATTAGCTACAATAAAATCTATTTAACCATAGATACATTGTGCATTCATTTACAAATAAAAACATTGATAGAGCCATACATCATCACTGATTAAATACCTACTTCTAACCAACATATTAACAACAAAATTACCATAGATACAAAAATAATAGAATCCACATAATAACCAGTACATTTGGATACCAAATACCAAAGGAATGAGCTCTTCGTTACTTAATTTAAAACCAACCGGATATGGGACTACCACATTCCACTCGACCATAGATTGGTTGAGCCAAATCTTTCTTCAACCAATCACCCCCATGCCATATTCCAAGCATGAATGTGGGACTCATAACCAACAAAAATAACCAAACAAGCACGAATTCTACCAGAGTTCTCTGCCTACACCATGAGGAATTTAAGTGACTCCTAGTCTCTCAGGCTTTACCGTAATCTACAGTCTGAATCAGGGATCACTAGGCCCTAAACTGAGACATAATCTCCATGCTTTACCGTACATCCCATCCCAAGACTACTAGGCCCAATGGAGAGAAATCCACATTTTGGCTTTACCATATATCTCGCCTTTCACCAGAAAGGATATCTAGGCCCATAGAGGCACACAATCTAGCTTTATCGCAACCCACGGTCTCGCTCAGGGATTACTAGGCCAGTCATTTTACTGTGATCCACAGTCTTATTCAAGGACCACTAGGCCATGTGTTTGTCATTTCGGAGATCCACCCCACTCAACTTCGAATACAATCCTACCATCCAGCTCAATCGAAGTATGAGAAACCCATCTTATCAAAGATATTCATAAATGGCAAGGCTAGGAAGAAAACACTATCACACCCGGAAAAACCCATGCCAAGACATCAAGAAACCACATGCAATACCATGCAGGAAAAATCTAGCAAGTAAATCACACATGAAAATCAATACCTGCAAAAAATCTCATTGTTTTTGCACGATCCTACTCTTCCCTGCTTGATCTTTTCCTTTCTTGCTCCAATTCCAAAGTGCTCCAAGAAAAAAAGAAGTGTCCAAGAGTGAGAGAGAGAGAGAGAGCTCCAAAAAATGAACTGAAAAAAGCTACCAACTGATCCTCAGAAGCCTTTTTATAGAAGAGGCCTCTATTTTCTTCATTTTCCATTATTTTCCTTCATTTTCCTTCTCGCATGCAACTTATGACCTTTCATTTCCCTTTTCTCTTAATATCCATTATTATAAAAAAATAATTGTGCCAAATATGCCATTTTTCCTTTCCGAAGCCTTTGCCTTTGCCTTTGCCAATTTCCTTAGTCATATTAACTGAAATGAACACCAACTAGGATGTTTTGCCCAACATTCACTTTGGAATAAGTGTCCCATCAACCGTGGTTATTATTTTTAAATTTATTACATGGAATTTTCACCATGGTTGTTATAGAACCGTCCCCCTTGGGGGAACACCATCCTCAGTGTTTAATGACACCTACAAGCCAAAAAAATGCTAAAAATAAAACATACTATCTATGGAACTTTATAACACAGCTCATTGCAGTATTTACAATGAATAACCTACTCAAAATCAAAAATCATCATGTCAATATTGTTGTGTACTCGAGATTTATAACACAAATCATTAGGGTATTTATAATAGTATACACATATACACATTTTCTCAACCAACAAATAAAAGGATAGGATGCTTGTATCAACAACAAGGGAATCCATAGGCTCACACATGCACCCTTAAAGTAATATGAGGATTCACCTCCTTCCTAGGAAGTCTAGAATCTACTGCAATAGCTAAAGATGCATCTAATGTCCAATGCTACAATCCTGCGCCAATGTAATCTTAGTGAACAGTTATCGGCTCCTTGTTCCAGGGCACACTCACAATGTGCATCTAATTCCATCTAGCAATGCTAATGACCAAAAAAAATCCATCCCCGACCTTCCATTCTCTGCTACATATTCCCTTTGGAAATTCGGTAATCCCCTTATGTGTTGTCATTGACCTTCCAAGTTCCCCGACATCCCCTATCCTGGGTGATCCATCCCTTGGCAAAGCTTCCTCACATCAAAAGATAAAAAAAACCATGGCATATACCTGCCTCAAAACCATCATATCGGTCATAGCATGCTCATGGAAATCAATAGACACTATTGGGGACTAGTGTCCCACAATGGCCCTGCTCCTGAAGTGCTTTACCAGCATACTGCTTCCTGTTTCAATTCCTTTTTTATGACACTGCTAATTCTTGCTGTCGGTTTCAACCACTCAATCGGGCATGTTCATGCATTCCTATACCAAACACATAATTCCCATTAGACTCGAAATAAATTGAAATAAACTCAAATCATACCTCATTGGTAACTCGTCAATAAGGTACACTTGCAATCATGTTCACTTCCTGTCACACAATTCAAACTAGTTGTTTTATCAAATCATCATGCATAAACATATTGCATCCAGTTAGCTAAAAACACAACCATCATATATTAAAATCATGATTCACATGAAATATCCATAAATCATAATCACAAATAACATGTAACCATCATAGTTAGAATCACAGATCACATGCATAATAAAATTGAAATAAAATATCTATATTTATCCTTCATCAGTCCTTACTTTTTCCTTTTTTCTTTATGTACACACACCGCATCGGTTGCCACACCTGGAAATCACCCAATGCCTTTGCTTCTATTCAATAAATTACACACACATACATTGTACATCACAACACATACATCCACACACGGCGTACAACACCACACAATACATACACCCAGACTGGCATACAACACATACACCTACACTCGGTGTACAATAAAATACCATACATATGCCTACACCAGCATACAACACATACAACTACACCCGGTGTATAATAAAAAACAATACATATGCATATAGATAGTACCACATAATGAATATACATGTCACAATAGACTACATCATGCACATATATAGTATCGCATGCCTGCAACACAACATGTACGACATGAACACAACACCACATGCATACCAGTACCATATGCACAACATGTACATAGTACCACTTGTACACAACACTACCTGCACAATGTGTGCACAACATCCCATGTACACGGCACCACTTGCACAATGTGTATCCAATGCCAAATGTACATCGTACCACCTGTACAATGTGTACACAATACCACATGTACACAACGCCACATGCACGACATGTACACGAGACCACCTGCACACAACACCATATGTACAACATGTACACAACACCAAATGCATGCATCACCACATGTACAATCATGCACACAACACCATATGTACATAGCACCATATATACCACACACACACAACACCATATGTACATAGCACTGCATATACAACATGTACATAGCACCATCTATATCTAGCATTGCATATTCAATATACACACAACACCATATATACAACAAAAATACAACATCATATGTACACAATACTACATAGGTTACATGTACACATCACCATAGGTACAATCACTGAATATACAACATGCGCAACATATACACAACAATATCACACATCTATAGACCACACACTAATCCCACAAGAAAAACTGTTTCTAGTGTATTTCCATTATCCATGCTTATACTAGCATGTCGTAGATCACAATAATTTCATTTCGTTGATGTACCCATCATCATTACCTGTCCATAACATAAGCATAGGAATATTACAAGCATATAATATTAAATCATATCCACATGATACTGACCTCATAGGTCTTTCAAAGCTGCTATGCCATTTGATTCCTCATAACCAAGAACTTCTTCATGCCATTCACCGGCATAAGTATCATTCCTCCACAAGAATTATCACTGACAATGCTGTTAGACAACGAAACAGATACATACATACATACATATATAATCATTAGCATAAATAATTATCATCCTATCATACAACGAAATAAACACACACATATATACATATAAGCATTAGCATTTAAACAATCATAATCCATGATGACCCTGTTAGACATGACATACATACAGACATAAATGTATACATATATAAACATATACATAAACATTATCACAACATAATTACCAAATATCATAAGGTCAAGGTTATGGGAACACTCTTTATCCATGTGCAGCATGCAAAAAATTGAGAACAACAATTCCCAACATAGCCAAGGCATTTGATGCCTCAAATCCAATTACTTTACCTTTTATGTTACCTTTCTCATAACTGCTCTTCCATCATCCATTTACCACAATGGACCCAACTAGTCCAACTGGATGTCATATTCTTACCTTCCGCTACGCTTACTCATGCACTGAGCTCCATTAACTTTCCTCTTTCCCAAACCAATTCCCAATACTCAAAACCTAAAATACAAGAACAAGAAACAGAAGAACAAAACCATGGAAAACCAATAGCAATATGACACCACAAACAAATTGGTATGGCCATACACTAGATATAAACAAAGCCACAAATCAAGCACAAAAAACCACAAAATACCAAAAGCACAAGACTAGAAACAAATGCCATGAATCAATCCCCATGGGTCCCTAATGCTTCTAAAGGAAACTCAACCTGATCCTTCTCCAATATTTCATGGCAGTATCTTGCCATGCAATCCCCTACATCATACTTCCATAACCACATAACTATCAGTGCATAAATAAATATAAAAATACACCATTTATCTAACCTTGTTACTTCGAGTATTATTATGTACTGTCATATCACCCATATGTTAGTTATATGAACACATTAACTATAACCTTGTCATTCTAATATCAACCATGTTGCCCTGCAACTATTCACACATGTCAATCACATGTTCCAAATATCCAAGCATCATATCTACTTACTAAAATCAACCTCTATAATCAACTAGTAGTCAAATCACAATACTACAACTATCAACTACTTATATTGAAGCACATATCAATTATTTCAACACATACGTGTTATTACAACCATCTTAAAGCATGATCATTACTTCATGTAATATTATAGACACATATTCATGTCATGTGATTAATCAAACATTCAACAATAAATAGATGACATAATAGACACCAAAACTCAAACATAAAATAAATGACATATTCAAAAATTCAAGTACAAATTAGACAACATAAGAAAGCTCATACCTTAATGTATCTCAAAGGAGGCTATGTTGTTTGCACAATCAATCTAGATTAGCACGATATAACTTCACAACATATCAACCCGATCATAAACAAGGTCATGATATCCATAACAGTAGCTAACTAATATTTTCACATCATAAGCTCATAAACATTTGTCATTCATGCACACAATCACATATACATAGTCAGTCTAGACATAATACAACATACTATCATAATTAGGTCAACTCATGTTTGAATGTCATAACCCTAACCATCAAGTGACTAGCATGTAACAACAACAAGTTATATATCATGCTCATCAACAACATGTAACCTAATCATCAAGCTAACTATGATACAAAAACAACAAGTTAACCCATAACATGCTCATCAACAACATATAAGTTATCTAACATAAAACAACAATAGAAATGCATACCACCACATGTTGCTATCATTCATGACTATCCGACACATGTACATATAACTTCACTAATCAACTAGCATCTATAATTTATGTAACCATAACATCAATAGATTGAAAGGAAAACTCATAACCATAATTCATATAATAATCCTTAACCTACATACCTACATGCCCAACATCCAAACCTATATGATGACATGCTCTTGCCTCGAGGTCCATTGTTTTAACTTTACTTTAATGGTCTTGATCTCCTACTCTATCTTAGCCAACACATTAGCATCATAACATACCAATATCATCATGATGACCTAATTGCATACAATGACCTTATGCACCACAACCTTGACCAAACCAATGACAACTTGACCATATGCACCCACTTGATATGTATAACCAATCATGAACGACCAATGCATTTTCAACATATGACATCACACAAGAAAGAATGCATGGATAACAATGAAGCATGACCAATATGTAATCCTAGCATAAGTAGGAAATGCATGTACAATATGTAACAATCTGTAAGAAAATATGCACAAACAATACACAAGCATGAGCAACAGATAACCAGTCATACACTCATGAAAACATGTTGAAAACAACACCATCAACCATTCCATGGCGACACCACTACAACCATGGACATCACAACATGGATGCAACGAACACATACACCATAGGCATGAGAAAAACATATGCAACCAAAAGAAAATCATGACCAACACACTTCCCATCCAATCCAAGGGTTGAACCATGCTGTGATACCATTCTGTAACACCCTCCTCCCACATCTACCCAAGTAACCGGCCAACCAGGGTAAACATGTGACGAGAGGATAATACAATGAGATTAAACCTCCTAGGTGACCTTAAGGAAGTGGAACCGATGGAAACACAACATACATACCTTGTACAACATCAACAACACCCCCAAGAGGAAACCCTGCCCTTCAGGCCTCTTACCCTAGGTCACACTGATAATTTGACCCTTCTGAGCCATAGTCACAGGCATAATAGTGCATGCCTGTGGCTAGGAGGCTATAGCTCCAGCCACAACACTACATGGCTACAGCTAGTGCCCCAAATGCCCATTTATGTGCCTCCAAATCTTGGATTTGAGCTGCCTTTTTAGGTCCAAAGCCCCGACCATTGCCCAGAACTTCATGAAAACTTACAACATGATAAATAACATTAGATAAATTATACAAAAGCAATCACATCAATGAGAAATAAACTAGACCCCTCCTATACATGAGAGGAATTTTGTCAAACATGTCACAAACATTGAATATACAGATGTAAACAACATATTTAAGCATATGGGTCTCATACTTATATGAAGATCGCTAATAAGCATTTTTCCCTTACATCATTAGCTGTAATACAATATATTTAACCATAGATAAATTGTGCATTAATTTACAATTAAAAACATGGATAGATCCATACATCATCACCGATTAAATACATGCTTATAACCAACATATTAACAACAAGAATTCCATGGATACAACAAAAATAGAATCTGCATAATAACTAGTGCATTTGCATACCAAATACCAAAGGAATGATCTCCTCATTATTGAATGTAAAACCAATCGGATATGGGACTACCACGTTCCACTCGGCCATATATTCACTGATCTAGATCTTTCTTTAGCCAATCACCCTCGCGCCATATTACAAGCATGCATGTGGGACTCATAACCAACCAAAAGAAAAAAACAAGCATGAATGCTACCAGAGTTCTTCGCCTACACCATGAGGAATTTGAGTGCCTCCTAGTCTCTCAGGCTTTACCATAATCTACAGTCTGAATCATATATCACTAGGCCATAAACCACAACATACTCTCCAGGCTTTCCTGTACATCCCATCCTGGGACTACTAGTCCCACTAGAGAGAAATCAACCTCTTGGATTTACCGTATATCCCGCCATTCATCGGTAAGGATTCCTAGGCCCACCGAGGCACAAAATGTGGCTTTACCGCAACCCACAGTCTATCTTAGGGGTTACTAGGCCAGTGGATGTACCATGATCCACATTCCAGTTGATGGACCACTATGCCATGTGTTTTTCATTTCAGAGATCAGCCCCACTCAACATCGAATCCAATCCAACCATCCAACTCAACCAAATTATGAGAAACCCATCTTATCAAAGCTACAAAAATGGAAATGTTAGGCTGAAAAAACTATCATGCCTGGAAAAAACCATGCCAAGACAAAAAGAAACCACATGCAATACCATGCATGCCAAATCTAGCAAGGAAATCACACATGCAAATCAATACTTGTAAAGAATCTTGTTGTAGCTGCCTGATCTCGCTCTTCCCTGCTTGATCTTTTCCTTTCTTGCTCCAATGCCAAAGTGCTCCAAGAAAACTCTAAGTGTCTAAGAGTGTGCGTGTGTGTGTGTGTGAGAGAGAGTGCTCCAAAAAATGAACTGAAAAAAGCTACCAACTGATCCTCAGAAGCCTTTTGATAGAAAAGGCCTCTATTTTCTTCATTTTCCATTATTTTCCTTCATTTTCCTCCTCACATGAAACTTGTGACCTTTCATCTCCATTTTCTCCTAATTTCCATTATTTTCATAAATAACTGTGCAAAATATGTGATTTTTCCTTTCCGAAGCCTTTCCCTTTTCTTTTTCCAATTTACTTAACCATATTAACCGAAATGAACACCCACTAGTATGTTTTTCCCAACATTCATCTTGGAACAAGTGTCCCATCAACTGTGGTTATTATTTTTAGCTTTATTGCATGGAATTTTCACCAGAGTTGTTACATGGTGGTTCTTTGACCCCTAAGTGTCCTGTAGCTCTGAGGGAAGTTGTGAGTTGTCAGTTTATGGTCAATTTGTATGCTCCACTTCCTTAACTAGATCTTGTAGTTCGAGTCATGTCATAGTAACTCTTCGTCTCATGGTTTACCCTAGAAAGTCAGTGAAATTAGGAAAATATGGGAAGAGTGGTTACAGATTGGTATCAAAGCTGCCAAGTTCAAGCACTTGGATTAGATGGGCAGAATGTGTTGGTCATGTATGCATGCCAATTGTCTAATTGTCTATTATCCATGAATTGTGATGGTCATTTTTTTAGTAGTATCGTCATGCAGAGGTTATTGAAGTTGATTTTGATATGATTGATATGTTGATTTCATTATATATACATATGTTGTACTAATCCACATTGATTGTGTAGATGACATAGCCTCCACTAAACTTCACTAAGATATGTGGGTTATGTTTGTATTTGGTTTATCTGACATGATATGGTTGAAGGAAGAATAACATCAGAGATGACTAACAAAATTGTGGCCCTACATCTCACGTGATTATCCCTACAAATTAGATGGAAAACATGGCGATTAGTACTCCCCTGACATAGAAGATACATTGAGAATTTTGAAAATAGAAATCGGAATTTGCAAGGTAGATAGTGACATGATCATTGAGTCATATGAAATACTTGCTCTAACACAGGAGAAGAAAGAACAAGTTAATGTAGTGATTCTTCAGATTCTATCATATTTGTAGAGATAGGTACTGTTTAGGATTAGTCATGGATAGGAGGAAAGGACCAATGGGGCATATGTCAGTAGGTATCAATCATGATACAGGTTTGATAGGGGTGACACAATTGGATATGGTAGGCTCTTGGATACACCTGAAAGGAGGGATAATGATTGTAGATTCTATTCTAGTTCTGGTTCAGAAAGATATCATCCTCAACATCGTAACCATCCGTATAAGAGGAGTGATATTTTTTACTTGCTAGAGGATTTCAAAAAAGCAAAGCATCCTACATTTGATGGAGAAATGAAGAAGTCACAAGATGCAGAATCTTGGTTACTTGGGATGAATAATTTTTTCAGGTTGCATGATAATTAAACAAATATGAAAGCCAAGACAGTTAATTTCAGTCTTAAATGGAAAGTAGACACTTGGTGGGAATATGTAAAGAATTTCAGAGGCATTTCAGAAGAGGAGCTGACTAAGAGTGAGTTCGAGAGACTTTTCAAGAAGAAATATCAATTTGAAAGATACTATGATGACAGGGAAAAGGCGTTCTGTGAGTTGAAGATGTGATATATGACCAATGAGGTGTATACTAGAAGATTCTTGAGTTTTTGATATATGTGCTTTATCTTAAGGAGGATAAAAAAAAATTAGAGGTTCATCAGTGGGTTGTCAAGATAATTCAAGGAAAATTTTGATTTTGATGAGCCTCGATTGTCGAAGGAAGCCATCATAACGTTTAAGAACTATTACGAACAATCGAAGTGCAAGACTAATTATAAGTAGGATTGGAAAGGTAATGAGAAGAATAAATGATATTGGGCTAGGAAGAGAGTAAAACCTGAAGATACAGATGACAAGGAAAATACAACACCATACAAGAAATTCAATGCAGTTGATAGAGGACATGGATTTCATTATGAGGAGAAAAACTAGGGTGATGACAAGAAGCCTTTGAAGTGTTGGACTTATGGAAAGGATCATAGTAGGAGAGATTTTCAACAACATCAAGGTGACAAACCTCATATTTATAGTGTTCAAGAGGCACATATAGCTGGGGATGTTGGACAAAGTATTCCTTGGATTTATGCATCATTGGATAATAGGAAGGATTATCATCATGCATCTATTATCGAGATAGAAGGTAAGCTTTGTGATCAAGTTGTTTCTATTTTGATTGACCCTAGATATAACTATAGTTATATCATTCCTGACCTAGTGGATAAGTTTTTCTTGAATAAAGAAGCATATGCAGAGTCTTGGTTGGTGCAGTTGGCTATAGGTACCAAGAAAAGAGTTCATCATTCAGTGAGATCTTGTGCATTTGAGTTGAATGATATGTCTACATCAACGCATATAAATGTGACTCCATTGGGATTATACAATATGAAATTGGGTATGGATTGATTGTACATTCACAGGACTAAGGTATATTGATATGATAAGTCTATTGAGTGCTTGGATGATGACAAAGAGAAGAGAATCTTATAGGGTAAGAAGAAGCCTACATTAGTGAGAATGGTTATAGCTATGTAAGAAAATCATAGTAGTAGGAACGGATGTGTATTGTTTTTATTTCATATTTCCATTGATAAAGGTAAGGATGTGTAGGATGCGGAAGTCTTGAAGAGGTATTTGGTTTTGCAAAAGTTTCGGGATGTATTTCCAACAGATATCTCAAAGTTACTACCTCATAGGGATGTTATCATCAAAAAATGACCACTTAGCCATTTCTAACTAAGTGGATCGAAATACACCATGTAAGACCAATTTTACCATAGTAAAATTGCTTTCACTACAGGAAATAACTTGATAAACCATATTTTATTAAGTTATTTCTAATTAAAACAAGAAACCCCATGAGGAATAATTAATTAAATCATTATTTATTTGATTTTCCTCTAGGAATGATTAATTAAATCATTATTTAGTTAATATTCCTGGTCACAATTGACCCAATCATGAGAAATAGTTAAATAAATCATTGTTTATTTTATTTTTCTCTAGGAATAATTAATTAAATAATTATTTGTTTATTATTCCTTAACCACTTCCTTAAAATAATAAATAAATCATTTTTTATTTTTTTTTCTAAATAAAGGTATTTAACCAATTTAAATATATTTTCCCTCCAAAACATATAATAAAATATTCCAAGCAGTTACGTCTAGATTATGGTTAATAATATCTTATTGTTTTCCATTTTTGAGAATAACCCAATGTTTTGTTATAAATAAGAGGGTTTTCCATCCAGTCCTCACCATGATCACTAGCATCGTCACTATTATCGTCTTTTTGCAATCGAGCTCCCATCTGAGTTGAACACATATTTTTGGGTTTTACTAATCAAAGAGAGAGAAAGATCCAGAATACTGAAGCGTAGAGGATAGCCAAAGGACCCATCCCATTTGAGGGGGGGCTATAGCCATCATATGAGTCTCCTTCATGAGATGTAACACATTGATAATACATATCATTCATTCTTTTATATTTCGTTGTCCATGGCATGGGGTTTTACATTAGTTAATTTTTTTGTTGTTTAATATCTTTAGTTGCATAGATCTACTATTTTGCAGGTTTCTTCTAACTTTCTGTTGCATGTCTGAAGAATTAGATGGCCATATCTGTTGTTAGGGCCATCATTCACTCATGGCTTAAGTAAAGCATTTTTGGTACACCTTCCAAAATATTTTATGCTAACAAGGGAAGTGGAATTGTCTATTGATTTGATTCTAAGATCAGCACTAGCGTCGAAGGCACCTTACAAGATGAGCACTCTAGAGTTAGTGGAACTAAAGTTTTAGTTGAAGGAAATGCTTGATAAGGGATACATTATACCCATTATGTCACCAATGTTGTTTGTAAAGAATAAGGACGATATTCTTAGGTTGTGCATTGATTACAAGCAGTGCACCAATGTTGTTTGTAAAGAATAAGGACGATATTCTTAGGTTGTGCATTGATTACAAGCAGTTGAACAAGGTGATGATTAAGAATAGATGCCCTTTTGTCGTATATTGATGAATTTTTCGATTAATTAAAGGGATAAAAATGTTCTCAAAGATTTATTTGAGATCAGAATATCATTAGGTACGCATCAGAGAGGAGGAAATCTACAAGACTAATTTCCATACCAGGTTTGGACATTATGAGT
Organism: Pinus albicaulis; assembly: GCA_034641835.2. NCBI lineage: Eukaryota > Viridiplantae > Streptophyta > Pinopsida > Pinales > Pinaceae > Pinus > Pinus albicaulis. The sequence continues at coordinate 1,033,551,776 of CM076581.1, read as the reverse complement.
TTGTTGTGGTTCCTTTTGGCTTAACTAATGCTCCAACTACTTTCATGTGTTTCATGCATAGTGTGGTGTGTCCTTATCTAGACAAGTTTTTGATAGTATTCATTTATGATATATTGATATATTCTAAGAATAAGGAAGAGAATTCAACACATCTAGAAACAGTGTTGATATTTCTAAGAGAATATAGTAACTGCAGTTTCTTTCAGTCATAAAGTCATTACTTGGGACATGTGGTTTCCAAGCAAGGTATAATAGTGGACCCAAAAAAGATCAAAGCTATCATGGAGTGGAAAAATCCTAGGAATGTGGATGAGGTTAGATCATTCATGGGGTTAATGAGATATTATAGGTGGTTCACCAGGAACTTCTCAAAAATTGTATATCCTATTACATCATTGCAGTGAAAAGGGAAGAGATTTGAATGGATAGAGGAATCTGCAACTAGTTTTGAGAAGTTGAAGCATTTTCTTACAAATTCTTCAGTATTGAACATTGCATATCCAAAAAAATTGTTTGTGATATGTATAGATGCTTGTAAGGGAGGACTTGGTGGAGTATTGATGCAGGAAAGGAAGGTAGAATTCTATGAGTAAATGAAACTGAATGAGCAAGAGCAACACTATGTGACTCACGATCTTGAGTTGGTAGCTATCATTCATACCTTGAAGATTTGGAGACACTATCTTCTTGGCAGGGGGTTCATACCGATGAGTGATCATAGTGGGATGAGGTATTTGTTTTGCCAACCTAATATGAATGTCAGACAAGCTAGGTGGTTAGCTACACTCAGTGATTTTGACTTTGATATCAGGTACATTAAGGGTAAAGAGAACAAGGTTGCAGATTCTTTTAGTATTAGAGTACAATTAAATCAGATTGCAACTATGAGTTCTTATGGGATAAACTTGCAGGAGAAAATTTAAGAGGCAAGAAAAAATGATGACATGTACGAGAAACTTAAGCACAGGATACAACAGCAGGGTACAGGTGAACAGGATGTGGATTATCATGTCACGACATATGTCTTGGTCATAATTAGTGAAGGATCTATGTGCCAGCAAACAATGAGCTCAAGAAGCTTACCTTGAGGGAATTTCATGTCAATCCATATTCGGGTCACTGGGGATATCAAAATACATTGACAATGGTTAAAAAGTTCTACCATTGGCCAAATTTGAAGAAAGAGGTGGCTGAGTATGTTGCGAAATATTTCGATTGTCACCAAGTAAAAGCGAAGTGCAAGCCCAAGTGGTTTATTTTTGTCGATTTTGATTCTAAAGTGGCAATGGGAGGTCATTTCCATGGTATTCATTACAATTTTTCTGAGGACATCTAGAAAACATGATTCCATCATGGTTTTAGTTAACAGGTTTACCAAGTTTTCTCACTTCATTCTAGTGAAGTCTACAATTCAACTAGTAAGGTATCCCACGTCTTAATCAGGGAGATATTGAGGTTACATGGTATTCCTAAGAAGATTGTGTGAGATAAAGATGCCAAATTCACTTCTAGGTTTTGGAAAAAGTTGTTTGTAGGTTTAGGGATGGAATTGGCCTTTAGTATAGCTTATCATAAATATATGGATGGAAAAACAAAGAGGGTTAACATAATTCTGGAGGACATGTTGAGGATTTATCTCATGCACCAACATGAGAAGTGTGAAGAGTATCTTCCATTGGTGGAGTTTGCATATAATAATGGGTATCAAGAATCTTTGAATATGAGTCCATTTGAGGCACTTTATGGGAAGAGTTGTAAAACACGCATCAATTGGAGTGATCCAGTGAACAAGGTATTGATTAGACCAGATATGTTGGCGGAGATGGAATAGGAAATGAAGGTTATCAAGAAGAATCTAAAGGTAATATAGGATAGGAAGAAGACTTATGCAGACCAACATAGGGTATTTAAAGAGTTTCAGGTTGCGGAACTTGTGTACTTGTGCATCAAACCCAAGAAGAGATCTTTGAGGATTGGATCATGTGCCAAGTTGACTCCTCGGTATTGCAGACCTTTCTATATCCTTGAGAGGATTGGACCAATGGCCTATAGATATGCACTGCATCCGACAGTGAATGCCCACGAAGTTTTTAATATTTCATTTCTTAAGAAGTATGTGAAATATGTTTATCATGTGATTGACTAATCTGTATTGTAGGTGGAACTAGACAAAGAATTCCAACTGGAACCTCAGTGCATTTTGCAGCGAAAGATGTTCATGCTCTGGAATCGAGAAGTCAAGCAAGTTAAAGTGAAGTGGAAGCACTTTAGGCCCAATGAAGCTATATGGGATATGGATTATTATATGTGGCCTATGTATGCTTCTCTATTCGCTAATTGAGCAGTTGTATTCTGATATATGATTCTATGTTATGTTTTGGTTATGTCTATATATATGTATATGTATGTAAATTCCACATCGAGTTGTGATTTAAAGATCCAATAAACGGTATGGAGTTCATGTCATGATGGTCGTGGTCTCACAAATATGATATGATGTAAATTTCACATTGATATATGTTATAAATATCCATGGTAATCATGTGCTTTGATGGTTTTTAAGTGTCATTGAACACCGAGGATGGTGTTCCCTCAAGGTGGATAGGTTTGTAACAACCCCTGGTTGATTTTCTATGTGAATAAAAATAAGACCAAAGTCATGGGACATGTATTCCAAGCTGAATTTTGGGCAAAAAATAGTGGTGGGTATCACTTGTGATTATTTTATGGCTTTGGAAATTGGAAAATGAATTGGAAAAGGAAAATAGAAAATAATTGGCATTTTATTTATGAAAATAAAGGAAAATAAAAGAAAATGGAGATGAAGGGTCACATATTTTCATGGCAGGAAAAATGAAGGGAAATGGAGAAAATAGAAGCCTAAATGATAAAAAGGCTTATAACGATAAATTCAAAGCTTTTAATGCTTTATTTTTGGTCAATTCAGTCTTTGCATCTTCATTCATTCTCTCATTCTCTCATACTCTTGCACACTTGGAGCATTCTTAGACCATGCTTGGAGCACTCTAGTTTTCACTTGGAATTGGAGAAAGAAGGAAATTACAAGGGGACAGGTGGATTAACAACTACAATTAGATTTTTTTGCAGGTAATGGGTTTTGATTAGCCTCAATATTGCAACAAGAATGCTGCAACTCCCAAGGCTACCAACTTTAATTATCAACCCAGGGTTCATACAAACTTAAGAGGTATCGACACTATATGCTAAGCATACAATGTGGCCTTATTTTTTTTATCTAATGTAATGGAGTGAATTTAATGAAATAAAATCCTAAACTAATTGCATAAATGGAAGTGTTTCTTTGAAAAGAAATTAATCCTAGGCAAGAACAACAATTTGTAATTGAAATCCTAAGAGCATGAATTGAAATAAATAGGTATAATATATTTTGTAAAAATGCATGTCTTAAGTGGTTTTTATTATTCTTCAATCATGTATTTATATCCTAGGGGTCATGATTCAATCCTAAGAGACAAAAACCAAACTTTGGGAGATAATATGGTCAAGTTTACATGCGCTACAAGAGTGTTACAGGAAGTTTTGTTTTTTCTACAAGAAGTTTTGTTTTGGGGATAAATCATTGAATGAAAAAGTAAATCAAATGAAAATGGGATGGGAATTTTTTTTATTATTAAGTAGGATGTCTTAGGTCTCCATTGGAAGTGGAATTACTCCAAAATACCCCTCTTAACATGTGCTAAAAAATAGCAGAAAATTACTGCTATTTCACTACAAGGCATTTCCAAAAATCCTATTTTTCGTGAACTAGTAACCAAATCCAAGTAGCTCAAAGATGAAGATGAACTTAAAAAATTATTATAAGGATGAATAATGTTTTTGAATCTATAAATAACCTGCAAAAGAACTCACTTCAAACATTTGACTCAATCCTATAGTAAGAAAAACATCAATACTAAATACAGAAATATGAAAATCAAGAATAAGAGATGCATGTGAATAAGAAGTGAAATGAATAATAACAAGTTGTAAAAAAGGGCTCTTAGGCTCTTGGGATGGCCAAGCCCAAGGATACTCAGATTCCTATGAAGGATACCAAGTTTTAGAAGCTAAAAATGGCACCAAACTTCATTATTTGAATTAATCCAAGTAGATCCCTGCAAGAAATGAGAATGGAGCTGCTAAAGAACAAGTTTTCTCCACAAGAAGAATAAAAAATACATGCCTCTAGAGGAAAATTCAAATTGGTACTTATAAAAAATGATGGGGAAGTATTCTCCTGGAAAGGAGGAATTTTTACCCTCCAAAATTGCTCAAATAGTGGATTTGGTTCCCAACACTAGGAGTTTGCGTTAAATGGCAGGGAACACATTCCTAGATTTTCTCAATCATTGGAGTTCCATAATCTCTCAATAATTTCATTGGAGTTTCATTTATTCTCAAATATTGATCCTATTTTAATAGGGATAAAGTACCTAAATTATCTCCTTCTCCAAATCTTCATAATGTGTCCAATATTCTCACAAAATTCTTCAAAAATAAATAATATTAGGCACAAATATGAAATAATCTATAAACCTTCCTAAGAACATAATAAAGCTTAAAAAACATTATTAAGTGTAGAAGGACAGCTTTAATATAGCCTTTATGTGCCTAAGAAAGGTTAGATGGGCCTTAATTTATGTCTAATTTAGAGGCCCATCATACCCCCCTACTAAAATTGTTTCTCGTCCTCTAAGCAACCTATTCATCCTCCTTGCCCTGTGGTTCTTCATGTATGTTGGACTATTTCATTCTCTGTTTATTGGTCCATGTGTTCTCCTCTTGCTGCTCTTCTTTCTACTATTCTATTTGCATTTCTTCCCCTATCCTTTTTTCCCATTGAACTTCGAATCTAGGTTCAGGCGACTTCTTTCTCTTAGGTGATTATTTAACTATGATGGGTCCTAATTTTTAGGGTAACACCTTCATTTTGGTTCATGTTCTTGTCCAATTGGATGTTGTAAATTGACTGCAACCTCATCATCATACCCCCTTATCCTTTCAAATAATCCCATCTCACTGCAATTTTAAAAAATGGTAAGCACTTTAGGATGTTGATGAATTATCTCTATGCCAATGGGTTTTATCCTTTTAAATCCTCCCCCCATATTTGCAGACTATGAATTTTGTGAATTTTATGTGCAAAGATAGGGTCTTACTTGTACCACTCAGTTTTTTATTTATAGGAGTTTATGTGTCCTTAATACCTCTCACAACACAGTTGATTCCCCCCCCCCCCCCCCCCCCCAATGTCTTTGCCTTCCAGTCTTTGTAAAACTTATCTCAAGAAAAAAAACAAGCAATCTGGTGGAAAACAGGGGATGCTACATGAAACAAATTTTCTTGTAGCAACTCTGAAGTTTTATGTAGCAGCTTTGAAAAAGGAATAATTTTGATAATGATTGCCTCAGTTTTCAATTGCAAGGGTGAATTTTGGATTCTTGACCATGACACACCATACTATTCATTAAATTTTTAAGAACAACCTTGAATAACAATCTGAATTCTCTTTGCTCATTAAATTTGAAAATTGAAAACACTTAATATAGAGAACTTTCTTCTTATATAGGGTGAATTGATGGTGAATAACCTAAAGCAAAACAAAGGAATCATGTAAAACCGATCTACTAACTTGGATAACTTTCATCCTTGGAGAATTTACCATTATGCGGCCCAAAGTGCCTATAGAAAATCCTTTTCAGCTCTATTGTGTTTCTTTGTACCTTTTAACAATTAATTAATCAGTTTCCAACACCCTAGTAGCAAATTTTTTCTCTTGCGACCCTCTGTTAAATTCCTATAGCAAATATGTCATGCCTGTAGCAAATTTGTTTTTCCTATAGCAAATATTTTGCCTGTAGCAACTAATATTTGCATGCCAAGAGGTGGTGGGTCCACCTTTTATTTTTTGTCTTTTTATTTATTTATTTATTTTTTGTCTTTTTTCAATTTATTTTTTCATTGCATGCAAAATAAACTCAGAGTTCTTTTTTTGTTAACTGAGTTTTCCCTCAATTACCCCTTGGAACTCCTTGTCTTCCATCACAACTAACTTCTTACTACCCACTTTCTCAAGTCCTCTTCACTTTTTTCTTGTTCCTCTCCCACACTTTTGTGTGTGTCTTGGTGTAAAAGTGAAGCTAACTGCTAGATAAGGTCAAGGTTGCTCTGCTACTGATTTTGGCTATAAAAAACCTTTCCTTCTCACACTTTTAATGTTTTCTTAATGATCCGGATTTATGTAGGAACAAAATGAAATACAGAAATACACATAAACACAGAGATACATCAGAAATAAGACTTCATTTCATTAATAACAAATAACTGAAATACGCCTTCAGACGGAATGAAAATAAACTAGCTAGGGCATTGGTAGCTTATCTCTAAGAAGATATGTGGCAGCTACAGGGGTCTAAAATGTGTTACAATGTGGCTCGAAGGCCTTTTATTATTGAGAAACAATGAAAAACCCTAAACATCCAAAAACCTAACCCTAGGAGATGAAGCGCCAAAACTATGGGCCCTGTTTGGGTAAATTGGTACATCAACTTCCCAATGACGTAACTTTGGCATATGATCTCTGTTTGACAGAAAAAATACCTCGTTAGAAAGATCTATCCATGGACTAAAAATTTTGATGTGAGCAACATTGAAGGATTTTTTTGTTTCTCTCGATTTTCCCAAAAAACGTTGTTTAGGGCCTCAAAACAGCTCTAGAAGTTTAGGACTCGAAAACTGCTAAAAATAGTAAACTGAAAGAAAAATTGGTGGGGGTCCAAGTGGAATAGGCAAGTGGCTACCAATATCCACCTGGATCATTCCTCCCCCCTTAGTAAGCAATGGTCCCCATTGCGTTGAGTTCCTCCATGAGATGAGGAAACTTCTATTGAACTTGGTCCCTCATGAGCCACTTTCCTTGGTGAAGGAATTGGCCTACTTTGACAACTCAGAATAGCAGTATCCTTTGTTGTCGAGTGTGATTTACTTTTGTATCCATGATTTGGTCAGTTGTGGCTTGTTCCATGTAGTTTGGGTTGAACTTTGTTGTTGTGAGTTGTTTTGGCATGTCAAATGTGTCTAGTAGAGGTGGAAAGTTCCCTATGGTGGAATATTGAGCTCAAAGCCACTGTCCCTTATAGCCTTGGTGATGGTTTATGGCCCATATCAGGGTGAGTGAAGCTTGCGGTGGGGTCTAGCGAGGTGCTCCTTCTGAAAATGTAGCCACACGTTGGCGCCCACTTGGAAGTTGTGCAGCACCCGATGTTTATCATGTCGTTGCTTGTACTTAGCGTTGGCTCTATCCAATATGTCATGAACTTGTTGGCGGATGTGCTAAATGTGCTCAATGAATTTCCTCAGACTAGACATGAGCTTAATCTGCCTGAGTAGCCGCAAATGGCATAGCTACATCAATGGGACATAATGGCTGGAATCCCAAGCCCACCTGAAAGGGGCTTTGGTTAGTTGAGCTATGAAGAACCCGGTTATAGCTATGTTATACATAGAGGAGGATCTCATCCCATGTGCATGGATGCTTTGAGTTGTACATGTGAAGAATGTGTAAGATCATATGGTTGAAGACCTTTCTTTGGCCATCAGTTTGCGGATGGAAAGTTGTGGACTTGGTGAGCTTGGTGTCCAACATCGACCAAAGGCTGGACAAAAATGTACTTAGGAACCTGCTGTCCTAATATGAGATGATAGAATCTGGGATCCCGAAGTGTACCTAAACTCATTCAAAGAAGATTTTAGCAGTGGCTTCTGCTATGATATTCATCTTGCAGATCGTGAGAATGGCCATCTTCGAGAATTTTTCAACAACCACAAAAACACAGTCATTTCCATGCTTAGTAGAAGGAATGATCGACATGTAATCCATGTAGATGGATTCCCAAGGTCGACTAGGGGTAGGCATCAGAGCATAGAGGCCTTGCTTCTTGATGGTCGGTTTGGAAATGGTGCAGGCAGTGCAGGACTTGATGTACATCCCGACATCTTGTTGAAGGTTTGGCCAATAGAAATACTTCTGCAATACTGCCATTGTTTTATCGACCCGAAAATGCCCGATGACTTGACTGTAGTGCGCTTCCCAAATCATCTTGGCACGCTCGCTTGAAGGAACACAAAGGTGTCTCAGTTGACATAGCAGGGCATCCTGGAGGTGAAAATATGGAACTTTCATACCCCCCAAGATCAAATTGTATGTGTGGCCAAATTCTGGATCGCTTTGGTAGAGAAGCGACCAATTAGAAGTCTCGTGCTCACAAGCGTTGAGCACAGTGGTTAGTGCCACGATCAGTGATCGATTAAGGAAATATGAAACATTATTGGTGCTTCCCTTCTTGTACTTTATGTTCAAATGAAATTGTTGCAGTATGTGACCACTTCTGATGGCGATCATTCTGCAACTTCCCTTGTGTTTGTATGAACTGTAGGGGCAGTGGCCTATGTGGATGACCGTTTCCTTTCCTAAAATATAATGCTTCCATTTTCGGCAAGCCTGAACAATGGAATACATCTCTTTGTCATAAGTGGGATACTTCCAGACTGTGTCAGAAAGTGTCACACTGTGATATGCCACTAGATGCCCCTGTTGGGTAAGAACTTCCCCAATAGCATAGTCAAAGGCATATGTCTTGATCTCAAATGGATTTTGCAAGTCTGGTAACGTGAGCACTGGTGTAGAGCAGAGGCGATGCTTCAAATCTATGAATGCCTTCTATTGATATTCAGACCAAAATAATTTTTCTTTCGCCCCTCCCTTGGTGACTTGACTCAAGGGCCAGGTGATATGAGAGAATCCCAACATGAACCTGCTATAGAAATTGGCAAGACCCAAAAAGTTGCAAAGCTCTATTAGAATGGTTAGGGTTGGCCAGTCCCGAATGAATTGGCTCTTGGATGGATCCACATGCAACCCCCGCTCATCAATAATGTATCCCAGATATTGAACCTGGGTCATGCCAAAAATTCACTTCTCCAAATTGGCACACAACTTGTGTTGTCGCTGTGTTTGGAGGACCTGTTGGATGTGGTGGAGGTGCTCTTCCCAAGTCTGTTTGAAGATTAGGATGTCATCCAAGTACACCATTACAAATGAGTTGGTGAATGGCCTCAAGATTTCGTCCATTAGCCTCATGAAGGTTGTGGGGGAATTTTTCAACTCGAAAGGCATGAAAAGCCATTCGAAAAGGCCCTCCTTGGATTTGAAGGCAGTCTTCTACACATTAGAGGGTTCGATTGGTACCTGGTGATACCCAGACTTCAAGTCAATCTTACTGAAATATTCGCCCCCTTGAGTTGTTCTAGAAGGTCATCAATCCATGGGATCGGATACCAATTCTAGGCAATGATCTTGTTCATCTCCCAATAATCAATACAGAGTCTCCAAGTCCCATCCTTATTCTGCACCAACACAATCAGGCTCCCACAGGGCTATGAAATCGGTCGGATGGGACCTTTCTGCAGCATCTCCTGAATATTCTTCATGATTTTTTTGTTCTCCATAACAGAGCGCCAATAGATTGGTCCACTGGGCAGCGAAACACCTGGGGTCATATCGAGGAGTGCTTGACCTGACAGTGCAGAGGCACCCCTGCGGCGGAGGTGAAGATGTCCTCGTGCTCCTCCATGACCTTTTCCATTTTCTGTTTCCATGTGGAGAATCCCTTTCTAGAGGTTGCGGCCACAATCTTCTTCTTGCTCTGAGGGAAGACCATTAGGAAAACAAATTTATTGGGTTTTGAAATCAGCTTACAGCATTGTTTTGTAGTAACCAAAGTGATGGCAGTAGGTATTCCTACCTCTAGTATCCTATACAACTTATTTCCCAAAGTAACAATAACAACACGAGGTCGTGACTCAGACACAACATGCCGCTTCCATGAGTATGGTTGGCCTAATAATACATCAAAAATATCAAGAGGAGAAATGTCACATAATACTTCGTCCGTTAAGGGCTTGATGATGCAGGGAAGGTGACATTGCTGGCTAAGGCAGAGATCTCGTCCTTGGTGAAGCCACCTGATGGTGTACGGTTGTGGGTGTGTTGTGGTCGGCGAGTCGAGCTGCTTCATGACCTCTACTGAGATGATGTTCTTTTGAATCCCGTTGTCGACAATAAACTATAACAGGGAACCCTTTACCCACATATGGGAATGGAAGAGGCACTCCCCCTCCTCTGGATATTTTGGTTCCTCCTTCTGGATCTTTATGGTGAAAATGGTGGCATTGGGCTCCACATTGATAATCTGCTTCCCTTTGTCATTCCCCTTTTCTGGTTCTGTTTTAGAGTCAGAGCATGCATCCAATTTCGAAGCCTTCAACTCATCCACCAGTGACTGCTTGGCCCAACACTCACTTGTGTTGTGAGTGGAGCTCTTATGGAACTCACACCACTTCCCCGTTTCCTTCTTTGGCTTCGTGGTGTTGTTATTTTCTTGCAGCTTTGGCGGGTTGTTCTGGGTTGCCCCGCCTTGGCTTTGTCCTTTGTGCCATGGTTTGGAGGCACCTTTCCCTTGCTTCTGATTCACAAATCCAAAGTCTCGCTTCTTCTGTTTGAACTTTTGCTCAATCTTGGCAGCATACCGGTATGCTGCACCAAGTGAGGAAATTTCAAGTAACTCAATTTCCTCCTGAATGTATCTGTGTAGACAACTGTGGTACTTAAACACCAAATGTTTCTCCAAATCTTTGATAGCCAAATTTGTGCGCACGATATGGAACATATTCTTCAGCTAATGCACATCTTAATCCCTTTGCTACCGCAACGTAGTCCATTGTATGTATTTGTAATCATAGCTCCCTACGGGGTAATATTGTTCCGTGATGGCGTCTTGGAAATAATTCCAAGTGGGTGTGGCCAAGAACAAAGAGGGTTTCCCCTCGCCCTTTTGTTCCTAATAGGTTTCCCACCAGTCCTTGACATGGGGGGGGGGGGATTTGAGGAGTGCAAAAGTAATCCTTACTTCGTCGGAAAAGTCACGAACCGATAAATATCATTCTAATATATTCAACCATATATCTACGACGTCTGAATCTATTTGGTCCTCAAATATGTGAATGTCAAATTTTACTTGTACCTTAAAAGGAGTGGCACCTTTAGAGTGGCTAATGGATGTAGATGCGTCGCTGATGGGCAGCCTTTGAAGGATTTGGGCAAAGTTATCCATCATCGCATTCCTTTGTTTCTCAAGGGCCTCCTCAAGCAATATTTTGATAGGATCTCCTACTCCCTCATCTTTATTTTCTGCCCCCATGGGCAGCCGTTGAGGTTTGCGAGTTTGATATTGCAAAGGTTCAACCAGATCGAGCCCTAACTCCTTATACCTTGACCTCGTTGGGGACATGCAAAGAAGGATCGAGAAAGAGCATATTTCCTTGATACCACTGATCTGGATTTATGCAAGAACATAATGAAATATAGAAATACACATAAACGCAGAGATGTAGCAGAAATAAGACTTCATTTCATTAATAAGAAATAACTAAAATATGCTTAAAGGCATAATGGGAATAAAATAGCTAGGGCGTTGGTAGATTATCTCTTAGAAGAGATGGGGCAACTACAGGCCTCTGAACTGTGTTACAATGAGGCTCAAAGGCCTATTTATTATTGAGAAACAATGAAAAACCCTAAACATCCAAAAACCTAATCCTAGGCGATGAAGCACCAAAACTATGGGCCCCATTTGGGTAAATTGGTACACCAACTTCTCATGGACGTAACTTTGGCATACGATCTTCGTTTAATGCACACAATACCTCATTAGAAATATCTATCCAAGGACTACAACTTTTCATGTGAGAAACATTGAAGGAACGCCTATGTTGCTCCCAGCTTTCCAAAAAATCGTTGTTTAGGGCCTCAAAACGGCTCTGGAAGTTCACGACCCGAAAAACTGCTACAAATAGTAAACTGTGCTATAATTAAGGAAATTGAGAAACTGAAGGAAACAATGGTGGGGATCCAAGTGGAATAGGGGGGTGGCCACCAATATCCACCTGGATCACTTAAGCTATAATATATTTGAAGGGTGAGATTAGAGATTTTCATACATGAGTCTTACCTACAGGTAAAGTTTTTGCAGGATGATGCATGTTGGAGCTTGAGCTGGAATCGGAGTTGCATTACTATGTTTGTATTGTTGCTTGATTATTTGTTGTGTCTTCTTTATTTTTGATGTGTTTTAACTTGACTTGTTTTTTGTGTGTGGGTAGGTAACTTGATGAGTCTTCACGTGAATGTTTGCTGGTGGAGGATCCCCATTGTAGTGCCATTACTGTTTTTAGATTCATCTCACAATTCTTATTGGTCTCCATGATTGGTCAAAACCATCTCCATTTCTTTTCTGGTGCTTACACAGGGCTTGCTACATGAAGTTAATTTTTCTTATAGCAGCCTCTTTCTCTATTTGTTCTAGGCTTCTAGTTTTGTATGAGTGATGAGGGAGAGTGTGAGGTGGTATTACAGTGATGGTAGGATGATTGTAGAATTATGAGGAAGTGGTGTGGCCTTGGAAGAATGGAGTGAAGGAAATCCGTGTTTTTTTAGAAAAAAATTCTTTTACAAAGGTGTAAGATTATAGAAAAAAAACATTGTGCTTGAGATGGAGGAGTGATGAGAATGTGGCAGGAGATGATGAGAATAATTTCCTCATTTATTTTTTTACACCTCAAGGCCCTTTGAGATTTTTTTTTCCTCGATCCACCTGCATGTAGCTTACTGTAACTTCCTGTAGCAGTTACAGGACTTCCTGCAATATTTTAGGACAACCCCCTTGTAGCAGACTTGTTTTATCCATAACTCTCAACCGGTATATTGGATTTACCTGAACGTTTTTGAGCATGTTACCATCATCCTTATGTATGTCCCCATAAAATATCTCGGCCATTGGATGTACGAATCTTGAGAAAAATAAAATAAATGTTTGTAGGTGATGGAGGTTGATTTCTCACAAACTGTGCACCGGAATTTGCTGAAATTGCTTTAGCACAATTTTTAAGAAAATAAAAACAATTTTATGCTAAAAAATAGGATTTCCTATAGCAGTTTAGGATAGCGAGGAAAATGAATGAGAAAAGATCGAAAATGATGGTGGATGTTGGAAACTGATGAGGGTGATGGATTGGTATGACCTTGTTCCGTTTGTAGCATCTGCGAAAACGAGGAGGAAGTCCAATTTTGAATTCCTTTGAGTATATTTTTGACCAACTTGTTCTTTTGTTTCCAACTTGTTTTTATTGCTTGCAAAGGTTGGAGAGCACCTTCATTCATTAGAGAGATATACATGGAACATTTTTTTCATTTTTTTCTTTTTTCTTAGGCCTAATAGCCACCTCAATGAGGTTTTCAACTAGTAGGTTTGCCTAAGCGCCTCAAAGGAGGTTTTCACCTAGGATCTTTTCTTTTTCTCTTACTTATTATTTTTCCAACCGATTGGCCGCATCATGGCGGTTTTCAATTAGTGAGCCAATCTCAGGTGCCTCAAAAGAGGTTTTCACCCAATATTTTATTCTTTTCTTTTTTCTCTTTTTCCATTTTAAAATTTTTGTTTTCTATCCTACTCTATTTGAAAAAAAAATTCTCTTTCAAGTATAGGTATACTTCCAATGGAGCCATGTGCACATCAAGATGGCAGATAGAACCATGTGTAGGCTTGAAAGATATGCTTTGACATGTACTTGAATATGAGAGACCAACTACTTTGACTGAGATGATATCAAGTATTTTTTAAGAAGAGTGTGTTGCTACAACTTAATGAATGTCTAGAACCATATTTCAATATTGTTGTGATGCCCCAGGTCCACTTGCACATTTGGATCTCTTTTTGTGTCCTCTTCTACCATGACATTCAAATCTTTCTCTTTTTCTGATTGTGGCCTTAAACAAACGGAGGATATAATGGTGAACATAATGTAACTTATCAATATTTGATTTTTATTTCCGCTTTTCATCAAGTGCAACCCATGATTCTTTGGTCTCCTCGTTTAAATCTTCTTCTTCTGGATGTTGTCCTTAAATGACATCAAGATAATCACTTTTTGTGATTCTCTTCCTAAGCTAAGATGGATACCATTTAGATCAAGAGAAGATGTTTGGTAGCATTGTACCTCAACATTGTAAGTGGGTTGAGATACTTGATTGTGTGGGTTTGGAAATGGTGGTACAGGTAGTTGAAAGGGAGTGTATATTTGAGATGGATGTGGTTGGGGTTGGGGTTGGGGTTGTGGTTGAGGTGGATGGTAGGGATAACATGGAGTTGGGTATGGAGGATATTGAGGATGATATTGTGGATTTCTTGCATAAGTTCCTTGACAACCTTGTTTCCAAGAATGATTTTGGGGTTGAGATGGCCAAGGTTGTCAAGGAAAGGGTGTGTTCCAATTACTTTGAGATGTATGTGAATAGGCCTGAAATTGTGAATTAGGTTCTTGAACCATACTAGGTTGGCTAGGTTGCCATGGTCCTCTTGGAGCTACATAATAGAGTTGCTTTGGTGATTGACTTGCTCAACTATCTTCTTGGTAAAATTCCTTCAACTTTGGTAATGATGGACAATATTTAGTAGCATATGATTTTGCATGGATAACAAAAATATCAACTTTTTTTTTTCTCATTCTATATTCTTTACATTTATACTTGTTCACTTAGATTGCTAAGATTTTTTTTTTTAAGTTATCAAGCAAATTTCCAGCTCAGCTTCACTTACCAATGTTGATGTTTATTTACTTACTCTTTCCCTTCCTCTTGATATGTGCTTGCATGTTTCACAAATTCTTCAAATGATAATTGGTATATATCTTATCTACTCATGAAATCAAGGATATCAATCCACTCATCCCTGATTGTTCTATGTAAGAGGGTTTTTAGTGTTTCAAGTCCTAAACGATGCATATTTTCCCTCTTAAAATTATACATAAATATCTCTATTAGATCCTCAAGGATATCATCTTCTTCTTGATTCATTCTAAAATTTTCTTCTTTAAGATCATGATATTTATATTTTTCTAGAAATGTCTTTTGCATATAATTCCATGATCTTATTGAATTAGTACCTGAACTAATGGACCATCTAAGAGCTCTATCCTTCAATGTTACCAGAAATAGTCTAAACTTTTGAGTGTTTATTAAGTAACCATAATATCTACATAGTATTTCAAATTCAAAGAGAAAGGTTTATGGATCCTCTAACCTCATACCATGGAAGTTGGGAAAGAAATATGGTGGGATATTCTTCATATGCACAATGACATCAATATCTTGAATGGGAAATCCAAGAGGAGCTCCTTCATTGTCATAATCTCCATCCATTTCTTCTACCTTTTCTACCACCTCTTCTTCTTCTACTTGCAAAAGTTGATGGTGATGTGGTTCTTACTGCACCACGTGATCAAATGGGGGGTTTGGTGTTGGAGAAAAAGTTTTTTTAGAATAAGAATCATAATGTAATGCAATTTTCTGTTTTTGAAATGAAATATATCTAATGAAAATATTTGTGTTTTTGCAAAAAGAAAATAAATGAATCAACTAGGGAAGAAAACAATACATAATTTGACACCTCCCCGACAACGATGCCAAAAGGTAATGAGCCTCAGTATTGCAACAAGAATGTTGCAACTCCCAAGGCTACCAACTTTAATTATCAACCCAGGGTTCGTACAAACTTAAGAGGCATTAACACTATATGTGCAACATAGAATGTGTCCTTATTTTTTTTATCTAATGTAATGGAGTGAATTTCATGAAATTAAAGCCTAAACTAATTGCATAAATGGAAGAGTTTCTTTGAAAAGAAACCAATCCTAGGAAAAAACAACAATTTGTAATTGAGCATGAATTGAAATAAATAGGCCTAATATACTTTGTAAAAATGCATGTCCTAAGTGGTGTTTATTCTTCCTTAATCATGAATTTAGATCCTAGGGGTCATTATTCAAGCCTAAGAGAAAAAACCAAGCTTTTGGAGCAAATATGGTCGAATTCACATGTACTACAAGAGGGCTACAGGATCTAGGTGGATATTTGTGGCCACTCACATATTCCACTTGGGGCCCCACCATTGTCTCTTTCAATTTTTTAGTTTCAGCACAACTTACTATTTTTAGCAGTTTTTCGGGTCCTGAACTTCCAGAGCTGTTTTGAGGCCATAAACAACTTTTTTTGGGAAAACCAGGAGCAACACGGGTCCATGGACATATGTTTTCACAATAAAGTTGTATTCCTCAGATAGATCTTTCTAACGAGGTATGGTGTGCATCAAACGAATATCGTATGCCAAAGTTACATCCCTGGGAAGTTGAAACACCAATTTACCCAAACAGGGCCCATAGTTTTGGCGCTTCATCTCCTAGGGTTAGTTTTTTGGATGTTTAGGGTTTAACATTGTTTCTATATAATAAATAGGCCCTTGAGCCTCATTGTAACACAGTTCAGAGGCCTGTGGCCGCCACATATCTTCTTAGAGATATGCTACCTATGCCCTAGCTAATTTATTTCCATTCTATTTGTAAGAAAATTTCAATTATTTGATATTAATAAAATGAAGTGTTATTTCCGATGCATCTTTGTATTTATGGTTATACGTTTATTTTGTTGCATTCCTGCATAAATCCGGATCAGAGGTATCAGAGCGATCTACTTTTTCTCGATCCTTATTTGTATGTCCCCAACGAGGTCGGGGTATAAGGAGTTAGGGCTCGATCTGGTTGAACCTTTGTAAGATCAGCCTCGCAAACTCCGATGGCCGCCCATGGGGGACGAAAAGAAAGATGAGGGAGCAAGAGATCCTATCAAAATTTTGCTCGAGGAGGCCCTCGAAAAACAAAGGAACGCGATGATGGATAACTTTGCCCAGATCCTTCAACGACTGCCCACCGACGGCACATCTTCATCCAACAGCCACTTTGGAGGCGCGAATCCCTTTAAGGTACAAGTAAACTTTGACATTCCCATATTTGAGGGCCAAATAGATGTAGATGTCATAGATATATGGTTGAATATATTAGAAGGATATTTATCACTTCATGACTTTTCCAACTGGGAGAAGATTATTTTTTCACTCCTCAAAGCTACCCCCCATGTCAAGGACTAGTGGGAAACCTACTGTGAGAAAAAGGACGAGACAGAACCCTCTCTGTTCTCAGATGTACCCACTTGGAATTATTTCCGAGATGCCATCAAGGAACAATACTATCCAAGGAATAGTTGTGATGCATCATCAAGGAACAATGCCATCCAAGGAATGATCTTCTCCCTTATCCGAAGCTATAGGAGCCAAGGCTAGCTTTACAAAATCCAAGCCTCCCAACCCCTTTTCTTGAGTTATGAGGCTTATTTTATAGCAAGAGGAATGAACTTTTATATCCCCATGACTCTTGAGTTATCCTCATGACTCTTGGAATCCTAAGTTGCCTTTGAAATTCTATTGAATATTTGGCCCACATGTGACTTTTCATATTCCACATGTTACTCTTGAACTTCCACACATTTACATATTGTCATGTTTTTTACATGATTACATTCCATAACATGTGATAAAATACATGGAAAACATAATACTATGTGATGACACTTTGATATGCCATGGGTTTGCCACTTTGACATAAAAATTCATTGTGATGTATCCATGCCAAGTGCCCATCCTTGTTGCTATGTCTTGCATTATTGATGATAGATTCAATCTATACTTAATTGTCACCCTCCAAAGGATATTGGACAATGTTGGAACCTTTTGAGTCATCATGAAATGTCCTCGTTCTGTCATGGTTCAGGATATCTTCAGATATTCATGATGGTTCTTCTTTGTGCTTCCTCTTTGCAACTGGATCTTTTTTTCTTCTCCTTGAAATATTCCTTGAGCACCATATTTCAATGTTCAATTAGTAAACCTACCAATATATTTCACTCATGGAAAGGCAAGATCAATCTGGAAATCATTTATTCTACCCCTAATTTTCTCATGGAAGAAATTGATTGTGATGGGCCTGTGTAAGAGTTGAAAGGGAGATGATTGTTGGGAATTGTGTAGTTAAGCTCAACAGTGGTTGAGGGAAGAAACCATTGCTCACTGGAAATGTGAAATTCCCCATAAGGAGGGGCTCTTTAGGTTCCAACGCAGTGAGCAAGTGTAGGAGACAGGTTTGATGAGCTTGTTGACTAAAAATGTGTTGTGTGAAAGGATCAAGGGAGAGAAAGGAAGTGATAATGCATTTGAATCTCATACTGACTAAGATAAGGCCTCATTGTGCACTAGAAATGTGCAATGTGTAAAGGGAGTCAAAGCAGAACAAGGCATAGTGCAATGAGGGGTTCCAGTCAGCAAAGGAGGAAAGACTAGGCACTGCAACTACACAATGCACAATGCTTAAGGGGAAGAATCCCATTCTTGCACTATTAAGGGTTGCAGTGGCTCAGAGGTGAACACATTTTCTACTAGAAATTCACAATGTGAAAAGGGAGGTTCACTAGAAGAGAGGATTGCGCAGATGGCTAAGGCAAGCAATAGAAAGTAAAGTCACTTTATAGGGAGGGTTCTCACTACATTGTGAAGGAAAGTGAGCCTATGTATTATGCATTTTGTCATGGAAAGGGGGTGAAGGAGGTCCTTATTGTCAAATAGAAGTGCAACATGTGCTATACAAGGAAAAAATGATCAAGGCTCAATGCAGTGAGTTAGTACAAGCAACAAGGGTTAGTTACCATGCTTTGAAGGTTCTTAAAGTGCAATGATATGAGCTAACCTGAGAAAAGTTGAGTGTAAAATTCCAGGAGGTATAGTTTTGATCATGAGGCTCATGAAAAGGCAGTTATCATCACCTGGTTGTGGGTTAAATTATTAAAAAATATATTAACTATTATATTATTATAAAAAATATGAAAATTATTATTAAAATATTAGGTATAAAAATTAATTTTAATGCGTGAGTTTTTAATTTTCAACTCAATAAAAAATGATTTTCATTTAAGTGGTTCATGTTGATTCTATTTCATTCTAAAGAACATAGAACAAGGATATTCTTAAGGGGACCAAGTAAAAATCATGGTCTTGGATCATGAGTGTTTGATTTTCATTCAAATATTAGGTGAAGTATTGTCTATTAATATATAAATATAAAATCCCATTGCCACATTTTCATTGTCACTTGAGAAGTCCACACCAACGATTATAAAACTCATGGAAAAAGACCATGATCATATAAGGCTATGAAAAATCCATGGTCCTAATCACATACTCTCAATAATAACCTAAATACTATATGATTTATAGCCTTGAAACATAAATTTTAATACCCACATTGTCACTATATCTTGAGAGTTGCACACTAAGTCATTATAAAAATTATGGATGGAAACCTCAATGAGTGAAGGGTATAGAAAAATACATGATCCTCATCATCCACTCTTTCTTATAAACCAAATTTTAACTGGAGTATGGGCTTGAAAAATAAATGTTGAAACCCCTCATTTTCATTCTAACTCAAGAGGTCAACATCAAGTCATTATAAATAGCATGGAGAAAGACCTCATTGATTCAAGACTATGAAAAATCCATGTTCACGATTTGTTGTTGCTTTTGATAATAACCTAAATATTATGGAGTACTAATTTTGAAATATAAATATTGAGACTCATATGCTCATTATTACTTGAAAATCCCATTAAAAAATAAAAATTATTATAATATAAATGTCGAGACTCATATGCTCATTATGACTTGAAACTACCATTAAAAAATAAAAAATTATTATAATAATCATTGGAAAATATATCAATCATCCAAAGTTACAATTAAAATCTCACATTATTCATTATGACTTAAAAACCCCATATTAAATCATCATAAAGATCATGGACAAAGACCTTGATCATTTAACAATAACGAAATTCATGATTTAATCATCTATCTTTTGATAATAACCCAAATATCAGATGAAGTATGATAACATAAATATTAAATCTAACATTGGTCATTTAAAAATTAAAAACTTATTATTTATAAGTGTTAAGGGCCTTATTTTGACCAACATTTAATAAATTAAGAAAACAAAATATTTCTAGATGGTATATTATGAAAATAACATTTTAAATGTTTTCAATCAATCCGACAGCGAAAAACCTCATAAGTTGTAATTTAAAATTGGTGAAATTGTATTTTTTTTACATGATGGAATCTCTCTCTATATATATAAGCTTATAAGCTTTTGCACCTATCTAAGCTAGATCATAATAAATTTTGGAGTAAAATTCTAACTCAAGAAACTAATGAGAATAATATGATTCTTGTAAGAGACTAGAATTCCTACCTCAAAAGAATTTATGAAACCCCTAAAGTTGTGGACACATTCAAATGTTTCCATATAGGATGGAATATTTCTATAGACAGAGTAAAGTTTGGGGTTAAGTTAATTGCAAAGGGGAAGGAAATTGACATTAAAGGATACCCGTTTAAAACATTAAAATTGGAGGGCCTATCATCATTCATCACATACACAATCTCCCTAATTTAGCAAACAAGTAGGGCTTCCCTAAACCCTAGACTCAAAACCTCATTGTACCTATCTTTAAAAGTGTGTAAAAGTAACACACTAGAATTATTACATCAAAAGGATTTATGAATCCCCTAAAAGCGTGGACAACATTTCGAATGTTTAGATAGGATGTCGTATTTCTATAAAAGACATATATTTTTTAGTTAAGTTACTTGCAAAAGGGAAGACTATATACATCAAGGATACCAAAAAAAAATATTAAAATTGGAGAACATGTCACCATCCCTCACATACACAATATATTTAATTCATTGATCAATTAGGGCCTCCCTAAACCATAGATCAAAGCCTTATTGTACTTGTTTTTAAAGTGGGGAACAATAATCCCTCTTATTATAATTCCATTATGATTTGCTCCATTTTAGCCAAGTTGATGTTGGTGCATAGATGGAGCAAAACGTTCGATGAAGACTCGATGGAGGCTTAGAAGCATGATGGGATGGTCATGTGATGATGCTGGGAGATATTTTAAATTTTTTGTAGAAATCTGCATTAAGATGTGAGTTATATTCTTAGAATAAGTTGGAGGAAATATTTCCTGATGTAAATTTAATTTCAGTTTCCCATGTTTTGTGAGAACGGGAAATGAATCATCACTTGTGGCTCATGGTTATCCAATATAGTTTTATTTTTAGAGAGGAAGAGTGTTTGAAAATATAGTGTGAAAAAGAGAATAAGTGTAGTAGAAGAATAAAGGAGAAGCTCGAACACTAGGAGAAGAGGCAGAGGATGAGAGGCTTGGGTTGCACATGCCCACATTGTAAATATGGCTAGTTTAATGTATGTTGAATGTGATTAATGATAAACTTTCCTATATTGTGTTGTGGTTATGTACTTCTCTATATGTATATAATTAATGAGTATTTGTTCTATGGATTAATCAATTTCTGTCTGGAAATGTGGTTATCGCCTTTTATTCCTATGCATTATTGTTTTTTTAGAAATATACACTTGGTAAGAATTTGAGTGTGTCATGGATGCAATCCTTTATGTTAAATCGATGCTTTGGTGTAAATGTAGTTTTGGTCTAAACTTACATGTATTCCCCTATGTGTATGGTTCATGTATCGAATGTTATATATGTGTTGTGATTGTGTATGAAATTAAACCATGTGTTGTAGTTATTCCTATGTGTCGTTTTCTATAATATGTCTGAATGAGTTGAATGGCTACACACAAAATGACCTTTTCAATAATATGTGCTCTCCTATAAGTGGGAATACATATGTATTCGATGTGTTGATGAATTCCCTTTGAACGATGGTCAAAATCCTTGATGAAGGATTTCAACTTTGTTGAAGACTATGAACCATGTTGGAATGGGTGGTTGTGCAGTGTATGTATGGCAGAGTGGCCTATGTATATTGTTGGTTGATATCCCTTGGTGTGTTGGTCATTATATTGATTAAATATGCTTGCAGTTGAATATAAGAATCTTCATGTGTGTTGAAACATAACATCTTTGTTTCAGGTGTTTTCATGACATTTTAATTGGGGATTCGAACCATTAGTTGAGCAAGAGTGTAATCCAGAGAAATAAATGCATGTGAAGTTTTTGATAGCATTAAAGAGATATTCAACACTATGGAGAATCGACCTTGTAGAGGTTTGAGTCAATTCAGCTCCATGGAATACGAAAAGACAAAATTTTGGGGCGTTATGAAAATATTTTGCAGCCCATATAGGATTTTGACTCCGCTACAAAATATTTTGCAGCACCTACAACCAACGCTTTCCAGGACTGCTAATTTGGGTTTTTGAAGCCCGATTAGAATACCCATTACATATTTTATTGGATGGAAGAAGATGTGAGTTGAATGAGGGGTAGGAAAGGATTGGAAGGTGAGAAAATACTCTTTTTCATAGAACATATGAAGCCAAATACATATTCTTATTTTGACTGCATATTTTAATGAGTTCCTGAAAATCCAAAATGTATTTAAATATAGTGTTGTGGGTGCTTATGTTGCATTATCCTAGGTTATGAGTAGCCAAGGAAACCCAAATTATCCTCATCAAGTGGTATAAGAGCTCAGTTATGTTTTAGGAGAATTTCATAGCCACATAAAACTTTCATCTTTATACCTCTTGGAGAAATATACAGGAAGCTCTTGGAGGAAGAAGAGTTTATAACAGGTTGATGAAAATATCTGTTCAAATGAGGTTTTCTAATTGTGAGGTGTTTTGCAGACATAGTGGAGGGTGTCTACCTTGAAGTAGAATATATTTCTCTTTAGTGATGTAGTCAGAATAACAGAGACTGGATTTTAGTACAACTAGAAGTGAAACGAAGTGATGGTGGAGATGCTTGCATGTTTGAAGATAGATTGATAGTGAAAACAGGTTGAAGAGAAATGGAACCTTACAAAAATAATTGAGGTGATTGTAGGGAAGTGACGAGTTGATATGCTCTTAGGAAATAATGAGTGCATTGGACGCAAAGGAATTGGTTCAAAAAGTAGCGGAAGATGAGATCCTATTGTATATCTTATAAAATTGAATATGATGTTTATGTTAATTTGGTCAATAAAATAATTGTATTTGTAGGACTGAATTGGTAGCAACTACCATAACAAGTAATATATGTCAAAGGAGATGGAGCAGGAAAGTCCCTTAGATGAAAAATGGTGACAAAAATCGACAACAAAACTAAGAAGAGTGAGCAGTTGAAGATGCAACAACTAACAACCTTTGAAGTGGAGGAGAAAGAGTGCTCAATAAGAGGTTCTACTACATAGAACCTAGATAAGAGAAGATACCATGAGAGTTACTTGGTATGGGTGACAAGTAGAAGACTTGTTACAGATAAAAGAAGGGGTTGTTGCAGCTTACTAGTAGGCAAGGAGAAATCAACATAGGAAGAGATGAATATTATTGTTATTAGTTGTAGTAGGGGTTCTGGGGAAATTCACAAGAAGAAGAAGGGAAGTTCCAAAGGAATGAGCGATGAAGGATTGAGAAGGATATGGTTGAGTAGAGAAGATCTAAATCATGTGAAACAATTGCTACAATAAAGTTAAGATGACCATAGTTATGAGCAGGAAGAATGGTGTTGAATAGGAAGGTCTACAATAGCGAAAGGATGACAATAGTGAGAATAACTCTAAAACAATAGTTGTGTGTTCAAATTAAGATTGAACTAGGGGTAATGGTATTTTTTTCAGTAAATTTTTTATTAATTGATAATTAAAAGTAGCAGTAATGAATATTTTCAGTTGAGGATTATGGCAAGGAACCTTGTAGTAGGAAATGAGGAATAACAACAAAGTTATTAGAGGAAGAAGGTGAATAATTGCATGTAGAAGCCATAAGAGCATAGAGTGATAAGATGAAGATTCCAAAGAAAGGAGTCGGCGAAAATATCAGGAGAATACTAGGCTTGGAAGAGCTTAGTATGGTATTTACAAACATGTTGATATAGTCAGCTTGTTGCAATGGCTTATGTGAAGTTTACAATGAGCAAGGAGAAGCTCATGGAAGAAAGATTTTTTTTACTACTAAAATTAATATTAAAGGTTCAGAGAGAAGCCATAGAATATCAAGTCAAGACAAACTTAATAGAGAAATAGCGGAAATAAAATGACAACTAGATATGATGAGAGGATTAGATATTGCTACAAAAATATAAGGAAGATTAGGGTTATAGACGAATTCTCTGGAAGAGAGTGAAATGAAATTTGTTGCAGGTGAAGCTGAGATAAAGATAAATTCTCAATTTGAGGAAAATCTCAAGGGAGTTGAGTTACAACCATGGAAGGACAACCTAGGGGCGATGGACACATGTGATGAAGGAAATGAAGATTTGATGAGCAACCTGAAGATATCAAATTTCACCCAAGGACTAAGTTAGAATATGAATTTGACAAAAGGAAATCGAGAAGGTATAGTTGATTGTGTGAAGAGGAAACATATGATGTTGAGGAAGTTTTGAGCATAGTATTTGCAAGTTTGAGTAATTTCACATCAAGTAAAAGTTCATAGTTTGCAACAAAAGAAGTAGAAGAAGGTACAAGTTGATTAAAGATCTTGTGAGAAATTTGTTTCACTATCAAGGTGACAATATAGGAAGGTTAAGATATTTGCAGTAGCCTGGAGCAAGGAGTGCTTAAAGGGTTCTAGAGAAGAGAACCAGGAATGTGTTAAAATCCCTAACTCGAGAAATTTTAGTGAGGTCTCGCGTACCAAGGTGGACACTTGCTACTACAGAGGCGTGTTTCAACTCACGAGTTGAAGTTGTTCAAGAAGACTAGATGCGTATGACTAGGAGGTCATATATTTTTGTACCTTGGAAGTATGATGCAGGTGCATAGATGGAGCAAAATGTTTGAGGAAGACTAGACTGAGGCTTGCCAACATGATGGGATGGTCACATGATGATGATGGGAGAGATTTTAATTTTTTTGTAGAAATATGCATTAGGATGTGATTTTTTCTTTAAAATAAGTTGGAGGAAATATTTCCTAATGTAAATGTAATTTTAGTTTCCCATATTTTGTGAGAAGGGGAAACAAATCATCAATTGTGACTCTTGGTTATCCCATGTAACTTTCTTTTTAGAGAGGACATTTTTTTAGAAGAGAGTGTGTAGCAGAGAAGAATTGCATTAGAAAAATAGAGGAGAAGCTCCAACGCTAGGAGAAGAGGCATAGGATGAGAGGCTCATGCTGCACATGCCCACATTATAGATATGGCTAATTTAATGCATTTTGAATGTGATTAATGATCAGCTTGTCTATATGTATTTTTGGTTGTGTACTTCTCTGTCTGTATATAATTAATGAGTTGTTGGTATATGGATAAATCAATTTCTATCTAGAATTGTGGCTATCGCCTTTTATTCTCGTGCATCATTTTTTTTTAGAAATATGCACTTGGTAAGATTCTGAATGTATCATGGCTACAAGCCTTTATGTCAAATCAATGCTTTGGTGTAAATGTAGTTCGAGGATGAACTTACATGTATTCACCTATGCATATGGCTTAGATATCAAATGTTGTATATTCAATGTGGTTGTGTTTGAAATTAGACCGTGTGATGTAGTTATTCGTGTGTCTTTTTTTGTAATACATGGAGGCTTTGAATGAGTTGAATGATTGCACATTGTTGGGCATGGCCCAACTTGGTCCAATTTTGAGTCAAAAACTCTGCATTTTGAGGAAGCAGAGTGCGCAGTCCAACAAATATGAACCTACTGCGCGGAATTTAGGGGCTCCGGGGTGGGTCAAAGCCCTTCTTTTTGTAAAGGTATTGGGTTTATTTGTTACTTTATGTCTACCCATGGAATGTGGACCATGTTATTTTATGTATGTCAAGGCTATAAAGCGATTTAATGTCAAATCGAAGTAATAAGATGAAACTATTTATGAGCACAAGCTATTGAATATCTGTTTCTAAGTCTGTTTTTGGCCTAAGGGAAGGATCCACAGTTGTGTGTGAAGAGGCCTTGAAGAGTTTGCAGCTTTGTGCGCAAACAACCTACAATTGTGTGCTCAGGTC
This sequence comes from Pinus albicaulis, assembly GCA_034641835.2. Taxonomy (NCBI): domain Eukaryota; kingdom Viridiplantae; phylum Streptophyta; class Pinopsida; order Pinales; family Pinaceae; genus Pinus; species Pinus albicaulis. The sequence goes on along the minus strand of CM076581.1, from coordinate 1,033,525,708 downwards.
GCAAAAATGTTGTATTGAAGAATACTTATTATAATAAAGAAATAATAAGATTTGAGCATCTTTGTGTTTACATGTGTGAATATGTTTATTATATGTATTGTGAAATCATTTGTAAGCTTTTTTATGTTTTCATGATAAAGGCGCAGTCCGCACAAGTATTATTTGATGAATGGAGCATAGATCATTAAGTAGATATATGCATAAGGACAGTTCGGAATAAGCATAAGATAAGAGTTTAGTAGTAGACCCACATCCTACTTTCCCTCTGGATGCAGAAACCTGGTTCTAACATCCCCCAATATTGCCTTAGGTGAGACTGTGATCTACACTACAGATTGTTTCCGAAAGGATTGGTAATAGAGGGTACTGTTGGTGTTTAGCTAACTCTGAACCTGGGTCAATGCCCTTCCAAGCCAAAAAATGGTTCCATTTCCAGGAATAGGGTCTGATTGATGGATATGTGGATGTGGCATCCGACAAGGAAGGAAATACAAGATTGGGTATATCTGAAAGAACGAGAGTTTTCAGTTCAAAAAAATAGAATTTTTTATTGTCGATTGAAGCTTGGTTGCAGAGATATATTTTTACAGATCAGCACGAGATTTTATTTTCATCATTTTCTAATGAACTGCACGAATGGTTATCGAGGCTGATTGAGAACAAGACCTATTTTAAGAATGACGAGCCTACTGCGTGGAGCCCTGAATTGTTACAACGACTCAAGGAGACCGATAACAAGATCTCAAGAGTTGTTGATTTCTGAATCGACAATATTTTGGGAGGATTTATCACTGAGTTCGCGATAGACACATATGTATCTCATAGCGAAATTGAGTGAAGATTTTTCAAGGTCTACGAGGTAAGTATCTTAATTCTCTAAAGTTGTGGATTAAAATTCTTTTATGTGAAAAGGGTGTACTATGGATGCAATTAAATTAAGGTTTGGGAGAATCAAGTCTGGGTCTAGGCAAAGTGGGCAGCGATACCAAGTAGATCCCAAGAACTTCATTGATACTGATTGCAGTCTGTTGTTGAGTGAGTTTGAAAGTGAAGAAGAAAGTAGTAACCCCACAACCCCTAGAGGTGTGTCACAGTCAAAATTTGGATATAATTAGGGCACCTATGGGATTCCCCATCCCGCTACTCCCCTCACCCCCCATCCCCCTCCCCACAATTTACCTCCACCTCCCCCTACCCCAGGAAACATGGCTAATGATATCAAGCTACCTATATTTAGAGGACTCAGATCAGAGGAACTTGAAAAATTTTGCTTTGTAGATGAAGAAGTATGGAAAGCAAGACAAATCATCGACGAAGATATAAAGAAGGCACATATTATCACCATGCTGTAGGAAAGAACACTGACATGGTATATAAATTATTATATGACGAATCAGAGTGATTCATTTGATGATACAAAGAAGGAACTAACTGCAAAATTAAGAAGCCAAAATCGCAGTCGCAGTGTATCACTGAGATGAAGGAGATTAAGCAACTATCAAATGAATCTGTTTTGGAATTAGATCAAATATTAAAATTTTTAATGGGATAAGTAAGCTTTACAGTTCCTGAAGAGCAGCATAAGGAATGGTTTATAGTTGCATTATTGCCACATATAAGGCTACCTTTGACACAACAGAAGATATCAACACAAGCCGAAGCTCTGGAAATTGCGATGAAGTTGGAAGCTTCGTCAGACAACAATACACATGTAGGAGTACAAAATATTCAAATCCAACTAGCAGAAATGAATTTGGAGTTGTAAGATATGAAAGAAATTTAAGGAATTCAGGTCATAAATTCGATCAGAATTATGGTTCATAAAGTGTAAGGTAGAAGGCCTTTATAAGGATAAATGCCTTATGTTCAAGGAATACCTCAACAGTGGAACGCCTAATCCATTGAACCTAGGATCAAGCGTATGGTGTGACATATGTAATATTGCAGGTTGGCACTGAACAAAAGATTTTTATTTGTTGCAAAAGTATGTGCAGACCCCGAAGCAGTTGTTTTGTCAAATTCTGTAGATCATTAGTGCATGATGAGAAGAACTATCACAATTATGATTTGATGATGTAGCAGACTTCTGGTGCTTATAGAATGCAGGTTGGAGGGCACGCACGTGAGGATCAAGGAAAATACACAGGTCTAGGAGGATTCCAAGGGAGAGGACAAGGATGAGGAGGAGGCATCAGTGAAGGATGTGGCAGCTTATTTGTTATAACTGTGGTGAAGCAGGACACTTCGCGAGGGATTTCCAAAATCCTACCTCCACCTGTAAGTATTGTAAATATTTTGATCATGTGATAGAAGAATGTCCAGTCCTTATGTTGAAGATGTGGGAGAAAATAAATCAGCAGCCCACGCATAATTTGTAGATGATGACCATTGAACCAAGGGAATATGACTCATGTATTAACATAGTAATTGGAAGTGGCACAGTGACAGGAGATGGGAATGAAGCCGATGGAAGATACATGGGTTAGGAAGACCGTTAAAAAAACCCATGGATTCAAAATGCAAAGGGAAAAGGAGACATTCATAGATGTGAAGCGAACCTTCATGGATCCTGGAGCTTCCACGTCTAAAGAATAGCTGCAGCAGAAGTTAATGCCTAAGAAGGACAGTGCCAGGGTAATTACTGCAACAAAGGAAATTGATCCATCTATATTAAGATCATTTTTGCAGACTTGCATGAAGTTGTTGAAAAATTAGAAGGTTGTGGAAGGAATCCAAGAGTTGATAGACTAGTGTAGTGACAGGAGATGGGAATGAAGCCGATGGAAGATACATGGGTTAGGAATACCGTAAAAAAAACCCATGGATTCAAAATGAAAAAGGAAAAGGAGACATTCATAGATGTGAAGTGAACCTTCATGGATCCTGGAGCTTCCACATCTAAAGCATAGCCACTGAAGAAGTTAATGCCTAAGAAGGACAGTGCCAGGGTAATTACTGCGACGAAGGAATTTGATCCATCTATATTAAGATCATTTTTGTAGACTCGCATGAAGCTGTTGAAAAATTAGAAGGTTGTGGAATGACTCCAAGAGTTGATAGACTCCTGCACTAGAAAGGAATAACCGCGTAGCGAGCTGCACTCAGTAAATAAGTTGCATCGATATAAGAAGAGGACAGGAAGGGAAATGAGACCAACTGCGCAGATCGAGGACTATGATATGGATAAGGTAATCCTGGATTTGGGATCTGATGCTAATGTGTTTCCTAAGGAAACATGGGAGTGAATGGGAAAACTGAAGTGTCAATGGTCGTCGATGCAATTCAAAATGGCCAAGCAGCAGAATATCATCGCAATGGAAAGGTTACCTGGCGTTATAGTAGATACTGAAGGAGTGTGCATTGTTGCAGATTTTAAAGTAATTGAAATTGTAGATGATAAAAATACATATCTGGCACTGCTTGGATTGGATTGAGATTTTTATACTATGCAATAATAAATTTGAAGAAGATAAATATGGAGTTTGAACAAGGCGATCTGAGGGTCATTGTTCCTCTAGATCCATAAGAAGGAGGGTGGTATACAAAGCCTGTTCACGATGAAAACTGCAACGTAGATATTGACAACATTTACAAGATAAAAACTGAGGAATATTGGATTAGCCCCACTGCAGATAAAAGGATAATTTGGGAACATGAGATTTCCTCTATTTCAGACTCTGATAAAGAATTGGAGAATTGGCAGAACATGTTGGAGAAAATCTATACAAGATGATGTAACCGAATTGCAAGATCACTTCGTTGCATAACTTCAAAGTTATGTAATTTTCCTTATTATGATGGGATAAGATATTTCAGTTTGTTTCTTGATGAAAATAGAAGTACCATAAGAACAAAGGTTTCAAGATTTGGATGTAGCTTTGAGATCTACACCTGCTAGATGGTAGGGTAATCATAAAGAAAATATAGGGAGTTGGAAAGAGTATCGTTGGTTGATGAAGATCAGATTTGGCCAAGTAAATACTAGAATCAAAGTAAAATATAATGGGAAAGATGACCCCCACGAGCATATGTTCTGCTAGACTTCAGTCTGGGGAGAAGATCCCGAGCCAGAGTTGGTACATATACTTTTTCACACATTGGATGTGATACCTATGAATTGGTATCTTGAGATAGTGTTGCGACATGGTGTTGGGGTTCCCGTGTTTTGGCCAGATTGGCAAGACCAAAAGACGAGACAACATCAGAACCACTTTCAGACCTTAGGATCTAGCCCTCCTAGGTCCAGAGAGGGATCTCTCTATATGAGTCAAAGTGTATGTCTTTGAAGCTCTAAGTTATAATTTTAGGCTATTTATATGCATAGGGTTTGTTTATTTGATTAAGAGTTTGGTTGTTGGGAATCAGGAAGGAAGGGTTCATCATGAGACAGGACTGGGCAAAGAAGAATCTAGGCAAAGGAGAGATAATCCAGAGAAAACCAATTCCATTGGGTAATGGAGTCAAGAAAGGATTTACTTGCTATCAATATGAAAGCTTTCAGTTGGGCTAGTCGTCTAAAGCCTTGGATCCTAAAGTGATAGGGTGGTATGGGACATTAAGGACCGAGAGTGAAGGGGGGAGAACCAACTGATCCCATCTATAGATCAGGTCAGAGGTCATTTAACTCCAGACCTGCTTGGACAAAATCAGAGGCAGCACAAGGGAACTTGGAAAGGCTTAATCAGAATGGAAAGATCCTAGTGAGGCAGATACAGGGTTCTAGACCTCCCAATGTTCTCAACACATTCCATTAAATCCTAACAAGAACATCTAAAACAGATTCCGTTAATTCATACATCAGCTAGTAGGCAACAACATCCACTACACTGGTTAAATCAATTGAAATCAATCTTTAGATAAACACATGAAGCAGAAAACATAAAGGGATGGGAGAGCAGCAACATAAGGCACCTAACAAGGGTGAATTTCATGCCAAATTTCTGATGCGAGCCAGATGAAATGAAATGAAATGGAAATAAACACAGAGGTAGAAAAACATCACCGCAACTTTAGATCAAGATCCAATGAGATGTGCTTATTATATTAAACATCAACACCAATCAGGTACAACATAGCCAATAGCTGGGTCATTCAGTCTGAATACATCTTCCTCAGCCTATCTTACAACTATACACATAGAACTTATCTCAAGAGAAACTGCTTGCACCTCTCTGTTATCTCATCAACAACCATTACAACAATTTTCTCATAGTTTTTATAGCTGAAAAAGAGCAGAGGAAGTAGGTAGAACACTAAATATAACATTAAACTCAGAAAAGAAGGAGAGGGTCGAAGCCCATTCTGTTTTAAACTCTGAGCATTAATTTTTGGCACTCTTTGGAGAAAAGAATGGTCTTCGTCAGGCTTCATTAATTCCATGTATGTCTCTGGTGCATTCTGGTTTGCTGTACTTTGTAGTACCTTTGGTGAAGAAAAAAAATAGCAATAAAAAATGGAATGATCCACCATACTTGAGCAACAAATGCTCTGATATCCTTGGACTGCGTTCTGAGCAGAGATCTCCTCTGGAGCACGGTATGGAATAAAAACCGTATGAGCAGCCCATCCTTTCTGGGAGGAAAACATTCTGCTGATGTAGAGAAACCTATCATATATTAATTTCCATGCCTATGTCAATAAAAACCTTGCCGTTGTATCCATACTACGTATTTTTGGAGGTGTGTCCGCCTTCTGTACCCTGCGGAACATGCAACTGGACTGAGAAGAACAATGCAATGGAAGGGTGGATGAAATGGTAGCGCGGCGGTGGAATGGTGGTTTTTCACTAAAAATTGGTGACAAAATGCAATGAAACGGAGGAAACTATGAATAATAGGGTTTGGTGGTGGAATGCAGCGCCGACCGTTAGATCATGGTTAGGGGACAAAGATCGAGTGATATATGAAATTGGGCGGAACAATAGTGAAATATAAGACTTTAGTGTAAAGTCTTGAACCTTGGATTTCGAACAAAATACAAAGGAAAGTGAAGGAAACGTAACGAAATGCGTGGACGTAGACGTACGAGGTGGGACCCAGCTGGAGGCGGAGGGCGATTCGCTTTGAACCGTTAGATCTTAAACCCAACGGTCGGTCAAGATTTAGTCATAGAATCGCAATCGCGATGGACGAGAGGGACACACACTTATAACTTCCGATTGTGATCGAGGAAGGAGAAGCGATTGGGAAGTGCGATGACGGTTGGATTCGCACGAGAATCGATGGTGGAGATGCAGACCGGGGATCGCAATCGGCAAGGACACGAAGGAACGGCACTAACAAACTTCCAATTGCAATGAGCGGGGACAAGCGATCGGCTGGGAGTTGTGATTGATCGCATCGCAAACACTTGCGACGAACCGATCAGGGAACCAAACTTGAGTGTTGCGATTGCAAATATTCCGATATTGCACGGGTCGTCCGATCTATATGGTAGATCAACGGTGGATATCAAGTCACGGGACTTGTTAACAAAATAATCGCATCGGAGTTTTCATGATGTTACAAAGGATTTTAATGCTCCGCTTGGTCTTTTCCGATGCGATTAGCACTTAAAGCTTAAGCGCTTGGCCTTTGGGTGATGGGCATATGTGGGGAAGTGGTTAGGGCTTACGGGAAAAGGGGCTAAGCCCTATTATAAGGTTTAAAGTGGGTTTTGAACCCATTTCAATGGATTTTAAAGCCATAAGAGGGTAACGATAGGGAGATAGAGGGGAAATTTGAGGAAACCGAGGGAAAAGGTGGGATTTCAGGGGACTTTGGGAAAAAGGGAAAAAAGATAAAGTGGGGGAATTTTGCAGACATACAAGGGGAAAAATAAGGCCTTTTGAGCAAAATTTTATCGTTCATCAAGGCTTATTGACCTCATGACAGCAGGGGGAAACAGACAAAGGCAGGGAATTATGAAACAGGCTTCAAGGATGATGTGTTTCCAAAGGAAATGCATTCCTTGAAGGCTCAAAAACATTTAGCCCCCTGTTGCTTGTCAAAAATTTATAGGGGGGCTAATAGTGGCTCCACATGGGGATGGCTTCTTCTTGAAGGAGTCAATAATTCAGAAATTGATCTTTGGTGTAGGCCAGATGCACGCTGCCCAAGCCACCTTTCTTCTTTGATTTTCAGCTGCCACAAATATGATAGATCAGCAGAAACATTCTCTAACAGTCTACCTACCCATCCTACAATCCTAGCATTTTTTCTTCTAGGGTGCATTTGAACTAGCAGACCCTTTACATCATTTATTTTTACAACAGAAAATAAACCTAGTCTAAATCTACCCTTATTGCTCCATGAGACCAGATTAGACTGTTGGTCTCATATGTTTCTCTATCTAATCTACTATCTGCTAGGATTAAACTGTCCAGCAGATTTCTTCTCTACATTCTGAGACAGAAATTGAAAAACAGTCAAGCCAGGATTAGACTGTCTGGCTTGCTGTGGACCATGACATGAAGACAAAACTGCTCATGGACTGAAACTTGCAGAAAATTTGAAGCAAAACTTTGAAGGCTCGAAATATGAACTCTTGAAGCATCCTTCTTTCTTTGTGACTCAGGTTTTAAGCATATTAGAGTCACTTCCTTTTCTGTTTCAGCTCTGGTTTTGGGCATGTTAGAGCTGATTTCTTTTCTTCATGGTTGGTCCATATTTTGAGCATGTTAGGACCAGCTCCTTTGTGTCTCTAAGGTTCATGTTTTCGGCATGTATGAACCTCTCCTTTTTTCTTAACATAAATACTGCAATGGTATGTACAATGAAATGGAAATTGGAAACTGAAATTTAGCAGAAGTAATGCTTGAGCATCCTGCCATTGACAAGACCTCCAAACAGCTCCGTACCATCAAGTTCTTGTAAGAAAAATGCATTAGGACCCACAGTGGCTTGGATAATATATGGACCTTGCCACAAACTATCAAACTTGCCATGTTTACCTTTGTCCTCTCTTCTTGAGTCCCATTTCAGAACCTTGTCCCCAACTTTAAAATCTGAAGCTTTGGCTCTTTGGTCAAACTGCCTCTTTAAGTTTTCCTGAACTCTAACAGCTTTGCTATAAACCTGCTTCCTCGTTTGCTGAAGATGGATTGTTTCATTAATTCTTCTCACCATACTGTCTTCCTCTGTCTGAATCTCTTGGACAAGCTTAACCACTGGCATGCCAAGGCTAGTGGGGAAAACTGCTTCTGCTCCATAAACAAGCTGGAATGGTGACATGTTAATGGATTTCTTTGTTGTAAGCCTGTCAGCCCACAAAGCATGCACCAATTTCTTATGCCATGACTTTTTGTTTTCTTCCAGCAGCTTCTTGATGATGTTCACTAGGCTTTTGTTTGAATATTCAGCTAGTCCGTTACCTTGAGGGTAATATACAGTTGAATGACCAAGTGCTATTCCATACCTGTGACAGAAATCAACCATTCTCTTAGATCCAAAAGCAGCAGCATTGTCAGTGATTATTTTTCTTGGATAGCCAAACCGAGATAGGATGAAGTCTTCTAGGAACCTAATGATGACAGAATCAGTGGCATTCCTAGTGGGTATGGCCTCTATCCATTTGGTGAAGTATTCTGTGGCTGTTAGGATCCATTTGTGTTGTCCAGAAGAGGCAGGATGTATTTCTCCGATGAAATCTAGGCCCCATTGCATGAAGGGACCTTCTACAGTGATGGGTTGTAAAGGGAGGGGGAGGAGCTTTCTTCTGCCTTCAAAGATTTGGCATTTATGACTGGCAGTTACCATTTTATGGACATCATTGAAGAGTGTGGGCCAATAATAGCCAGCCCTGAGTATCTTGTTTGCAGTGGCTTTGCAACTCAGGTGGCCTTCACACTCCCCAGCATGGAATTCCTGTTTAATTCTTTCAGCTTCAGGTTTAGGCAAGCATTTCAGCAATAGGCCATTTGGATTTTTCCAGTATAGATTTTCATTCAAAATGCAGTAGTTTCTAGCTTTGAGTTTTATGAATCTGGCCTGAATTTTGGATAGTTCTGGAGGAGCATTGAGATTCGTGAGCACGTAAAGGATATCGGAATACCAAGGAGAGTTCTGAAACTTCTCCTCAACAGTTGGGTGGGGCAATCCTTCCTGCTCATCTAAGGCATTTACCATGTTAATGTCAAGGGCCTGCAGGTTAGATTCAGCCATTAATTGGGATAGGCCTTGACCTTTGATCAGTTTGGTGGGCTTTATCTCAAGGTCATATTCTAAGATAGTAGCAATCCATTTGCCCCTTTTCCCATCAGGGTCTTGGGACAAGATATCTTTGACCACTATATTTAGCACATAAGCAATGGTGTGAGAATGCAGAATGTACACCCTAAAGTCTTTTAAGGCCTTTACCAGGGAATAGGCCTGCTTTTCCATAATGTTGTACTTCAAGGGTGCATCCCTTAAGGCCTTACTGAAAAAGGCAATTGGCTGTTCATTACCTTCTGAATTTTTCTGCAGTAAGACTGCAGCCACGGTATGCTGGGAGGCGAGTGAAAAGATCAGAAAATATTTTGAGAAATCTGGGCTAATCAGGACAGAGGCTTGTGTGAGTGAAAGTTTTACTGACTCAAAAGATTTATTGGCTTCAACAGTCCACTTAATTCCTGCACCTTTCTTTAGCATGTTACTCATTTTCCTGAGGTGCTCAGCTAGGTTGGGAATGAATCTTCTAAGGAAATTGATCTTCCCAATGAAGGACTGTAATTCTTTGATGTTTCTCGAGTGTGTGATTTGAAGTATCCCCTCAACTCTTTGTGGGTCTATCCTAATCCTTTTCTCAGATATAATGTGACCAAGAATTTTACATTCTTGCAGCCCAAAAACAGTTTTCTTAGGATTTAAGGACAGACCGTACCTTCTACATTTTTCGAAAACTTTCCTCAGATGTTTTAGATGTTCCTCCTCAGTTTTGGAATATACTGTCAAGTCATCCAAGTAGATAACTATTAAGTGTCCTATCTCATCTGAGAACGTTATGTCCATTACTCTTTGGAAGGTGGCTCCAGCATTCATCAATCCAAAAGGCATTTTCACATACATGAAGGTGCCCCATGGAGTGGTAAAAGTTGTTTTGAGTTGATCTTCTGGGAGTACCAACACTTGGTTATAACCCAAAAATCCATCTAGCAGGGAGATTCTCTTTGAGCCCACTACCTTCTGTAGGATATGTTCCATTCTAGGCAAAGGATAATTGTCTTTTAGTGAGGCTCTGTTGAGATTTCGGAAATCTATACACAATCTGATCTCCCCTGTTTTCTTCCTCACAACCACTAAGTTTGATACCCAATCAGAGAACCTTACAAGAACTATTATGCCTGCCTCATACATCTTTTTAATCTCCTTTTCAACTGCAGGCAATTGTTTTGGATTGATTCTGCGGAGTTTTTGTCTGAAAGGCTTCTGATTTTCCTTCAAGGGTATCTTGTGTTGTATGATGTTGGTGTCATAGGCCTTTAAGTCTTCATAGCTCCATGCAAACACATCAATGAATTCCTTAAATAGGTCAATGTATTTCTTCTTCATGTCTGCAGACACAGACTTAGCCAGTTTAATCATTTTGGGCTTATCTTCAGTGCCAATGTCGCATTATTTTATATCCGAGTCTGCATGTTCTATAGTGGGCTTTTTTGCTACATCATCAAATTCAAAAAGGTCCTCCAACGGTGCTAGGCCTCTGGGTATATTCTTGTCTTTGGCCTGCAGCACCTCTATCTCTTCGCTATCTACGTTTTCACATTTTTTGGTTGGATTTCCAGTTTCTTCATTCAGGGTGTTTATCTCTATGTTACAGGGTGTTTCTTGTTCACCTGGGGGATCCTCACTTGGGCAGCTGTCATCATATTTTGAGTCGGAATCAGAAAATTCAAACTCATTTCTGCCCACCAGAAAATCTTCAATCTATTTGTCTCCAAAGACCTGCCAATGTTTTTCGTTGCCTGGCACTGCAGGTCTGAACTTGGTCTGAATGATGATTTGTTAGTTAGGGGGAGTCTTAGGATATGAACTAGCCAGGCAAGCTAATCCGTTAGCAATAACGTTTTGACCCCTAGGAACAAACACCAATTCGTATTCTACAAATGTTCTTAGTATGTCCATGGCGTCGTTCCTATATGCCCTCAATCTAGGGTGTTTTGTTGCATATTCACCATTCACTTGTTTGATTACCAACTCTGAGTCTCCTCGCACCGTTATCCGGTGGGCCCCTAATTTTTTCAACAGATTCAAACCAAGGATAAGAGCCTCGTATTCTGCAATATTATTTGTACACTTGAAATGAAAATTTACAGCATGGCTTTTTGCATAATCACTCTCTGTGTTACGTATCCACATCCCTGCTCTGGCAGTTTTCCTAGTACATGATCCATCAAAATTCATTTCCCACAGGGGTTCGCCATTATATTGCATTGTGGGGTCTATGCTAGGTTGTGAATCGTTTTGATCTTCGCGTGGTGGGTAGGTTTGGGGAGAGTGACTGATAGGTTGAATGCATTGTGTTTCCTGTTTACTCTGAGTTTTGTTTTGAGTACTCCGCCCATGGTTTTCTTCATCATATTCCTCCAGAGTAGCCATTATGTTTACGTCCATGGGCTCGGTGCTATCCTTTGCATCTCTGTTTTCTGATTCTGGTTCTCCTACGGATTGGTCATTGTATAGGATGAATGAATCCAGATCTGTATGCACGGAGTATAAAGGGGAGTTTTCAGGTTTCTCAGGGCTATTGACTAGGAATTTCATTTGGGACTCCCTATACAGTCTTCTAAGTTGGCAAAATATAGGGACAGTGGCATATGAGCCATCCATCTGCATTGTTCCTTGCAGTTTGGCTCCCCATGATCTCGATAATAACATGCCATATTTGGGTGGCACATCTGCCACCACAACATCCATGACCATACATTTAGCAGGGATCTAGGTCAAACTCACACATAAGTCTTTAATTAAACCAAGGCATTTTACTCTGCTGGAATCAAATGAATACAAATATTTGTAAGGGTGGGTTATCTCTAGACCTAGTTTTTCCATAACTACCTTGGGCATTAAGTTGTGAGATGCTCCAGAGTCATGCATTGCATTGTGAAGAATCTTATCATGGATATTCAGACTGATATAAAAAGGTGGTACTACCCCCTCCTGAAACTTTCCCTCAATCTTTGGACCAAACAGGAGGGCAGGTTGATCGTCACTTAAATTCACGGTGTCGTTTTTTTCCCCCAGATTTAATGCTTTCAAAATTTGGCCTTTATATACATCTTGAGTGGCCAACTCAGATAATGGTACAGATATTTTAATCTTTGCAATCTCAATTTCCAAATTGAAAGTGGATTGGGACTTTGTAGCGCTCAACTCTGTTTTATTTGCCACTGTCTTAGTGGCTGAATCAGTTTGTAATTTCTCGCTATGTACATGGTTAGAGACTATTGTATTAGGAGCACTAACTGCAGTGCTAGTGCTGCCAGTGGGTTGGCTTTGTTTTTCAGTGTTTTGGTTGTCTTTCTCTTTGTCTTTCTCAGAACTCTCAGCTGTTGATTTGTTATTTTGAGCAGTTGCTTTAGGAGCTTTCTCAGGCCTTTTCTTGATAGTGACCTCAGGATTTTTGGGTTTGGGGATGTCTTGGCTCTTTTTGCTCCTAAGCTCATATTGTTCCCTGACCTGCATAATAGCGTTTTCAAATCCAAGTCTGTAGGCTTCAGACTCTGATCTTTCCTCATCCCGATATGAGGGTGAGGGCTGATCTTCTTCTGAATCACAGTTATGGATTGAGTCCTCTGCTTCAAACATGTTTATTGTGTTCCCTTCAGACTCTTCTATGATTCCCTAATCTTCATCAAGAAATTTTTGGAATGGGGGAATGACTTGTTGATCTGAGTCTTTTTGTCTGTTGGGAGTGGTATTGTTTCTCCTAAAGTTTTGGTTCTGATTTTGGTTTCTATTTTGATTGCTAACTGTGACAACCATCTTTTCCATCATCTGTTGCAGCTTCTCCACGTTCTTAGATAATCTATCATAATTGGGATCAGATGTGGAGGCTACATTGTCATCTCTATAAGTTACTCTCTTTTCAGCTCTCAATCTTGCCCTCTTCTCCATCAAGTTTTCTTCTATAGTTATGGCTCCTTTCTGCATGTCTTCCAATGTGGTGTACTCCTTATCCCTTAGCTCATAGGCCATATCAGCATCAAAGCCTTCAGGATACTTTTCTAGGGCCATACCTTGTGGAGGTTTCATGTGTGGGGGGAGAGCGTTGTAAATGCTGTTAAATCTTGTTGAGTAATCATGGACACTCTCTCCTGCATTCTTTCTCAGACTCATGTATTCTGCTAGGAGTTGTCGAGGGTTAGCCCTAACCTCCCATTTGTTAATGAAGGTCTGATATAAAGCAGGGAGATCTCGAATACTGCCCAGGGGCAGGCTTTTAAACCATTTCTTTACATCCCCTCCCAAACTCTGTGCGAAAATTCTCATTTTGACTATTTCATCATCGATTTCCATATAGTCAAAAGAGTCCTCCATTTTATCTACATGTTGCTGGGCTCTTGTAGGCTCTTTAGCAGGGAAGTGTGGGATTTTTTATTGATAATCATTTGGTAAGGGTACTAGAGGTTGAGGTAACACTAGAGGGGCATACCAGGCTGCCATTATGATGTTCTGATGAGGTAGAGGATTAGCCTAAGCAGCTGGTATATGGATGGCAGGGATTCTAGGGCCAGCAGAAGCTTGTTGGGTAGACCTAGGATGACAGAGCCCCAAGTTTTGGATGAAGTGAGTGTCTGGGGTGTAGATGGAGGGGTCCCTGTGTCTTTAACGTGCTTACCACTATGAGATGGTGAACCAGGGAACCTAAGGTCTGGCTGGTCTAAAACACGGGATGAACTAGTTCTAGGTAATCTATTTTGAAGGTCTAGGTCAGGGTGAAAATGTGCTAGAGCTGTAAGGTCTTCAGGTGTTGAATTAGCTCTATAGATGCGACTAGAAGTAGTTGATCTCTTGAGGATTCCTTCAGGTTTATCAACTATTTCAGGTGGGTTTGGGTTAGGATATGCTCTTGTATAGATGTTCCTCGAAGCCAGAATGTTGCCTTTCAACCAAGAGATAACCCTGCTTGATTTTCCTATCGTGGTTGATGTTGTTTAACAGGCTGGTCTCCAAGTGGAGTCTTATGTGAAACCAAGATAATCAGCAGGCCTACTGATCACCAGCAAAGTCTTTTATCTTTGAAAGTTATGGAGTCGCCAGGTGGAAGGTTTAGGGTGTTGTAGGGGGTACACTGTCCACCACAGTGCTTAAGTAATGTCACCTTTCAAGAATAACCTCAAAACACAATGAACCCCAACCAGAGATTGACTGGGAGGGCATTTACCAGATATGTCACCTCCGAAAGAGTGTGAGATCTGGAGGCTACCTGGCCCTTTCCAGACTCTGTCTAGGAGTGCAAGAGAACACAGCAAATGGTATAGAGGCTATTCGAGAACATAACTGACTTACTGCCAACCTAACCGGAGATTCTAGGCTTTCTGATGTTAATGATGTAGTGAGTAGGGAAAATATTCAGAAATCCCCAGTGGAGTCGCCATTATGTTGGGGTTCCCGTGTTTTGGCCATATTGGCAAGACCAAAAGACGAGACAACATCAGAACCACTTTCAGACCTTAGGATCTAGCCCTCCTAGGTCCAGAGAGGGATCTCTATATATGAGTCAAAGTGTATGTCTTTGAAGCTCTAAGTTATAATTTTAGGCTAGTTATATGCACAGGGTTTGTTTATTTGATTAAGAGTTTGGTTGTTGGGAATTAGGAAGGAAGGGTTCATCATGAGACAGGACTGGGCAAAGAATAATTTAGGCAAAGGAGAGATAATCCAGAGAAAACCAAGTCCATTGGGTAATGGAGTCAAGAAAGGATTTACTTGCTATCAATATGCAAGCTTTCAGTTGGGCTAGTCATCTAAAGCCTTGGATCCTAAAGTGATAGGGTGGTATGGGACATTAAGGACCGAGAGTGAAGGGGGGAGAACAAACTGATCCCATCTATAGATCAGGTCAGAGGTCATTTAACTCCAGACCTGCTTGGAAAAAATCAGAGGCAGCACAAGGGAACTTGGAAAGGCTTAATCAGAATGGAAAGATCCTAGTGAGGCAGATACAGGGTTCTAGACCTCCCAGTGTTCTCAACACATTCCATTAAATCCTAACAAGAACATCTAAAACAGATTCTGTTAATTCATACATCAACTAGTAGGCAACAACATCCACTACACTGGTTAAATCAATTGAAATCAATCTTTAGATAAACACATTAAGCAAAAAACATAAAGGGCTGGGAGAGCAGCAACATAAGGCACCTAACAAGGGTGAATCTTATGCCAAATTTCTGATGCGAGCCAGATGAAATGAAAGGAAATGGAAATAAACACAGAGATAGAAAAACATCACCGCAGCTTTAGATCAGGATCCAATGAAATGTGCTTATCATATTAAACATCAACACCAATTAGGTACAACATAGCCAATAGCTTGGTCATTCAGTCTAAATACATCTTCCTCAGCCTATCTTACAACTGTACACATAGAACTTATCTCAAGAGAAACTGCTTGCACTTCTCTGCTATCTCATCAACAACCTTTACAACAATTTTCTCATAGTTTTTATAACTAAAAAAGAGCAGAGGAAGTAGGTAGAACACTAAATATAACATTAAAATCAGAAAAGAAGGAGAGGGCCAAAGCCCATTCTGTTTTAAACTCTGAGCATTAATTTTTGGCACTCTTTGGAGAAAAGAATGGTCTTCGTCAGGCTTCATTAATTCCAGGTATGTCTCTGATGCATTCTGGTTTACTGTACTTTGTAGTACCTGTACTTTGTAGTACCTTTGGTGAATAAACAAAATGGAAATAAAAAATGGAATGATCCGCCATACTTGAGCAACAAATGCTTTGATATCCTTGGACTGCGTTCTGAGCGGAGATCTCCTCTGGAGCACGGTATGGAACAAAAACCGTATGGGCAACCCGTCCTTTCTGGGAGGAAAACATTCTGCTGATGTAGAGAAACCTGTCATATATTAATTTCCACGCCTCTGTCAGTAAAAACCTTGCCGTTGTATCCATACTGCATATTTTTGGAGGCATGTCCGCCTTCTGTACCTTGTGAAACACGCAACTAGACTAAGAAGAACAATGCAATGGAAAGGTGGATGAAAGGGTAGCGTGGCGGCGGAATGGTGGTTTTTCACTAAAAATTGGTGACAAAATGCAATGAAATGGAGGAAACTATGAATAATAGGGTCAAGGGACAAAGATCGACGGCAGAGATCGAGCAGTGGAGTGATATATTAAATTGGGCGGAACAACAGTGAAATATAAAACTTTAGTGTAAAGTCTTGAACCTTGGATTTTGAACAAAATACAAAGGAAAGCGAAGGAAATGTAACAAAATGCGTGGACGTAGACGTACGAGGTGGGACCCATCTAGAGGCGAAGGGCGATTCACTTTGAACCGTTAGATCTTAAACCCAACGGTCGGTCAAGATTTAGTCAGAGAATCGCAATCGTGATGGACGAGAGGGACGCACACTTATAACTTCCGATTGCGATCAAGGAAGGAGAAGCGATTGGGAAGTGCGATGACGGTTGGATTCACACGGGAATCGAAAGGTGGAGATGCGGATCAAGGGATCGCAATTAGCAAGGACACGAAGGAACGACACTAATAAACTTCCGATTGCGATGAGCGGGGACAAGCAATCGGCAGGGAGTTGCGATTGATTGCATCGCAAACACTTGCGACGAACCGATCAGGGAACCAAACTTGAGTGCTGCGATCGCAAAGATTGCGATACTGCGTGGGCCGTCCGATCTATATGGTAGATCAACGGTGGATATCAAGTCGCGGGACTTGTTAACAAAACAATCGCATCGGAGTTTTCATGATGTTACAAAGGATTTTAATGCTCCGCTTGGTCTTTTCCGATGCAATTAGCGCTTAAGCTTAGCGCTTGGCCTTTGGGTGACGGGCATATGTGGGGAAGTGGTTAGGGCTGACGGGAAAAGGGGCTAAGCCCTATTATAAGGTTTAAAGTGGGTTTTGAGCCCATTTCAATGGATTTTAAAGCCATGAGAGGGTAACGATAGGGAGATAGAGGGGAAATTTGAGGAAACCGAGGGAAAAGGTGGGAATTCTGCAGAGATACAAGGGGCGAAATAAGGCCTTTTGAGAAAAAATTTATCGTTCAGCGAGGCTTATTGACCTCATGACAGCAGGGGGAAACAGACAAAGGCAGGGAATTATGAAATAGGCTTCAAGGATGATGTGTTTCCAAAGGAAATGCATTCCTTGAAGGCTCAAAAACATTTAGCCCCCTGTTTACTTGTCAAAAATTTATAGGGGGGCTAACACATGGAACGACGAACTAGACATATTTGGTTGAAGGGTTCCTACTGACCATTTGTTTTGAAGATGATTGTTCGTGCATAGATGAAGCCCATCAAGCAATTAGAGCAAGGATTTTTAAACATTCAACTACGCTAACTTGGATGCAACCCGACTAGACCACGCGGTTGTAGCACACATTGGAATTCTATAATGTGACACTGGAAGAGGATGATGAGGATCCACACAATATCTATATCCCAAAATCAGAAGTACATTGCGAATTTGTTGGGCCAAAACTTGAAATACTTGACATAACATAACACATAAAGATGAAAAATGTGAATATTGGGATAGAAGAAGAACCAAAATTTGTGTTGATTGGAGATTATTGGGATGAATCATATAGTTAACAAGCTTGTAGAACTGTTGCACGAATATCAAGAGCTCTTTCCCATGAATTTTTCTGAATTGAAGGGTATAGTAGGAGACCTATGAGTTATGACGATTACTCTAAAACCTAATGCGAAGCCAGTAAAGAAAATACCATATAGGTTGAATCCAAAGTATAAGGAAAAAGTGAAGGCGGAGTTAGAAAATATGATCAAAGAAGGGATCATTGAATTGGTCAAAGAATATGAATGGCTAAGTCCTATAGTAGTTCAGGAAAAGAAGACAAAGGGAGAAATCAGGATATGTGTGGACCTAAGGAAATTGAATGATGCATGTGTGCATGACCCATTTACCACATCATTCACGGACAAAGTATTGGACAATGTAGAAGGACAGGAGGCTTATTCTTTCACAAATGGATTTTTGGGTTACCATCAGACCCGAATTGCACAAGAAGATCACCATAAGACAACTTTTGCTAGAGAGTGGGGTTGTTACCAGTACACCGTGATGCCTTTTAGATTAAAGAATTCTCCTGCCATATTTTCTAGAGTTTTATTTGCAACTTTCAAGGAGTATATACACAATTTTTTTAAGGTTTAATTTTATGATTGGACAATTTTTGGATTTTTGAAGAAGCATGAATCAAGCTTGAGATTGATGTTGGATACTTGTAAGTAGTATCAAATATCGTTGAATTTAAAGAAGTGCATATTTTTTTTACCTTTTGGTATACTATTGCAACATGTTGTTTGTCGACAGGGATTCATGGTATACCCCGCGAAGATTTCTGCTATTGTGAACCTAGATCCATCTAAGACAATGAAACAACTGCACACGACACTTGGACATATTGGCTACTATGGGAAGTTAATAAAGGCGTACCCACAAATAACTGTGTCAATGGAGAAGCTATTGAAAAAGGATGTTACTTTTTGTTGGGATGATGAATACCAAAAGAGCCTTGACATATTCAAGGATAATATGGTAACTGAACCTATTCTATTTTTTCTCAGACTGGAAAAGCGAATTTCATGTACATTTTGATGCATATTTCATAGCATTGCATTCAATACTAGCATAACCAGGCGATCGATAAATTGATCACCCCATAGCTTTTGCAAGAAGAAAACTATCCAAAGCAAAGAAGAACTATTCCACGACAGAAAGAGATGGGTTGGCTATGGTTTATGCATTACATAAGTTCAGGCATTATTTATTGGGAGTGCACTTCAAGATGTTAACTGATCACTCTGCGCTGAAGTATTTGGTGAGTAAGCCTGTTCTAGGAGGAAAATTTTGTCTATGGTTGTTGTTGTTTCAGCAGTATGATTTTGAAGTTATAGTCGAGCCATGAAGATTGAATGTTGGGCCTAATAATTTGTCAATGATAGAGACATATGAAGAACCCACGATCATGGAGGAGAACCTGCCATATGCGTAGTTTTTCGTAATAAAGGTCAAAGATGATCACTTCGCAGATATCATTTAGTTCTTGACCACAGGGATGGTGACTGCGGAGTACACTCTGCAAAAAAAGAAGGGGCTGGTAGTCAAGGAAACCGATTTTTCATTGATTGCATGAAATTTGTATAAAATAGGTCCAGATGAAATATTGCGCAGATACATCTTTGAGCATGAAAGGTAGAGAATTTTAGAAGAAGCTCATGGAGGAGTTGCAGAAGGACATTATGCAGGCAAGGCCACTGCGCAGAAGATTTTGAGAGTCGGGTTATGGTGACCCACATTTCATAAGGATGCAAAGGAGTTTTTTTGAGCTTGTGATGCATGTTAGAGAATAGGAAGACTGTCTAGAAGGGATGAAATTCCATTAAATCCACGTGTGACATTGTAGGAATTTGATAAGTGGGCTATTGAATTTTTTGGCCCTATCAATCCACCAGGGAAGAAGACTAGCACGAGGTATATAATCACTACAATAGATTATTTGACTAGGTGGGCCGAAGCACAACCAGTAAAGGATCGCAGTGCAGAAACTGCTCCAAAGTTCATATTTGAGTATATTTTGTCTAGGTTTGGGTGCCTGAAGATCTTGATGAGTGACAGAGGATTACACTTCTTGCATAAAACCATTGAAGCGCCAACTTGGAGATTTCCAAGTGCATCATCATAAGAGTACACCCTATAATCCTCAGGCGAATGGGACCATCGAAGCTTTCAATAAGATTCTATAGAACGAACTCACAAAAGTGTGTAATGTGAACATAAATGACTAGGATTTGAGAATTCCAACAATGTTATGGGCATACAAGACAACATGAAAGAATCTGACAAGAAAAACACTTTTAGGTTGGTCTATGGACAAAAAGCAGTCATACTTATGGAATATATAGTGCCAAGTTTAATAATTGTAGCATTCATAGACATGGAATACCATTACACAATGGAAGGAAGGATGGAGCAATTGCATGCACTTGAAGAATACATGTTTATTGCAGGTTATCATCAGCAAGTATAAAAGGCAAGAGAGAAATATTGGCATGACAGGAACATCAAGTAGAAGACATTTAAGGAGGGAGATCTTGTACTATTGTATGATAGCAAGTTCGTGAAATTCTCAGGAAAGTTTCAAACACATTGGTTAGGACCATATATCATCAAGCACGTCTCTGAGGGAGGCATCGTTCAGCTCACGAAGTAGGATGGATAGTTGATGCTAGGACGAATAAATGGGAGTAGATTGAAGATATACAAGCACGAATCTATCCTTAGAGCCTCGCACTGAAGAATGAAAAGGGAAAGTCTTATTTCCACTTGCAGTTGAAAGTGGGCTGTGTTAGCGCTTGAATCTGCCTCAGGCTGAAGAAGGCAAAACTCGAGGCAACATCAAACCAACCTTAGCCTCGTAGCTAGCCCTACGAGGACAGGAGAGGGCTCTCTCCGGGTCTATCTCAGCAAAAGGTTTTCAGAAGGGCTGAGATGACCAAAAGCATAACTGATCTTAGGCTAGTAAACTGATATGAAAGGGTTTTTTGATAAATGTCGGGGTTTTCTGGGCTGTGTGAGGCAAAGACAGCAAGAGCAGAGATCAAATGAAAAACACAGATTATCTCCTGAGGCAAGGTAAGCATGAAGTTTAACATCAAATTGAGATTAAATGGAATGGCTGGACTGCTGAGAAGTTGACAAGGGCATAGTAGATGAATCCTTGTCAAACAGAAGAAAACACTAAATTTGAACAAACTTAAAGGCAGAGCATATAAATTATGAATTCTACCTTAACACTTCATTTGTTCAAATGGAAACGATCATGAAATGACATAAACACATAACAGGCTACATATGAAACAAAAGAAGACACAAATGTTAAATCTCATGCCACAGGAATCTCATAAAACAGAGCTATACTTCTCCATTAAAATCTCTGTCTAAAACTGTACAATAAAACTCTATTTTTCTCCTACCCTAGCTCTCCAAATTCTCCCTCCAAATGATTATTTTAATACATTAAATAAGCTAAGCTAGAAGAAAACAGATCGACCCAATCAACAAGGACGCTGTTTCAACTAAAGCCATGAAGATAGAAAAGAATCCTCCATCTGCTCTAAAGATAGAAAGCCTTCCATTATTCCAGCCTAATGACCCATGAAAACTAATCCTGGAGCGTAGACTATCTAAAGACAGAAATAGGCAATCGAACCTTTGAATGCCACTTTGCAACTGCTCTCGAATTTTTGGAGATATGCTTTGCCACTTTGCAGAAGTTGGGAAGAAGTCCCCAATATTTTAATGCTAAAATATGGGTTAAACTGCCACATATGCTCTTTAGACCTGAAGATGAATCGATTGCCCAGATAGCGCAATGACTTCCACCTGAAATAATGCCACTTTCATTTCGATTTATTTATTGACTCTGACTCTCCTTATTATCGATCCTGAGATAAATACATCTGTGTATTTCAAACACATGCAACGAACTTTTCCACACAATAATTTATAAATATCGTTGCATGTCTTCCAGCTGTTCAATGACACCACGAATAATGTTCAATTTGCCTGCTGTATCTTGCCAAATCCGCGGACCTATCCCTCGTATCAGCGCTGTCATATATTCGAAGACTAAGTGTTAAAACATGACCAGCAAGCAGATTTGCCAGATCACGCTTTTGCTTTGCAACGCCATGCTAAAACAAATCTTCTATAGAACACAATCTCCGGAAACCTCTGTCATGGGAATCAACGCTTGAGGAAAGATTTCCATAAAACCATATTCTTATCTCAGAGCTTGCAGTTTCAATTTTTTGTTGAATAAAACGGCTTCCAATCTGACCAGAGCTGAACTGACATTTCGAAACATCGATTTTTGTTATTCTTGAACTCTTCCAGCAACGTGGAACCATAGCGCTCCTTTATGTCTCTGCTTGCAAGTCAATGGAGCTGATTTGATATGAGCTGGGCGCAAAAAACGAATTTTCTGAGTGATGATTTAAGTGGGTCGCTCGACCTCCAAGTGGGTCGCTCTACGCCCAGGTGGGTCGCTCGACCTTTCAAACCCAGTCCAGAACTATTAATCCGATCTCTGCCTTGAATTGACGCAAAGACCTGTCAGCCAAACCAACCCGAGACTCTGCAAAAGCTCGAGTGGCATCAAGGCATAAAACATAGTTTGCTTGTGTTAGATGCGCACCATCAGACATAATGAAGGATAGTGCTTCAAAACCACATTCTGATGCTTCTGGATGGCGAGCAGTAATAGAAAGAGATGAAACTGTGCGCCACCCCATTGGAGATTTAATGTGGCCAGCATTTGCTTTCACAAGTCGCATGACTTCTTGAGTGATGTGTTCACAATATGCATCTGCTACCCGGGCATCCAATTTTAAAATAAGCCGCAAAAGATCTCAAAAGATTTTTCATCTCGCAAGATCTTCCATCTAAGGAAGCAAACGTTTATCGCATGTGTAGCAAAACTTCAAAGACAAACTTTTTTCTACAAGAGCGCATGGCATAATTGTCGATTGCACTATACGCAATATGTCTATAAACACCCCGCCATTGTGAGAGCATAATTCTATCCCGATTGTTTAAAGTAATTGCAATTAATAATTCAAGGCAGAGTGAACATCGAACTCCACGAACAGCATCAGGATCTGCAACATCCATGAGGTCCATGATTTCTACAAGTAGAGTGATTGCCTCATAATTAGCATATCAACGCTCAAGGGAAACCAATAATTTTATTGACTATAGCTCATCACTCAAGTTCGATCAAGTTCATAGAGGGGTTGCATTCTCTCTATTCACTATTGAGGAGACTGTATTAACAAATTAACAAATTTTGTGCCTTATTCCATTAACAAATTTTTGGATCCATACTCAAAAGGTTGATTATGTTGTGCCTTATCTACGAGAGAAAGCATGAATTTTCTTGCCAATGTCTGGCCAGCTACAAGCCACACATGGTCTCCTTTCAATATTATAACCATCAACTCCTCCCAACAGCTGGGCGTGTTGCATAATTTGGCCTTCCGACATTTGGAAGAAAAACTCTGTTTTGTTTGATGTTGCTTTGTCTCTGATTGCTGATGATGTTTTGTTTTCTTTTGTTTGTGCTTTTGCAGAGATAGGAGCTGAGCTGCTGCCTTTTGAAGAGCTGGAGAATTTGATACATATTAAAAAACACATTTAATGATTTCTTCTTCAAAACAGGGTTTTGAAGAAGAATCAATCTCACACTGACATAAGACGGAGTCTAACATTGGCTCCAATGGGGATGGCAGCTGCCGCTTCTTGGAGGTGCCAAGAACCGCAGAGCTTTGGGAGAGCAGACAGTGCCTCCATCAGTTGGGCTATGGAATCATGATCAACTTATTAACTGAAAACTGACTGAAATGATTTGAAAAACTAACTTGGCAAACCTCAAACTAGAACTGCAATAAACTGGAACAAGATGCTGCCCTTTGGCTGCTTATTTATTTACAAAATCTACCCTACTCTGCTGCAAAAATAATAGATCAGGTAATACTGAAATGCCAGATCAACCATTCAAGTAAACCTGAAACTGATGCCGCTTGAGACTGCTTCAACCAGATCACAGATGTAATTGCTGGCAGCCCTTCATGCACGTAATGAATCTGGCTATGTATAAGACAGCTTGATCTATCAGTCAAACTAAAAAACATTTCCATGTACATCGCAACAGGATCGCGAAAGCCAAACTCTGTTTGCTGCCCCAACTCCGCAATACATACCTCCAGCTGCACACTGTCAATGCAATCATCCACAGGTAACTCTATTGTTTCCTGTTTTGAAGGAGGAAGAGCTTCCAAGAACTTTTTGGGATCTCGGAAGTCATATGACTGGATCTGCTCATTTAAATATTGAATCTCCTTCTCAAACTTTTCAACAATTAACTCACAGAACCTAGTTTTAGTTTCAAGAGGAAACTTTGGAGATTTCAAACATTGAAGCAAGACATTGAAAAATTCTTCATTAATTTCAAAATCCGCTAACGAATTTCTAGCATCTTCTACAACTTCAGAAAGTGCAGGGTTTGCCACATACCCTACCATTGCATGAGTGGATCAGCGAGCATTGGAATCTCTGGATCGAGCTGGAGTCGCCAGGTGAAAGTTTCAGCCTTCATATGTGTCTGACTGCTGTCCACCATCAGCATCAGATCTGCAACTTTGATTTCCTGCACTGGGGCAAGACAATCTACAAGTCGACTGTCACATCAACAGCAAACCATCTTCCCCAGTATGGTCGCCACTATGTTAGCGCTCGAATATGCCTCAGGCTGAAGAAGGCAAAACTCGAGGCAACATCAAACCAACCTTAGCCTCGTAGCTAGCCCTACGAGGACAGGAGAGGGCTCTCTCCGGGTCTATCTCGGCGGAAGATCTTCAAAGGGGCTGAGATGACCGATAAGGAAAACTAATCTTAGGCTAGTAAATTGATAGAAAGGGGTTTTTTATAGTAAATGGGGTTTTCTGGGCTATGTGGGGCAAAGACAGCGAGAGCAGAGATCAAATGAAAAACACAGATTATCTCCTGAGGCAAGGTAAGCATGAAGTTTAACAATTAATTTGAGATAAACGGAATGAAAAGACTGCTGAGAAGTCGACAAGGGCATAGAAGATGGATCCTTGTCGAACAGAAGAAAACATTAACTATGAATACTTCCTCAAGACAGAGCAAATAAATTGAATTCTGCCTTTCTCACTTAGAAACATTCAATATTGAAATGGCGATTAATGAACTGTGAACATAACGATGACATATGAAACAAAAGAAGACACAAATGTTAAATCTCATGCCACAGGAATCTCAGAAAACAGAGCTATACTTCTCCATTAAAATCTCTGTCTAAAACTGTACAATAAAACTCTATTTTTCTCCTACCCTAGCTCTCCAAATTCTCCCTCCAAATGATTATTTTAATACATTAAATAAGCTAAGCTAGAAGAAAACAGATCGACCCAATCAACAAGGACGCTGTTTCAACTAAAGCCATGAAGATAGAAAAGAATCCTCCATCTTCTCTAAAGATAGAAAGCCTTCCATTATTCCAGCCTAATGACCCATGAAAACTAATCCTGGAGCGTAGACTAGCTAAAGACAGAAATAGGCAATCGAACCTTTGAATGCCACTTTGCAACTGCTCTCGAATTTTTGGAGATATGCTTTGCCACTTTACAGAAGTTGGGAAGAAGTCCCCAATATTTTAATGCTAAAATATGGGTTAAACTGCCACATATGCTCTTTAGACCTAAAGATGAATCGATTGCCCAAATAGCGCAATGACTTCCACCTGGAATAATGCCACTTTCATTTCGATTTATTTATTGACTCTGACTCTCCTTATTATCGATCCTGAGATAAATACATCTGTGTATTTCAAACACATGCAACGAATTTTTCCACACAATAATTTATAAATATCGTTGCTTGTCTTCCAGCTGTTCAATGACACCACGAATAATGTTCAATTTTCCTGCTGTATCTTGCCAAATCCGCGGACCTATCCCTCGTATCAGCGCTGTCATATATTCGAAGACTAAGTGTTAAAACATGACCAGCAAGCAGATTTGCCAGATCACGCTTTTGCTTTGCAATGCCATGCTAAAAAAAAAAACTTCTATAGAACACAATCTCCGGAAACCTCTGTCATGGGAATCAACGCTTGAGGAAATATTTCCATAAAACCATATTCTTATCTCAGAGCTTGCAGTTTCAAGTTTTTGTTGAATAAAACGGCTTCCAATCTGACCAGAGCTGAACTAACAATTCGAAACATCGATTTTTGTTATTCTTGAACTCTTCCAGCAACGTGGAACCATAGCGCTCCTTTATGTCTCTACTTGCAAGTCAATGGAGCTGATTTGATATGAGCTGGGCGCAAAAAACGAATTTTCTGAGTGATGATTTAAGTGGGTCGCTCGACCTCCAAGTGGGTCACTCTACGCCCAGGTGGGTCGCTCGACCTTTCAAACCCAGTCCAGAACTATTAATCCGATCTCTGCCTTGAATTGACGCAAATACCTGTCAGCCAAACCAACCCGAGACTCTGCAAAAGCTCGAGTGTCATCAAGGCATAAAACATAGTTTGCTTGTGTTAGATGCGCACCATCAGACATAATGAAGGATAGTGCTTCAAAACCACATTATGATGCTTCTGGATGGCGAGCAGTAATAGAAAGCAGAGATGAAACTGTGCGCCACCCCATTGGAGATTTAATGTGGCCATCATTTGCTTTCACAAGTCGCATGACCTCTTGAGTGATGTGTTCACAATATGCATCTGCTACGCGGGCATCCAATTTTAAAATAAGCTGCAAAAGATCTCAAAAGTTCATCTGCAAGATCTTCCTTGTAAGGAAGCAAACGTTGACAGATGCGTAGCAGCCCAAAGACAGCTTTTTCTACAAGAGCGCATGGCATAATTGTCGATTGCACTATACCAGCAATATGCTCATAAACACCCTGCCACAGGAGCATAATTCTATCCCGATTGTTTAAAGTAATTGCAATTAATAATTCAAGGCAGAGTGAACATCGAACTCCACGAACAGCATCAGGATCTGCAACGTCCATGAGGTCCATGATTTCTACAAGTAGAGTGATTGCCTCATAATTAGCATATCAACGCTCAAGGGAAACCAATAATTTTATTGACTATAGCTCATCACTCAAGTTCGATCAAGTCCATAGAGGGGTTGCATTCTCTCTATTCACTATTGAGGAGAATGTATTAACAAATTAACAAATTTTGTGCCTTATTCCATTAACAAATTTTTGGATCCATACTCAAAAGGTTGATTATGTTGTGCCTTATCTACGAGAGAAAGCATGAATTTTCTTTCCAATGTCTGGCCAGCTACAAGCCACACATGGTCTCCTTTCAAGATTATAACCATCAACTCCTCCCAACAGCTGGGCGTGTTGCATAATTTGGCCTTCCGACATTTGGAAGCAAAACTCTGTTTTGTTTGATGTTGCTTTGTCTCTGATTGCTGATGATGTTTTGTTTTCTTTTGTGTGTGCTTTTGCAGAGATAGGAGCTGAGCTGCTGCCTTTTGAAGAGCTGGAGAATTTGATACATATTAAAAAACACATTTAATGATTTCTTCTTCAAAACAGGGTTTTGAAGAAGAATCAATCTCACACTGACATAAGACGGAGTCTAACAGGCTGTAGACTATAAACTACTCTACAGAAATGGGCTTCATCGAAGGGAGGCCATTACACGCAATTTAGGAGCACGGTGAATTTCGGACGAACTGCACTGCAAGGAGACTACTGTGCGATGTTCAGGAGAATTTTGAACTTCGAAGGAAACAAAATGAGGGAGGAATTGCTGTGACACAAGGAATTTCCATCGAAGGTCACAAAAAATATGACCATTGGAAGAAAAAAGTTGATGTGACATGGAAATTTCTGTTCAAAGGAGCAAGGGAAATGCATTTATTAAGCATAGTTGGGTGAATCTGTTGCCAAATCTGCATTAAATGAGTTGAATTTGAAGAACATCATGGGGTCCAAAATTCAAATTTGTTACAAAAACCGCACCCCGCTCCTCAATTTGACACTTTTCTTCCTGAGAATTCAAATTGTGAATTTGTGCCTAAGTAAGAACAGAGAAATTTTTTTCATGTATGAGAAGAGCTTTGACGAGATTTCCACGGAATTTATCAAGAAGGGATTAGCGGAATCATAAAAACTACGACACTAAGCATGATAAGCTTGAGGTCACCATGAAAGAAGATAACTGCAGAAGAAGTGCAACCCAAGAAAAAGCAAGTAAAAATACCAGTAATGACCCCTGGAGTAAGACAGTCCCCAAGGAAGAAAATTTCTAAGGAGCAACCGACTAAGCAATGGAAAGATAAGAAGAATAAACCCATGGAAATCCGAGACAGTGACAAACGAGAAATTGCAGCAGACATTCCGAAATATATTGTAGCCAAAGATGTAGTGCCTATCTCTAGGTTACCACCATATGTACCACTCAGGAAGCCAGGTGTGAAATCAGTGAAAGACCCAGATACTACGAAGTTTGATGTATTCACACCACTGCTACCAAAAGAAGTACCCTTTGAAGGCAAACCATTGGCAAAATTTTCGCAACTAAAGATGGAGGACTGGGATTTTAATGATAGAAGCAAATATCCCCAATTTGAGCCCAGTAGATACCCACACCAATTTCATTACCCAGAGAATGACGTCACCAGATTGGAGCCACATAGGTGGGCTACAGCAATAAAACAAGCAAGGTTGTTAAACATGTTGAATGTTACACACTTTGGCCAAAGTAATATCAACACCATTTGTGTTTGATAGCTACTTTCTTTGTTACATGACGGGTCCCTCTGGTTGGGAGAGAGGATAACCATTGATGATATTTTTATTAGACGAATAACAGTGATTCCCTACCAGGGAAAGAACCCCACTGAGGCGTTCGTAGGAAAGAGTCGGGACAATATCATCACTAACGAAATGAAGGAGAAGTATGGCGTGGTAAAGAAGTCAAGGGGCTATGACATTAGCTCCATCAATGATCAAGCAATGTGCTTCACTGCACACATCCTTACAGGAAATATAATGTGAAAATACCATGAAAATGAAGTACCTGTTAGTGTGGTCTCATTGGTCACGCAGTGCAGTAAAGGGATCTAATATAGCTGGGTTGACTATCTATGTAGAGAATTTCTAGATGATTGTCGCAAAGCACAAGAGAAAGGGAAGACATTCCACTACGCAAGGTTGTTGTTAATCATTGTGATGATGTCTTGGAAGGAACCAGAAGAGTCACAGTTCCCTACTGTGGAACCATATGTGTGGAACGCTGTGAAGCGTGGGATGGAGATAAAACTTTTTAGGTGTTAATGGAGATGGATCTATGCACAGCTGTGAGTCAACATCCCAGGTTCTCACCTACTTTATCTGAACATTACCAGGGAGTTGAAAAATTCAAATCCTATTTTCACAGAGTATACAACAAGGTGCGACAGGATCTAGATGAAATATGGTACCCTTTGCCATACTTGGTCACTGAACTTGATATTTTGCAAGTCAGAAGGCATTTACCGATAGACTAGTTAGCTCCATCTACTAGAGGCACTAAGGTATAACATGCAGGTACCAGTGGAAAAGATACACAAGAAGGAAGATACGCAGAAAAATAAATAGAGAAGGATGGAAAAGAAATCGAAGGCACAAAGCAAAAGCAGGGTAGCCAAGGTCCTCCAAGTGACAGAGAACAAGAGGATTCCTCATTTATTGTGAAGAGAATAATATTTATCACATCTGTTAGCGCTCGAAACTACCTTAGGCTGAAATAAGGTAAATCTCAAGGCAACATCAAACCAAGCTTAGCCTCGTAGCTAGCCCTACGAGGACAGGAGAGGGCTCTCTCCGGGTCTATCTCGGAAAAAGGTATTCAAAGGGGCTGAGATGACTTATAGTGAATACTGATTTTAGGCTAGTAAATAGATAGGAATGTTTTTTTTAAATTTTTTTGGTTTTCGTTGGAAAAATGGGAAAAACAATTTTGGGCTCGGGGATGAGGCCAGATCTTTGCAGAATTCGAGTTGGGGCGAGGTAGGCAGTAGTCTTAATGCTTTTGATTATGTGTATGGATGGATCAGAATGACAAGGAGCTGAAGAGGGCAAGGGAGAACAGGGATCCTCTCCAAACTGGAGAAAACATATAAAACTAAAACAAATTCAAAGGCAGAGCACTGGAATCAATGGATTCTACCTCATTTACTCATTCATTTAGTTTCAGAAGCAAAAGGAGGGAATGACATACATTAAACATTAAAGAACTTACAAATAACTGAGAGAACACACCATCAAAACTGAAAGCCACAAGAATCCCAATAGGTGCTGCAAAACCTCTGATCTTTCCTTAGCCAAAATGCAGAAAATATGTACAATAGTGTGCCAAACTTTTCCCAAGAGTCCAACCCTGAAAGTGTCTCAGAAAATACAATAAATAGACAATTCTAACCCCTTCCCATGCCTCTAGGGGTCGAGCTCATGCTTCTAGGAGCAATTTGAACCAATTCTAAACAAAGAGCTAAAATCTAGGCAGCCAAACAACTTGCCTCTATAAGCTAGGAAACTGATCCATTCACTTGATTTTCACTTTTTTGTGAATGAATCATCTAGAACAAGTAAATAAGTGCCAAAGTTACATCATGTACATCAAATTACATCAATAAAAACCAAAAATTACATCAAGAGGTGAAAATAGTCCAAACTGGCCGAATTTCTGAGCTGGAAGGTGAAAAACATGCCAAAAACCTCTATGCGCCGCGCTCCAAAGCTCTATGCGTCGTGCTACGTTCAGCCTGTTTTTGGGGCACTTCCCGGAGTCCAAAGTGAGCGCATGATAGCTCGTTGGAAAGCCCTGGATGTTGGCTATCCAACCCAAGTGGAATATTTCAATTTGGAGCTCATGTTCCCCTCCAAAACTGCATTCTCCCAGAAGTACTTCCTGCTGGTGCAAAAGGTGGCAGAAAGGTGGTTTTCATGGTGTTTTTGGCCCTTTTGATCATCCAGAACTTGATGAAATGCTTCGGCCATTTCTGATCATGTGTAACTTACCATGAAAAATCCAAAAATACAAATTTTTCCTCCATAAAGTGTCCCAATCATAAGCGCGCGTCGGGTCGTGCGACGCGTTGGGCGGAAAAACCTGTTTTGTGACCAAAATTTTCAAAAATGACAAAAACTTCTCCAAATTTGCTGAAATTCGGAGCGAAGATCCCCTATCATGCCTCATGCTCAGCCAATGAAGCCTCGGCCAAAATCCAGAGTGGATCAAGCCTCTTTCGCCGTTTCAGTGCTCTGCTCAACCTTCTCTTCAAGATCTTCATTTTTGCTCTGCAAACGTGCATGCGGGCCCAATAATGACCTTTCATATGATGGAGAATGTCTTTGTCTCTATTGGCCTTTGCCAACAACTTCTCCAGATGAATTTTAACATGCATAAGGTTGGTCTCTCGCTCAATTGGTGTCATGTCACCAGGTCTCTTCCAGGCCAATTGTCGATCTTCACGGATTCGCCGCAACTCTACAAGTGTGTGTTGATCCTCCAGCTGTTTGTTCCACTGCTCCAGGTACTTTATCACCCACTGTGCTCTCTACAAATTCTATGTCAAAGTATCAATCTCAGCTCTCTTCTCCTGGATGACCTCCCTCAGTTTCGAGCTAGGAGAACTCGCATCAACATCGATGAGTATAAAATCAGTGTCTCGGCCTCTTGAAGGGCCCTCATCGTGCATAGCCCTCTTGCCTCTATCCTGAACCTGTACCTATGCTGATGTCGAAGGCGAGACCCCTTCCACCCCGGGTGGAGATAGTACTCGCGCTGCTGATGAAGTCAACGAGACCCCTTCCACCCTGGGTGGAGATAGTACTCGTCGTGTAGCTGCAAATAAGGCTCTGTGGCCTCGCTGATATGTCACATACACTGGAGCACTGATATGCTCAGTCTCAGGAATATCAAACTGGTGTGAAGGCTCTCCCTCATCATGAACTACCTCGGGAGGCGGCTGTGGCGCTGCAAAGAAGTCATGGGAGATGAACTCATCCCATGCGATGCCCTGTTGTGCGAGCTGATGCACCACCATGATTTTGATCAGCGCGTAATGATATATATTGTTATGCTGCTGTGCTGGGGTCTTCTTCTGTACAAGAAATGTCATCCGCTCTATGTTACGGTACATGAAGTATGGAATGCTCATCAACCGCACTCTCGTGAAGTGCATCAACAACCGGATGTGATATGCATACAAGCGTGAAAAGCGCCCTTCACAACTGAAATAACGAATGATGAGTTTCATCAATGGTGCATACTCATCCTTCAGAAATCGGAATGGAAATACCCTGCTCAGCTGCCTCATATATCCAGGTCTGATATATGGCCCATGATAAGCTTTATCCAACTGTTGTCGCTTATTCCACTCTTCCCCGATGTTTGGTATCCCTGTCGCCTCTGAAATGGTCTCTGGTGACAAAGTAAAATCCACCCCAGCAAGTTTTACACAACTGTTATGCAAATGTAAGACAAATAGGCGAGCTAACTCATGATGATGCTAAGTTTGGGAAATCATCTCACAATAATGGAAACATGACTGACGCCGAAAACAATCCATCGCAAGCGAGCAAGCTTGCAATTGGGTCAAAGAAGTGGGCTCCTCCCTGACATGCCTGCCACTTTTGCCACTTTTGTGAGACCTCCTTGGCACATTAATCTCTGTAGATGAATCACTGTCCTGCTCATACCCCTGCTCATAAGGTGAATCTGTCTCTGACATGGCGCTGAAATCAAGATGTTTGACAAATATATGCTGATATAGGTATGGTGAAAACAAGCGTTAGGATTATATCTGGAAATGATGACTTGGTGCTTTGCCTTTCAATATCAAATATGCCAACTGTTTCAAGCATGAAATGAAGAACTGTTGGAGGTATAAACAGTGGGCTAAAGGACTGTCAAATGGCTTTGAAAAAGACAAACAATTTACTCACTGCTTTGGAACATGTTGGGATTACGCACCTTTACAAATGGTATGGGAAAAAGTGACAGTAATAGAACTTGTACTGTGATAGATATAAGAGTTATTCAAATGGCAAAGTACAGTCAAAGACAAGAGAACAACCATTGATCCTTATGAAAACTTGAAATTTTATCAATGGCAGGGAAAGAGATAACAAGTAGGATTTGGGATTTCACATGGGGATCAAAAGTATAAAGGGATATGGGAACACTGAAAATGGGACTGTGGCTGTGGGACTCTGGTAAATCTAATAGTGACAATAATGAAATTCCATAACAAGAGCATATATGTTATTGAAACAAGTTTGAAATATCACCAACACTTCTTTCAAAACCCTATGGAGAAATTTTGGATGTAGACATAGGGTTAACTTTTTGACCATTCAAACATTTGTTTTCTCCGCCTTTAAACCACCACAGAATATCCAAAAATCATTGAGCAGGCTTTAACACACTTACTTGGAGGTGAAAAGATGATTTGAATTGAGTTTGGGTGAAGGAGGGTAATTTTTCGACCTTAGGGCTCTATGCGCCGCGCTGGTTTGGTGCGCCGCGCCCACACAAAAATACACTGACCAACTTTGCCTAGTGCACCGCGCCCTCTTTGTATGCGCCGCGCACATTATATGCGCCGCGCCCTCTTTGTATGCACCGCGCGCAGTTAACCACACAGTCATGGCCCTTTCAACGATGCAATTGCTCTTCCTCTTTTGAAAACTCGACTTTGCTATGGGATTTATGAATGAAACTTGATACAAATGGGTTCAAATAGACTTTGAAAATATCTTGCAAGAGATGGGTTTAATTTTTAGTTCCTCCACAACCCATTTTGTAATGTTTTGCAATTTTGGCACTTTATCCTTTGAATGAAACTCTGTCCTTTGGCTTTTCACTGATTATCTGAGTTTTGGACTGATGAAATGATTTGATTTTTGCAGGGATTTTGGCATTTGGACTTCGGCAAAGACCAGAGGCTGCATTGAAATTTTTTATGGTGGAAAAAATACATGATTATTACAAAGAATGAATTTGACAGTTTCTTGTTCAAAACAGAGTTTTGAACTAGAAATGTCCTCAAATGTGTTTGATGATGAAAATTTGAACTAAGAACCTTTTCGAAAACCATCCTCATGGCCTGCGGGCATTTATTAAATACATCAAAATACTGAACCCTAGACTCTAAAACTAAAAGACTCTTGTTGACGAAAATAATCATTTATAACCATGAATGACGTGACCTGAACTTCGATGACTTTTGAGGAGTTTTAATTAGCCCAGCAGGTACAAGCATGAGGGAATACAAGATGAACAAACCCTCTCGTCAGTCAATGGCATGCCCCTAGCGAAATGCAACGAAGTGAAGTGAGCGAGACACCTAAAAATGATATGCAAAAAGAGAAATGATCTCTGACGGAGGACTGTAAGGACCGACTCTAACAACATCTACGTTAGATGCACAAAATAAGCACAAGGCACATTAGGGGAATTTTGAGGTCTAAAATGGGCCTCCTAAGTAAATTATAAAATAATAGTGGAAATAATAAAATAATATTTGATTACATCATCAAATTTTAGAGGGAAAAAGAAAAAACTACTTTTTCAACTCGTATTTTGAACTTATCTACCTAAGGTTTTACTCAAATTTCGAGCAAGAATACTCATTGGATGAAACATTTAATTCCCCATCCAAGGAGTAATTTTGATGGACTCTGCTACATGAAAATTGAGAAATACATGAAAAACTTTTACATGTATTTCTCATTTTTCGTGTAGCAAGGTCCATCAAAAGTATGAAAGATGGGTACTCCATGGATAAGGAATTAAAATTTTCATCCAATGAGTACTCCCGCTCGAAATTTGAGAAAACCCTTAGGGAGATAAGTTGAAAATACAAGTTGAAAAAGTAGTTTTATTATTTTATTATTTTTTAATATTTTTACTTTCTTACTCCAAAAATGGTGAATCATCCCCCATGGATGACATCATCATCTTGAATCCTATTGGTTCTCATAAAGTTTATTTTGGTTGTACATTTTTCTTAGGAGATCCATTTTAGACCTCAAAATTCCCCTAATTGAATAGATCAAAGGGCGCAAAGCCAAATCTCCTCACTGATGGGGACATCGATGAAATTGACGATAAGGTTTTGCATATCACAGAAGATACATGGAACAGGATTGAAGATCAGTAAAAATCAGTACTGACGGAGGTGAAACATGGCAAGTAGGAGCTCAAAGTGTTGGAACAAACAAAACCACAAGAACAACTAGAAATTCAATCAGCATAGACGAGCCAGCCGGCGCAGCCAGATTGTCAATTGGAAACAACTTTTGACGTTCGTATTTTGTAGGTACCCATAGGAGAAATTCATTTCGACGTAGACGAAGGATGGGAATGCACCAAAGGATGGGAAAGAACCCTCATGAACCTCGTCGCACTCCCCACCCCAACACTATATGAATTTCATCAAGAGATCATCGAAGAAATGAAAGGGTAAGAACAACGCATGTTGCAAGCCACGGACGAAGTGAAACAGGACAAAAAAAATATAATGAAGGAACTGGATCGGATAATCAAGGAGAGGGATGAGGAGAGGAAGCAACACAAGAAGATGGAGGATGCCATAGGCAAGACTTGAAGCGAGATTACAGACATCAAGGTCCGCGCAGAGGAAGCCCCAGCAGAGAAGGTTGTGAAGCTCGCCCTCACAATCAAGGAGTCCAAGAACAACATGGAAAAGCTCAATTTTGAGTACCAGATGCATATAACTAAGTTTCAAATGGTGTTGCAGCCAACCACACCACTGGACGTATGTGAGCAAATGGAAGCGGATCTTAAAACAACATGGGAAGGCATTTCCACCATAGTAAAGGACTATGGAAATTATTAGAAGATACAATGGAGATTTGGACCTCGCTGCAGGAGGATCCTAACATTCAGAAAATTGAAGACAAGGTACAGGAAAAATAGAGGCAGTTGGACGAGATCTGGGAAACTGTGAGGAC
Organism: Pinus albicaulis; assembly: GCA_034641835.2. Lineage (NCBI taxonomy): Eukaryota > Viridiplantae > Streptophyta > Pinopsida > Pinales > Pinaceae > Pinus > Pinus albicaulis. Next base: position 1,033,489,929 of record CM076581.1, on the reverse strand, counting down.
TTTAGCACACACGGAGCGGCTCGCTTGCATCACTGAAGGGAAAACTCTGCAAAGCCATATCGAGGGTCTCCGAAAGAAAGGACAACTGATCATCGCAAGGACTCAACCATGGCAGGAAGAAGTCATCCAACTTCCACAGATAATGGATGGAAATCTGAAAAAGATGTGACAAAGGTAGAAAGAAGTGCTTCAGAAGATAATCTAGTCGATAACAGAGAAGCTGCTCGAAGAGGTGCACCATGAGGAGAAGCAGTTTATAGATATGACTCACCCACTAAATCCCACCTACACCATCATTGCAGAGAAGTTTCGGGGCGCACCAGTTGAGTGACTCGGGACAAGTCACATGTGAGTGTTGGAGGCTTGTTGGGCATGGCCCAACTTGGTCCAATTTTAAGTCAAAGACTCTGGATTTTGAGGAAGCGGAGTGCACGGTCTAGTGAAGATGAACCTATCGCACGGAGTTTAGGGGGCTTCAAGGTGGGTCATATCCCCTCTTTTTGTAAAGGGTTTGGGTTTATTTGCTAGTTTTTGTCTGCCCATGGTATGTGGACCATGGTATTGTATGTATGTAAAGGCTACATAAAGCGATGTAGTGTCAAATTGAAGTAATAAGATGTAACTATTGTTGAGCACAAGTTATTGAATATATGTTTCTAAGTATTTTTTGGGCCTAAGGGAAGGCTTCGCAGCTGTGTTCATGGAGGCCTTGAAGAGTCTGCAGCTTTGTGCGCAGACCACCTGCAGCTGTGTGCGCAGGTCAGAGAAACGTTGTAGTAAAGAAGACTTATTATAATAACGAAAGAAGAATATTTGAGCATCTCTAAGTTTACAGGTGTGAATATGTTTATTATATGTATTACGAATCATCTGTATGCTTTTTGTCATGTTTTAACGATAAAGGCGCGATGCGCACAAGTATTATTTGATGAATGAAGCATAGATCGTTAAGTAGATAAATGCATAAGTGCAGTTCGAAATAAGCATGAGATATATTTTTCGCAATAGGTCCACTTCCTATTGTCCCCTCGGGATGCAGAAACCTGGTTCTGACATCCCCCAATATTGCCACGGGTGAGACTGCGATCTGCGCTGCAGGTCGTTGCCGAAAGGGTCAGTAATAGAGAGTTTTATTGGTGAGAAACTAACTCTAAACCTGGGTCAAGGCCCCTCCAAGCCAATACGCATGAACAAACCTTTTCAATAGTTTGTGCTCTCTTGTAAGTGGTTATACATATATATTTGATGTGTTGATGAATTCCCTGTGAATGATGGTTGAACTCCCTATTGAAGATGATCAACTTTTTTGAATACCGTGAACCGTTTTGGTATGGGTGGTTATGTAGCGTACGTATGGCAGGGTCGCCTATGTATGTTTTTGGTTGATATCCCTTCGTGCGTTGATCATTATATTGATTAAATATGTTTGTGGTTGAATATAAGAGTCTTCATGTGCACTGAAACAGAACACCTTTGTTTCAGGTGTTGTCATAGCCTTTTAATTAGGGATTTATACCATTAGTTGGGCGAGAGTCTAATCTAGAGAAAGAAACACGTGTGAATTTGTTGTAGCATTGAAGAGTGATTCAATACTATGGAGAATCGACCTTGCAGAGAGTCGAGTGGTTCAGCTCCCCGAAATACAAAAAGACAGAATTTTGGGGCGTTACGAAAATATTTCATAGTGTCTATAGGATTTTGACTACGCTGCAAAAATATCTTGCAACTCCTACATCTAGTGCTTCGTAGGACTACTAATTTCAGTTTTTGAAGCTTGATTCGCCTACACATTGCATATTTTGTTGGATGGAAGCGAATGTGAGTTGAATGAGGGGTAGGAAAGGATCAGAAGGTGACATAATACTCTCTCTCACAGAACCGATGAAGCCAAATCAATATTCTTACTTTGACTGCATATTTTAAAGAGTTCCTGGAAATCCAGAATGTGTTTAAATATTGACCTGTGTGTTCTTGTGTTGGAGTATCATGGGTTATGGGTAGTCGGGGCAACCCTACTTGTCCTCATCACAAGCCATATGGAAATAATTTGGAAAAAAATTATCAATATCCAAATGGAAAGCCACAAAAAAACAAGTAAAGACCAAACCAAATTTTTATAATCTACATTCAATTATGGACCATCTTGTTACACTTTGTATCATTGTGAATGGGTATTGAAATAATAAAACCAATCTCCATTGTTGTTACATTTAATTTATAGATTCTTTTGACACAATGCATAGGACTAACATTTAAAATAGGTTATAAGAGTTAAAATTTCTTTCAATTTGGAAACTATTGTTGTAAGGTTGTATGAGAATGTTATTACCAAGTTTAGAAATAATGAGGGTTGGCTGGAAGAAATTAACTTTAATATAGGAGCCAATAAATGTTGTCCCTATCCCCTACCCTTTTTGGTATATGTGCTAACGAGTTGGTATATTGTTGGGAATGCATGTTGTGTTAGCCTAAATTCCATTAATATAGTTATCATCATTCTTCTTCACATTGATGATATTTCTCTTATGACAAGGATACCCTATGGTCATGGTAAGCAACTAAGAATCCTCAAGGAATTCTACTCTACTATGTGGATGATTGTGGACAATGAAAAAATGAATGTTATGATAACTAAATCCAAAATGACCACATAAGATATTTTTGTATATGATGACAAAAATTTGGAGGAACTACCTTCATACAAATAACTTAGAATTAATATCCATCACAAACTCAATCAAACTATAACATTGAGAAACAGATAAATGGATGGTGAAAATCTTATTACGAGATTTAAAAATAATTGTAAATTAGAAAACCTTTGGCTACGAGATAAGAAAAATATCTTATTTAAGGCTCTTGTCACTCTTGTTATCTTATATGGATGAAAAGTTTAAGGATGCAATAACTCTAAACAATCTTAGAGAAGATAGAGAAAATCCAAAAGAATAAGAGAAATACGCCCTGTCCTACCATCCTCATAGAAGTGATTCTTTGTCTCATAGACAACATGGCTATGATTGTACAATAACATGATAAACAACATGGATGACAATAGGCTCCCCAAAATTGCTTCAAAAACATCAAAACCACTAGCAACTCAAGTGGTGATGGCACAAAGATGTCAAGTCTTGGCTAAATCATTTGGGAATAAAATAAGTTATTTTGCAGAAAATCAATAATGTTAAAATTATTATTACATCTAAATTTAAGGAGAATTTGTGGTGTGATACAAGAATAAAAGAATAAAATTAATTTAAGATACTATAAGGAGGTTGTTAACCTTAACCTAGAAGATCAAAAGTATATATCTATTTTGATCAATGTAAAGAAGAAAATCAACTTGTTAAAATAAGTAGAAACTCTCATGAGCTACATAGAGAAACTGAGCATTAGAAAATCCAAAAATACCATGGGGACAAGAGAATTTGTCATCTTTGTAACAATAATATGGTTGAATATGAAAAGCTTATCACTTAAATTGCTTTGTGTATTCTCAAATTAGATCACAGTATCAAAATATTTGTCGCAAAATCAACCTTCCTAGCCTTGTAAGTCATGAAAACTATGGTGATATTGAAATGTTTTTCTTAATTCATTTTAAGCATATTAACAAGATTATAAAGAAATCAAAGTAATCCCTTATCTTTCCAAGTGTCTTATAAATCAAATTTAGTCTTAATAAATATTAATCATCACTATCATCGTCATTATCATCATCACAATATGTTTAAAAAAAAAACACTTACATGTAAAACTAATGAGAAAAAAAATTAATATGTACAAAAGAACTTTTAACCAAAGTTTGGTATATCTAGGATGTCTAATGAATTTGTCATTGAAATGAAACTATACATTGGAGTAGCAATTTAGCTTCAATGAGAATGGCTTATGGGTGTAGCTCTTACGTATTAAAGATAAAGTTTCTAACAATTTTTCTCTTTTTAGTGCATAAAAAAAAGGTCACAATAGAATTTGACAATATCAAAACTGACTAATCAAAACAATAAGCTTTGGCATAATACTTAAAAAAAATAGTTTTTATTATTTCTTTAATACATAAAAACTAGTACAAATAAGTCCCAAAAATGACCTGCTTATTAGTACCCATCCACCTAGGCTTGTAAATCATCGAATAAAAATCCACACTATCGAACCATACAAAAATGAGAAACTAATATCATTATATGGACGTGTTTAATTGGAAAGTATCAAAATAATAACTCTCTTTATAAACAAGGTGTGCATCCATCAAAAAAAATAAAAAAATAGACATTATTAATAAGTAAAAGAAAAAGATGTTTGCCCGAATTCGGAGAAATTATCATCTTGTATCTTGCGTAACTCTTGCATATATATATATATATATATATGATGTTAACCTTGCAGTCTATTATATTGATGTTTGGTACGATTATTAAATTATTATTAGATTACATACCATATAGTCTCCTTAACTTTAAGTGTAACAATAATGGGGTTCAAATAAAACCAAACAAATGATTGTATGCAATCATGAATGAACACATCATTTATTTAGGAACTCTAATCCATTTTAATAATGAAACTGATTTAAGTTTATACGTTAAAAGGGTGGGTTGTGACTTGTTTCAAAGGACAGCAACAAAAGTCTACGATATGACGTTCAGGGTGAGTGATCCATGAATTTCTTTCTTTGTAACATTTTTAAATATAATTACGAGGGAATGACTCAAAATGATTATCCATATTTGAGGTCACGTGTTCTAATGATGTGACTCGTTATAGTGCTGTCACCCCAATAATGCCATATTGATGTGACATGTTATATAAAATACTCCAAAGCCCACTGAATTCAAATTATAGCAAATATGGTTCCGCTTCGGCGCACTGAACCTTCGGGTGATTTGACATGAGGTCCCACAACACCAAATATATCAGTGGGTCCAAACTCGACTTGAGTTGTATAGCGAGGGGACAAATTTGCTAGGAGAGCTAAAATATGTGGGAGGTTGCTTAGTTTTTTATCAAAAAAAATATGTTGGAATTTGGTTTTTTTTTTTTTTAATTCAGTAGAAGTGCTTAATGTTATTTTACGATCGAAATGAATTTAACACAATTAAAATAAGTATTTAAAATCTTAAAATTTGATATTGTAATTGAAATTTAAAAAAAATTCAATTTTAACTAAATCTTACAAAAATTTCTATGGTTTTTCTAGACAAATTTCCATTATTTTTAACCAAATTTCAGTTCTTTAAGCTACACTCTTTCATTATATTTCAAACAGTTACCAAGTTCCACCGTATCAGGCCAAAAATTCAAAATTCGCCAGTACCATTCGATTCCTGTAAAAATACGTTAGATTTAATACCATACAGATTTTTTTTGTTTGACCAAAAGTTCCATATTAAAAGTTATGAAAAACTATAATTTTTAGGTTAATTTCTTTTATTTATTATATTAAAAAGTTGCACTTAAACCATATTAAGTCTCATTAAATTTCATATTAAGAAAGTATAAGATTTTTATTAAAATATAAAAAAACTATAATTTTTATATTAAAAACATTAGAAATTTTTATTAAGAAGTATATGTTTTTTTATTAAAATATTGAAAAAAAAAATTGTATATTAAAAACATGAAAAATATAATTTTTATATTATTTTTTTTAAATTTCTTTATATTAAAAAGTTGTAGTTCAATAACATTAATTTTTAATTAAAACCTATAATTTCAAAAGAACAAGTTTTATATTTAAAAAAAAGACTGAAAATTTTAATATACATCTGTTTTTTTGTTGGATGATAGCAATTATGAAATTCGATTATAGTTATTATGGTTCAGGTCAAAACAAAAGATCCCTGATGTAAAATTTAATTACAGGTGTTTCGCACACAAGATTTTTGATGCAAAATTTTATTACAGGAGTGTGTTTTATACAAAAGATAATTTTTGCAAATATATAAATTTGGACATGATAAGAATAATGATTCAGACATAAATTTAGTGGTATGTGGAGATCATTTCAAACGTATTTTTAATATGAAAACTTACTTTTAATATGAAGTGTCTTATTCTTTACATTGAACTTCAGATTTGAGATTTTCTTATTCAGATTAATAGATTTTACTATCTTTTCTTATTCTGCAATACTAATAAATTTGATGCATTTTATTATTTTTGATCACTCATATATGCCATAGTCTAACTACACTGCTTTTTTGCCCTCCTAATCAACTCCCTTATATAAACATGAAAAATTAATATTGAAAATAAATAAACAAAAATATCATGACCAGAGATTTGTTGATATATTTTTTAAGTTTTAAATATAATTATCATTCAATTATGTATATATATATAAAATAAAATGTATATTCTCAAATATTTTCCATATTGAATTTTTATAGCCCAATTTTTTTCATACCGAATCAATTCGAATTCGGTCACTATGGTCACGAATGGTTCCTAGGCCGCATGGCAGTCTCACGCCTCAGTTGTTCAAATGATGGGGAACAACAAAAGATTGACGGGTCAGGTCCACCTTGGAAGGCCAGCATGCCATGTATGAACTTCCCAAATCTAAATACGACAAAGATGACATCATAAGCCTTTACCGGAATGCTTTTAAACTTGGCGGAGTTTAGATGTGTATCTCTTTGCTTTGATATAGTAGTGTCAACATCTTAATGTCTGGAATAAATATATATCCATATTAGAAATTGTATCAAGAGAGGTATAAAGGAATGTTGAAAGTTCAAGAAGGTCAACATTTTCCTTTTTACTGATGATGTTTGTTGTTGTCTTTCTTTTCGTCTTAACTTTGCTGTTTATATTTTTTTTTGTGTGGAGGATGAGGAAAAAAAGAAAGTGTAAATTCAAAGAGATTATGTAAAATACAAACAAAGGTGTAAGGATCGGTCGCTCGCGTGTAAGAACTATATCATTTTAAGTTTGGCTTGTTCATTTGGTTGTTCTAAGGGATATTGTAAGGTCTTGGTGAAAATTGAAAATTCGATGGATTATGGGTGTTTATTCATGGTATTACACACATTATTTTACAACTTATACAAACATCACGTAGCAATAACATAAACTATGGCTTGTGATGATACGACCATTGATCAAGTGATAATTGAGACCGTTTGACATTAGATCTCGATGCATTAACCATATTGAAAGCAGTGTGATATTGCAACATCAAATAGAAAGAAAATGATATTTGTTTACCATAGATCAAAAAGGATGAGGTTGAATAGCTTATACTGTTGGCCTCGATAATAATACGACTAATTTCTCGATTGGGTTGGACTGTGGGTTTCTCAACCGATCAAATTGTCACACTAGTTTAGACTGTCGGAAACAAAAGTTCCCTTTCGCCCTATGCAAAGATAACCCAAACAAATGCACAAAAATGGTTGGGCGAACTTCGCAGCCAAAATGCCAACTCCTTTTCGGCACGCCTTTGCGGCCCGCCGTTGAAAATCGGGTACCTAAACTCTGATTTTTCCTTCACGGCATTCCCGTTCATGATCCACTTATCTGACCTGAATTCCCTCGAATCCTTTTCTCACACACTTTTCTATCTACATGCGAAATAGATGAAATACACGACCATGGACCCCCTCTCCATCTTTGTGTTGTTGGGAAGAACATCATCCTCCACATCCATCATATCGATCAGAGTAGAGGGATACAGCTGGAGAGATTCGCTCAACGCTACTTGTAGATTCTTCATCTCTTTTATCTCTTCCATTGAGAAAGTCGATGGATCATTTTCATTCTCCTGACCTCGGCCTCTGATTTAAGATAATTGATATCTCTTGTAAAATATTTTCTTCAATCCCCCGATGTTGATCCAACAACCAGCAATACCCGGAGAGAGCCATGTACATAACATGTCCTGCTACAATGAAGTTGAAAGAGAAGTCTCTCAAAAATTCGTCAGAAGCCAGAATCCCACCATTAATCTCTTTTCCGCGTAGAATGATTATCGACAGGAAATCCATAGGTTAACCCTCGACATAGTCTTTCACAATGTACCGAACCGTGTTGTTCTTTCCTAACACAATGGCATGGGCTAGAAAACGTTCCATAGTTTTCCTTTCCCCACAGATCCTGCACTCCATTCTGAGGCCAAAGAACCTCAATGTTCTCCAATAGAATGCGGGCATTACCAGTTGATGCATGCACGCTTCTAGACCCTCCTCGAGGGAAATAAGCGAAGGAACCCATGGGAGATTAGGGAGAAGAGAAATGGGGTCGAATCCCACTACATATGAATAAGTGAGATCGAATGAAAAGCAATGAAATACATCATGGAGATCAATGATAAGCTCTTCGTCTGAATCACTCTTGCGCATAGGTAACAGCTTATCATGCACCAAGGAGATAGTGGCTGGAAGATCATGGAGGTGAGTGTCGATACCATGAGACTACTGAGGTGCTTAAAATACTTGCGATCCAATAGGATAAGACTATTTTAGCCAAACAGATGGTTGAACATGCTCTTCAAGTAGCTGCTCCTCACAAAGTAATGGAATATGGTCTTGAACATGTACTCCAAATTTCTTGCATATGCAATTAATACCCTATTCATTTGAGGGAGTTGCAGAATCAAAGTTCCTCCGCTAAAATTGAGCAAATGAGTTGAAAGTTCATGACCATTGATGGGTAAACTGACATTCACCTAAATAGACCACTAGGAAGCATCACCATCCTCTAGGCTTCTCGTGTTCCGAATTGCAAAAAATGGGATGTCGTCGAACGGAGGTGAAGGCATCATGGACGCCATGGGATCAGAGGGGAAAGTGATGAAAAATATGAGGGATGGGTGATTAGAACCCTAGATTAAGGATATTAGTTGCAAAGCCAAGGGCAATGATAATGCTCTGTTACCAGAAACAGAACATTGGTAGACGTTTTCGGTGAAAACCACTCCATAAACCAAATAGTACGAGAAACCATGTTTTATACAGCGGTTCTCATTTTCATAGATAGGAAACTGTTTCTAGTGAAACAGATCGTTTCCCACAACGTTTTATGAAAAAACGTCTATCCGTTTTGGCTGGAATGTTCGTTCTGCCTGCGTTTTTCCTTCATTTTTTAAAAATCGCAGTTTCCTTTTTTATTATGGTTCAAGGCCTTGAAACTTACTGATTTTTGTTAGTGAAGTTTCCTTTTCAAATTGCTTTTTCGTGTGTGTTTTCGCCCATTGCATGCGAGCTAGCGGTTGCCTGTAAAGAAAATTGTGACGAGTTACGCTGAGAGCAGGAGCAACGTAGATTCATCCTTCAGCATACGTGGGTGTCCTTTGTAAAGCTTGGAGAGAAGGGCATCCTTCAACAGACACGAGTTTCCTTTGTAAAGCTTGGAGAGAAGCGCATTCAATTTGCGGATTCCCAATTTCCTGGTATGTTTTCATATCAGCCTCTGTATCTTACTGTGTGGTATTTTTTTTTTAATTCTCTCTTCGTTTGGCCTCACTGTTGACATGAGACTCTGACATTTTTAATGTCTCCTAATCAAGTAAACTTTACTTTGAATGCATAATTAAGGTAACCAAAATGTCTGATGCATATAGGAAATTTAAAGTGTCTCGTAGTTGGAACTAATATTCAGTGAAATCTAGAGACTAGCAAAGATATGACCCTGCTATACAAACTCATTCATTCATGGCTTAAATTTGATTGCTCATCTAGCTTATTAGTCTTTATTTGTAACTCTTGGTATTGCAATTTCCTTGATTTATATCCCTCTTTCAATCAGTCTATATGAGTTGAAGTCGTTGTCTCTCCTCTAGATTTATGGGAACTTGAAAGTGAAATTTTTGTGTCGTTGATATACCTCATGGAGAAATTCTGTAATTTTTATTACTAGTATAGTCCCTTATTGTTGTTAGTGTAACCCCCTTATTGTTATTATTGTACCCTTGTAACCCCCATATTTTTATTATTGTGCCCTTAAATTATTATTGTTAGGTCGGCTAGGATTACATTGTGGCCTTGTTGAAGCCCCGAAAATCGGGTCTACAACAAGGGGGATACCCACCCGGTCCGGACCTTGGTTAGCAGCTCCTTTTCCGTTTGGTGTAGTGGGTCCGACTGGGGATAATGGGACCAGTTTCCCAATATGTGTGTGTGTGTGTTGAGAATAGATATTTCCTTAAAAAGATTCCTAAGTGAAATGCTTTTATTCTATTTCTAATTAATCATATGCAAATTATATTCTAATTTAAACAGAAATATCTAATTCTAAACTAAACCCGGGATATAATCTTGTTTATGCGATCTAAAATTATTTCGAATAACAATCGATAATAAAGATCATTCAAATATTATAAGAAATGAATTCAATAAAAATAAACCACTTCATATAAAAAGTTAGATGAAACAGTTGTGAAAAACATATCGCATAATAAGCTATTCATAAATTAAGCATAAATAAATAGCTGTCAACGTACAAAAGTGCCAAATGATAACTTAAGCATTCAAGCATCAATATATAAATAACTAAACATAAATATCACTTTTAACACAGAAGCAGAAATAATTAAGAGATAAAATTACCATTTATAACTGGTTCTACTCATGAGTTAGAAGTAATAATGACTTATATATTCTTAATCCAACATCTACTAAGAGTACAGAAATGAAACATCAGTAGCGGATATTAGACACAGATATCAATAAACCTCATTCCATTCATTCATCAAAACCTCCTCTGAGGATGCAGAAGTGCATGTTCTGAGGATAATTTTTTGACATATTTCAAGACCCTTCTCTAAATGCATGAGAAGGGTTTAAATACTACTAAATAAATCTAAAAATATTTTATTACAAAAATTTAGGATTCGGTTTAAATGACCGTCCTTTTTCTAGGCAAAAATAAAGTAAAAATAAAACTAAATCTAAAATTAAAAACTATCAACTAACTATTTATGAATTTGATCTTTGAATTTGCAAGCATCCTGCATTGATTTGAGAAGAGGAGGCTGGCCGACTTCAGATTTTAATTGTCCCGAAAAGACAGAATCAACAAGTGTTGGTGCGATCTTCTCAGTAGAATTAATGATGTAATTAAGAGCACTACATTGACTGTGTGGTTTTGCTAGACACATCCAGTAAGAATCCCAATTTAATTTTGTCAATCCTTGAATTGATTTTGCCTTTTCTTCAGCTTTCTGTTTCCATTCTGTTTGCAATTGTTGTGCTTGTGGAAGGTATCCTGGAATAGTTTCTGAAATCAAATTAACCTTGTACAAATTTTCATTTACACAATCAGTAATGTTGCTCGCTGCTGTAGCTGCTTCCTCTGCTGCTTTTTCTGCCCCTCTGATTTGTGCATCCCAATTATTGAAGAGCATTTCTTTATGAATGTCATTGATTATTGGTGCTCCTACTCTTTTTCCTTCCTCTGTCTTGCCAAATAATTAGTAACTCTTTCATTAGTTAAATCATAATCATGTCGTAATTCTACGACATGATTAGTGATTTTATCACTTTCTTGACAAAAGGAGTTCCATTGTGAGATTTTCTGGCATAATATATCTTGTTGTTGCAGTAGTTGATTATTCAAGGAAATAGATTCTGAGATAAACTCTGTAATCTTAGGGTCATCTTTATGCATCTCTTGCATAATCTGTATTTGTTTCTCTTTTTCGGCCAAGCTTTTCTGATATCCAATTTGCATTTGCTGAAACTCTTGCTGTAACTTTTCGAATTCTATCTGTGCTTCACTATTAGCATGGGCTTGTTGCAATTGTTGTTTCAGAACTTGTATTTGATCTTCTTTTTCATTTAATAATAGTCGTACCTCGGATTCTTTGTCAATAGTTGCGGAGGCATAAGCTCCTGTAATCTGAGATAATTTAGTAAGATTTTCAGTTGGATCTGTAGTAGGATCTTTCCATAAAACATACAATTGTTCTGCATCAGTAGAGAGCACACTTTCTAATTTCCTCTTTTTCCTTTTCTTCCTTACTACTGCTTTATGTTGCGAGCTATAAAATATATCCAGAGGAGGAATTTCCTCTATTTTAAGTACAAGCTCAAAGGAGGGAGTAATGGGTATATGTTCTATTTCTGTGACATTGCCACTTATTTCTGTAACCAAACCTTTTGCTGTCTGTACAGGAGTCTGTATGTTCTGTCCTTCAACATTAATCAAATCATTAAATGTTTCCCATTCTTTATCTAACTGACTGCTGATGGATGGTTGCTGTACATTAAGAGGTTGAAGATTCAACTGTGGAGTGGTTGAAGTCTGTTGTTGTGAAAGCTCTTTTGATTGAGCTGTATCCTCCATTGAGCCTTCACTTTTATCATTATCAAATTTTTTAGAATGTTCAAAATTTTCTTTATTGTAATTTTGACTTTGTGATCTTTCAGATTCGAAGGCGACTAGATCGACACTAGGGATGTTTTCTGTTCCAATACAAATTCTCCAAAGGATAGTGGTTAATTTTTCCAGACATTTTAAATTTTGAATTAGAAAACTGTATATTAAATGAAAATTTTCTTTAAATGAACATTTTTCTTGAAACATATCATCAAAAAGATCTTCTTCTCCAGAAAATACTCTTACTTTGACTGCAGTGGTGAAATTCTTAGCGACGTCATACGGGTCGAATAGCCTTTTTGGAAACTTGAATAATTGTAAACATGTAATATTGTTTACTTCCTTAAATGCATGACCAACATCAAATAATGAAAATGCTCCGCAGGATACAGGAAATTGTGGCAAGATGGCCTTCTTTTTATCCTTTAATTCTTTTGTCAAACCTCCCTCTCCACAGGTTTGATATGAAATTTCCTGAGCTATGAGTTTATCCAACATATATATAAATATATATATGCGCTCAAAATATCATAGAATAATTTTCACCATCTGTATACAGAGAATAACATCGCATTAGAGAACCTTGAGCATCTGACGCTACTGTTCAGAGTAACATTAAGCCATGGAAAATTTTATAAATGAGGAATGAACTTGATTCCTACAATTCTTTTGTGATAAACATGATTTGGGTAGGGGACTTCAATTGTACATTGCCAACCCATTAAAGGGAACTTAGAAACAGCGCATTGAACCATAAACAGCATATAGATAAAAGGAGTATAACACTATATATTTATTGAGACCGGTAATTGAAAATAGTTGTGGCTAAGTTATCAAACAATATTTTAGCCCAGTCTACAATGGTAGCGTTAACAACAACATTAAATAAGGGAAGCCATTCCGGAAAAAACTTATTAATGTCAATCTTTCCAAAAAGCCTACATAGCATAGCAGAAGCAAAACAATATGGAGAAGTGAGTGAACCAGTACTGTACATACCGTGTTTATCTTTCTTTAGTGGTTCATCTCTTCTAGACCATTCCTTGGTGCATTCCGCCAAATTTTCATTTTCCTTGGAAAATTTCTTCATAAATTGTTTGTTGTAAGTTGCCTGAGGTTCCAGAAAATGATACATAATCCTAAAATATTCTGGAGTAAATGACCCGATGAGCTCTTGACCTTGAGTTCTAAACTTCCTATCCGTAATATCAGTGCTATACAGCGCCCATTTTACCATGTCTGTATATGGAAGAATTCTAGGTCTTGCTGTTATCCGGTACAAAAATGAACAAGCCAACTCTGTAAGAGATGCTTCAGAAGAATTACTTGAGCCTGCAGTAGCCGCAACATCCATTACTCTTGGGTTTTCTTCTTCAAGAAAATTAAACATAATCTCCCAAGTGGTGATGCTAGCATCTTTGTTGCAAGCAGTGTCTGCGTACAAGGATGCCATCTCTTTACTTTCAGAATTCGGAGCTTTCTCTTTCTTTCCCATAATACCCTGAATATTGCTTTGTATAGTCTCCCGTTCTTCGCGCCTGTGGTTTTACGAATTAAGTGAGAATAATGATATGAGAAAGGTGACGGGATAGTTTTAAATGTTGAAGGCATATGAAATATATTACTTTAACGTGAAATAACCTTTCAATCAAAACAAAATCCTTTTCAATAATAATTGACAATCCATTCATTAATTTAACATCAAAGCGCATAACGGATATCGATTTATGGAAAGATTTTCTTCGTACAACGAGCTTTAAAAATATGCAATAATGCGATATACGATTTTCTTTGCAATATCGCAAAATCGCAATATCGCAAATCTCAACTTTCGTATCATTGCAATATCACAAATCGCAACTTTCACAAATCGTAATTTTTGTATCATTGCAATATCACAAATCGCAATTTTCATAAATCACAATCAGTAACATTGCGAAATCACAATATCGCGACATCGCAATATCGCAAAATATAACGTATGAAAAATATCTGTTAATATATTTTCTGCGATATGCGATTTGCGATAAATATTTTAATACATAGTTTTTGGATCGCGGTATCGCAATTTTAGAAGATTCTGCTTTGCAAAAAGATATCTTTTTCTTTTTTGCGATGGATGTGATATTTTCTTCAAAGAAAGGTTCTATTCTAATCTATCATAAAATTAAGTTTATTTAAAGATTTTCCAAAAAAATTTCTTAAGTTAATGATAGTAAGTTTTATTGAAAATGAAAACAAACACCAATAAATTTTATTTTTTTTGGATTTTTAAACTAAGGGTCCCCACTTATTTAGTATTATTACTAATACCAAATAAGAACGGGGGTTGTTGTTGGCCACAACAATTGGCGATTCACTTGGAAGAACCAGTTATCTCTGCTTTTCTTTTGAATTTTCTAAACTTTTCAAAACAGAAAATTTTTCAGAAAATCAAACTTTATTATAAAAAGACAAAGTACATTATGTTTTAATCTATGAATGATATTTCATTTCTTCTATGATAAACTTTGACTTATTCAATTTCTCAAGCTAGTCCTTGTATCTACATCAGTCATTACTTGGTTTTAAAAAGATAAAAAACAAAAGGCTTCTCTGTAAATCAGTTTTAAATATGCTCATTTGTCGTAGGTAGAGCCATTGCTGCCAGCAAGCGTTTATAGCCTCGACAGGGTTACCTGTTACCCAGCAATGATCCTGTGTCCCACTTAGAGAAATATAAAATTTTCAAAGAGAAATCCATATTCACACTTATTGCTTTTTATTTTCTTTTTTATCCTTAAAGAACAATGTCTTGGTTTGGTAGCCAATTTATGACAGTGCCATTCACTTGATTTATAACTTTGCTGAACAAGCTGGCTCGTGATGAGACCCCTTGCCTTTTGATTGTAATAATCTTGAGTCATTTCCCTGTTGTGGTATGCAGTATTGGAAAAGTCAGCAAGCTATAATATCTATGATCATGATAAGTCGGCTCGTGATGAGACCTCTTACTCTTTAAGATAAAGTGTATCATTGGATTATTCCCTGAACATTGTAATTTTCTAGGTGGGGAAGAAGTCATTGTTTCCTTAAGATAGATTTGGACGAAAATGATAGAGTTTTTTGGAAAGAACTTTTCTACAGATAATCTTCATTTTGTTATAGATACCTTTCATTGAACTGATATAAAACAATCTTTCACTAAAAGTTGCTTTTCATTAAAAATTTTAAAGTTGAAAATGATATCATTTCTAAATTTAAAGTTTTTAACTGTATCTTTGAATAATAATGATCAATATTCTGAAAAGAATTCTATTTATATAAGTGAAGAAAAAAATTTAAAAGAGAATTTGTATCTTTTTTGTGAATTCCAAATATAACCATTAACAACTGGTTTTATTATGAAAAATAAAGAAAACTAATCTACAAAATAGAAGAATGATCTCCTATGGAAAATATTTTTTAAGGATCTGTCCATTAATAGGTAAAGAGTCTCTTTTCCTTGTTAAATCTTGTAACATAAAAGTCGATGGACCTATGATCTCTGCAATTTGGAAAGGACCAAGCCACATTCGTTGAAATTTCGTATGTTTTCATTTTTCTTCATGAGCCTTGTCCCGTTTTAAAACTAGATCTCCTATCTGAAAATCCTTTCTGGTTATCATGTTTGAATCAAAAGAAGCTTTCACTAATGCTTGATGATGAGCATGAATTACTTTGGCCTTTTCTCGTTGTTCTTCTAACTTAATTATTTCCATCTGCCTTAATTGTAAAGAATAAGTTGGTTCTTCATCAATATATTGGACTAAGGCTAAAGAAGGGATTGTTAGATGAGTTGAAAGAACCACTTCTCTCCCATAAACTAAATTAAAGGGAGAAGTGCCAATAGAAGCCTTATGCGTTATTCGATCTGCCCATAAAGCATATATTAAATATTTATGCCAATTTTTATGATTTTGATCAATGGTTCGCTTAATGATTCTGATTAAGTTTTTATTTGTTGATTCAGCTAACCCATTTCCCTGTGGATAATAATTGGCAGAATATTTAAGTTTAAAACCTCTCTTGAGTGCAAATTCAGTCATAGCATTACCAAAAAAATATGATGCATTATCAAACATTAAAGCAGAAGGTAAACCAAACCTGGTGATTATGAACTGATCTATAAACTCGATGATATGCTCAGCATTAGCAGTCTTGAGAGGGACTGTTTCTACCCATTTCGTAAAATAATCAGTTGTTGTAATGATATACCTATGTTGTTTAGAAGAGTGAGGAACGATCTCACCTATTATGTCCAATCCCCATTGATCAAAAGGCTGCTCAATGTTGACTGGTTGTAATGGAAATGATGGTTTCTTTTGTCTTCCAG
Source organism: Pinus albicaulis (assembly GCA_034641835.2). NCBI lineage: Eukaryota > Viridiplantae > Streptophyta > Pinopsida > Pinales > Pinaceae > Pinus > Pinus albicaulis. The sequence continues at coordinate 1,033,473,254 of CM076581.1, read as the reverse complement.
CCGCAGTTTGACAAATTTTACATTTCCTTGCGTAGTTATGTGAATCTTTAAATAGTGTGGGCCAATAATAGCCTGCACGGAGGATCTTATGTAGTAGCATCTCCAGCATAATGTCCACCTGCTGGCCCATCATTAAGTTCTTGCAAGAATTTTTTAGCTTCAGATTTCTCCAGACATCTAAGAAGAACAGAATCATAATTCATCTTAAAAATAACATCATTCACAAACTGATATTGTTTAGCCTTCAACGTTAGAGCTCTTTTCTTGGTGTGATCGAGATTTGGAGGAGCATATCCATTCTTCAGATAAAATATGATACCATCATATAATGATTCAACATCGTTTAGGCTTACCTCATATGTTTGTATCTCTTCAGATGATTTTTCATAAATAAGCGATGCTCTAGCTAGTATTTTGCAAAAGCCTTGACCTCTTACAATACTTGTCGGTTTGATTTCTACATCATATTCTTGTAAGGCAGTAACCCAATTGGCTCTTTTCTCACCTACATCTTTTTGAACTAAAATATTTCTTACCGCTGGAAACGTATGATTTTTGTATGGGTTTTAAGTAAAAAGGGTCTGAAATATTTAATTGCTTTGAAAACAACATAAGCTTGTTTCTCCACATCTGAATCATTCAATTCAGCTCCCTATAAATTTGAACTGAAAAAAGCAATTGGAGCTTCTGCTTTGTCTTGATTTTCTTGAGTGAGTATTGCAGCATAATATTTATCAGAGGAAAATGTGTACAAAATAAAAGGATCGGAAAAATTTGTAGTTGCTAAAGATGGAACATTAATAATTGTTTGTTTGATCAGATTGAATGCCTCATATTCGTCTTTGCCCCATTTGAAGTTTGAATTCTTTTTAATCATTGCTTGCAAAGGAGATACAATTCTCGAAAAATCTGGCACAAATCTCTTTACAAAATTAATCTGGCCGAGAAAAGATTGCATAGCTTTTTTGTTGTGAGGTAAAGATATTTCAGAAATTTCTTTGATTCTATCAGGATCAATATGAATTCTAGATTTTGATACTATGAATCCAAGAAGTTTTCCTTCATTTAATGCAAAAAAGGATTTTTTCGGATTAAGTGAAATTCCATACCTTTGACAGCGTTGGAATATTTGCTTCAAATCTCTAAGATGATTGCTTCATTTTTTGGAATATACAGTTATATTATCCAAGTAAATTACCACTGATTTGTTAACTAATCCGTTGAAAGCAATGTCCATGGCTCTCTGAAATGTGGCACCAGCGTTGATCAGGCCAAAAGGCATCTTTTGATATGCATAAGTGCCCCATTTGGTTCTAAATGTAGTTTTCAATTGATCATCAGGATGAACCAATACTTGATTGTATCCAGAAAAACCATCTAAGAAAGACATTAATTTTGATCCTGCAACTCCCTGTAATATTTGCTCCATGGGAGGCAAAGGAAAATTATCTTTTTGGCAGGCTTTATTAAGATTTCGAAAGTCAATACAAATTCTAATGTCTCCGTTCTTCTTTCTAACAGGAACCATATTGGAAACCCATTTAGAATGTCGGACGGGAAAAATAATTTTGGCTTTCAATAACTTATTGAGTTCAGATTTGATTTGATTTTCTAGATTGGGATGGATTTTTCTCAACTTTTGTTGGACAGGTTTTTCATCATTTATCATTGGGATAGTATGTTGGATGATAGAAGTGTCATAAGTTTTAAGTTCATCGTAGTTCCAAGCAAAGACACTTTTATATTGTTTCAAAAGACGAACATACGCTAATTTTTCTTCAGGAGCTAGGCCAAGGCCTAGGTTGATATTCTGTGGTTTTGCATCAGTTCCAAGATTTACTAATTCATAATTCAAAGTCGAACTTTGCAATTTTGAATTGGTAGATCTTTTAAATCGATCTTTCAAATCATAAAGGTCTTCTAACTTGACTACTGACTTTGGCATAGCATTATTGGTGCTATCTTGGAGCAATTGTCTGTCATGTTGGTCTTCATCAATTATCTGATTGGTGTAAGATCCTTCAAATGTGAGAAAATTTACAATATCAAGATCATCATTGAAAATCCTCCAATTGGTAATGTTATCAGGAATCGAGGGTCTAAATATTAATTCAATTGAAAATCGAACAAGACTAAAGTCTTCTACAGGAATGAGCTTGTAAGCTACATTAACTAGGAGGTCTGAATTGGCATTCTGAATTTTGGGAATTGATGAAATATTAAATGCTATAAAATGTTAAGTCAGATCTTGGACTAAAGATTGATAATTCTTTAAATGACCTGATAAACAATGTATAGTATTGCGTACCTGTTTGATTACAATTTTCGAATCTCTGAAAACTTGTAGATATTTGATGTCTAATCCGATTGCTTTGTATAATCCTTGGACTAAAGCCTCATATTCTGCAGTGTTATTAGTGCAATCAAACTCAAGTCTACAAGTCAGCATAATTTTGTTTCCCTCTGGACTAACCAAAACGCATTCTGATCCTGCTCCTTCATTAGACTTAGAACCATCAAAAAATAATTTCCAAAATAAAGATTTATTTACAGGAGTATCTACAAAATTAATACATTTAGAACTATCTTCTTGAGAAAAATTTTCTATCTGAGATAAAACAGAATGTTCTAAATAAGGTGAAGTATGAGCATTGAAATTTCATAAGAAAGAATCAACTGAATAATTTCCAGTGATATTACTGCTGTATGCAACTGGTTCATTCTCTCCTTCAAGTTCTGTTACTATGTATTTCTGATGTTTTTCTCGTTCAAACTTTATCTGATTTGGTTTACCATTGTAAGGAAGCCACATATGCGACCAATCAGTTGAAAAATATCCATGAAGTTTTTCTAACCAATCTCTGCTAAGAATTAAGCCATAAAATTCTGGAATATCTGCAACTAAAATATCAATAACTTGACATACCTTTGGATTAGATGACAGCCTTATCGTAACCTGATTTAATTCGCCAATCACTTCAACTTGCGATCTATCTAACTCGACTATTCGCACAACATATTTTTGTGGTTGAATGTTCAACTTTGCACATATTGATTTTGGTAGAATATTAGATGAAGCTCCAGAATCCACTAAACAATTATGCAAATTTTTGTTGAAAACTTCATAAGAAGAAATGGAGGAGTATGAGATCTTGACCTTTCTCCAATTAAAGAGATATTTTCTAGATCAACTTTACTGATCGCATTAGCTGGAGGTCTTCCCATCTCGTTGGAAGCTTGAGAAATGACAGGATCAGGCAAAGGTTTTTCTGGTACAGCATGTAATTCTTTCAAAAGTACCTTTTGTTGGTGTTTTAACTTTCTCAATTCATAAAAAGTGATGTTAGCCCTAGTCTTCTTCATGTCTTCTATGATATTATACTCCATTTCATCTGGAACAATGAGTGTTCTTGCTGAAGTTGATGAATCTGTCTAGACTGGGCTAGTTTGAATTGCTTTAGATGTTTTTTTCTTGGGTGCAAATTTATCCTTAGTCAATGAGCTTGCGCTCTTTGACTTAGGAGTAGGTTGAGGAGGATCAAGTTGATTTCTACTTCGAGTGCTAACTGGGGATGCTTCTTGATCTTCCTCATATGGGAGGATAAAATCCCACATACCTTGTACTTCTACAATTTCTTCTTCATTAGTAGTTTCCTCTGTAGCAGTTTCTTCTTCTTCTTCATTAGTAGTTTCCTCTGTAGCAGTTTCTTCTTCTTCTTCTGATTCAGCATTAGTAATAGCACTTGGTGGCTTTGGATCAGTTGAAGGATTTCTTCTAAAAGGCTTGAAAGACTTTTTAGAAGATGTTTCTGCCACTTGTTTCTTAATTTCAACCATTTTGTTAGACATGGTTTTCAAAACTTTCTGCAATCCTTCTAAATCAAATGGATCCTTTGATTGTTTTTTCTTGGGGTCTTCCTTAAAAGTGACTTTCTTGGATTTTCGTTCTTCTATCGCATTTTTCTTATCTAAAGCAATGATACATTTCTCTACTGCTATTGCCTCCTTCATGTTTTCTGCTAAAGTTGTTTTGTTAGCCCTATCAACAAAGATTTATATGTTTGATGGTAAAGCAGAAATGTACCATTCACTTCGCACTTCTTCGCTAGGCTTGGAAGCAGTAGGAATTTTATTTAACAATTTATTGAAACGTGAATTGAAATCCTTGACAAGTTCTTTTGAATCAGCTCTAAGATTAGATATATCATTGATCAATGTTGCTGTAGACCTGTCATCACCAAATTTAGTTAAAAATTGATCTTGAAAGATATCCCAACTAGTGATAGATCCAGATGGTAATGAAAAATACCATGATCCAGCTACTCCTTGTAGAGTATAGGGGAAAATTTGGACAACAACATCCTCATTAATAACTCCATTGAGATTTATGGACAACATAAAATTATTTATATGTTCTTCTGCTAGCATGCCTGCTTCAGGATTGAACTTAGGCAGCCATTTTTCAGGATGGGATGGTAATTGACTCAAGGGTGCAGACATTAAGACTGCCCCTGGATTATTCCATGGAATTTGGGCCATCGTTGAACTGCTAATAGAGAAAGTGTAGAAGATAATGTCTGTGATTGAGAAGGTGATGTGGAAGTTCTAGTGGAGTGAGGGACAATAGTCTGAAGTGGAGGGGTGGATGGTTGACTTCACGGTGAAGAGGTTGAGATAGATGATGATGAAAGAGTCTCACTATCAGACCCTTTAGGTGATTTTCTTGCTCTTTTCCTTGTAGGTAGAGGTAACTCAGTTGGCTGAATGCCAAGCTTTTCACTCTGTAATCTGGTAAGAGGATGAGCAGGGTTATATTGCGAAGTTACACTGCCTTGAGATTTATCAGATCTTTGAGGTGATATTGAAAATCGCTGAAGTTTATGAATCAAAGATTCAACTTCAGGAGGTTCAATAGCATATTCCTCTGAAAAATCAGGGTTTCTAACAGTGTCTGTTCTTCTTTCGACTTATGGCTCTAAATTTAAAATTTCTGAGTGCAATGGAGAAGTCGGGGAAGATGGTGAGGGCGATTTACTCTCAGAATGGTATTTAGATTTAGATTTACTTTCCATTCATAGTTCGTGGCCCACATTCTAGCGCCAAATATGTTGAAGCCCCGAAAATCGGGTCTACAACAAGGGGGATACCCACCCAGTCCAGACCTTGGTTAGCAGCTCCTTTTCCGTTTAGTGTAGTGGGTCCAACTGGGGATAATGGGACCAGTTTCCCAATGTGTATGTGTGTGTTGAGAATATATATTTCCTTTCTAAAAAGGTTCCTAAGTGAAATGATTTTATTCTATTTCTAATCTAATCATATGCAAGTTATATTCTAATTTAAACAGAAATATCTAATTCTAAACTAAACCCGGGATATAATCTCGTTTATGCGATCTAAAATATTTCAAATAACAATCGATAATAAAGATCATTCAACTGTTATAAGAAAAGAATTCAATAAAAATAAACCACTTCATATAAAAAGTTAGATGAAACAATTGTGAAAAACATATCGCATAATAAGCTATTCATACATTAATAAATAAATAGCTATCACCGTACAAAAGTGCCAAATGATAACTTAAGCATTCAAGCATCAATATATAAATAACTAAACATAAATATCACTTTTAACACAGAAGCAGAAATAATTAAGAGATAAAAGTACCATTTATAACTGGTTCTACTCATAAGCTAGAAGTAATAATGACTTATATCTTCTTAATCCAACATCTACTAAGAGTACAGAAATGCAACATCAGTAGCAGATATTAGACACAGATATCAATAAATCTCATTCCATTCATTCATCAAAACCTCCTCTGAGGGTGCAGAAGTGCATGTTCTGAGGATAAATTTTTGACAAATTGCGGGACCCTTCTCTAAATGCATGAGAAGGGTTTAAATACTACTAACTAAATCTAAAAATAGTTTATTACAAAAATTTAGGATTCGGTTTAAATGACTGTCCTCTTTCTAGGAAAAAATAAAGTAAAACTAAAACTAAATCTAAAATTAAAAACTATCAACTAACTATTTATGAATTTGATCTTTGAATTTGCAAGCATCCAACATTGATTTGAGAAGAGGAGGCTGGCCGACTTCAGATTTTAATTGTCCCGAAAAGACGGAATCAGCAAGTGTTGGCGCGATCTTCTCAGTAGAATTAATGATGCAATTAAGAGCACTACATTGACTGTGTAGTTTTACTAGACACGTCCAGTAAGAATCCCAATTTAATTTTGTCAATCCTTGAATTGATTTTTCCTTTTCTTCAGCTTTCTGTTTCCACTCTATTTGCAATTGTTGTGCTTGTGGAAGGTATCCTGGAATAGTTTCTGAAATCAAATTAACCTTGTGCAAATTTTCATTTACACAATCAGTAATGTTGTTCGCTGCTGTAGCTGCTTCCTCTACTGCTTTTTCTGCCCCTCTGATCTGTGCATCCCAATTATTGAAGAGCATTTCTTTATGAATGCCATTGATGATTGGTGCTCCTACTCTTCTTCCTTCCTTTGTCTTTTTCCATGCCAAATAATTAGTAACTCTTTCATTAGTTAAATCATAATCATGTCGTAATTCTATGACATGATTAGTGATTTTATCACTTTCTTGACAAAAAGAGTTCCATTGTGAGATTTTCTGGCATAATATATCTTGTTGTTGCAGTAGTTGATTATTCAATGAAATAGATTCTGAGATAAACTCTGTAATCTTGGGGTCATCTTTATGCATCTCTTGCATAATCTGTATTTGTTTCTCTTTTTCAGCCAATATTTTCTGATATCTGATTTGCATTTGCTGAAACTCTTGCTGTAACATTTCAAATTTTATCTGTACTTCACTGTTAGCATGGGCTTGTTGCAATTGTTGTTACAGAACTTGTATTTGATCTTATTTTTCATTTAATAATAGCTGTACCTCAGATTCTTTGTCAATAGTTGCGGAGGCATAAGCTCCTATAATCTGAGATAATTTAGTAAGATTTTCAGTTGGATCCGTAGTAGGATCTTTCCATAAAACATCCAATTGTTCTGCCTCAGTAGAGAGCACACTTTCTAATTTCCTCTTTTTCCTTTGCTTTTTTACTATTGCTTTATGTTCCGGGCTATAAAATATATTCAGAGGAGGAATTTCCTCTATTTCAAGTACAAGCTCAGAGGAGGGATTAATGGGTATATATTCTGTTTCTGTGACATTGCCACTTATTTCTGTAACCAAACCTTTTGTTGTCTGTACAGGAGTTTGTATGTTCTGTCCTTTAACATTATTCAAATTATTAAATGTTTCCCATTCTTTATCTAACTGACTGCTGATGGATGGTTGTTGTACATTAAGAGGTGGAAGATTCAACTGTGGAGTGGTTTAAGTCTGTTGTTGTGAAAGCTCTTTTGATTGAGCTGTATCCTTCACTGAGCCTTCACTTTTATCCTTATCAGATTTTTTAGAATTTTCAGAAGTTTCTTTGTCAGACTTTGACTTAGATCTTTTTGTATCTGAGCTGCCACTGAGACTGACACTAGGAGTTGGTTCCCTTGCGGGTTCCAATTGAAAATTATCCAAAGGGATAGTGGTTAATCTTCTTTCTCTGTACATTTTAAATTCTTGAAATTCTTCTGGGGAAAACCGTGTTTGAGCTAAATGAAAATTTTCTTTAAATGAACATTTTTCTTGAAACATATCATCAAAAAGATCTTCTTCTCCAGAAAATACTCTTACTTTGACTGCAGTGGTGAAATTCTTAGCGACGTCATACGGGTCGAATAGCCTTTTTGGAAACTTGAATAATTGTAAACATGTAATATTGTTTACTTCCTTAAATGCATGACCAACATCAAATAATGAAAATGCTCCGCAGGATACAGGAAATTGTGGCAAGATGGCCTTCTTTTTATCCTTTAATTCTTTTGTCAAACCTCCCTCTCCACAGGTTTGATATGAAATTTCCTGAGCTATGAGTTTATTCAGAACATACAAGGGTAAAACGTTAGGAGAAACAGAGCTTCCAAAAACCCTCACATAGGTAAACAATTCTTCTCCAAACCATCTCGCGATAGGGAGAATGTCTACTTCTACTTCAGGGGAGAACCTTGGAGCATCCTTATTATACAATACTATGTACAGAGGCAACATTATGCCATGGAAAATTTCATAAAAATGAGGAATGAACTTTGATTCCAACAATTCTTTGTGATAAACGTGAATGGGTAGGGGATCCTGAATTGTCCATTACCAACTGATTAAAGGGAACTTAGAAACAAAGCATATTGAATCCATAACATAGGCAGATAGATAAAAAAGAGGATAAATCCTCTGCGGGACAGTCTGTTTAGACCGGTAATTGAAAATAGCTGTGGCTAAGTTAGCAGACAATATTTTAGCCCAGTCTACAATGGTAGCATTAACAACAGCATTTAATAAGGGAAGCCATTCAGGAAAAAAATTATTAATGTCAGGCTTTCCAAAAGGCCTACATAGCATAGCAGCAGCAAAAAAATATGGAGAAGTGAGTGAACCAGTACTGTACATACCATGTTTATCTTTCTTCAATGGTTCATCTCTTCTAGACCATTCCTTGGTGCATTCCGCCAAATTTTCATTTTCCTTGGAAAATTTCTCCATAAATTGTTTGTTGTAAGTTTCCTGAGGTTCCGGAAAATGATACATAAGCCTCAAATATTCTGGAGTAAATGACCCAATGAGCTCTTGACCTTGAGTTCTAAACTGTCTGTCCGTAATATCAGTGCTATACAACACCCATTTTACCATGTCTGTATATCGAAGAATTCTAGGTCTTGCTGCTATGCGGTGCAAAAATGAACAAGCCAACTCTGTAAGAGATGCTTCAGAAGAATGAATTGAGCCTGCAGTAGCCACAACATCCATTACTCTTGGGTTTTCTTCTTCAAGAAAATTAAACATACTCTCCCAAGTGGTGATGCCAGCTTGTTTGTTGCAAGCAGTGTCTGCGTACAAGGATGCCATCTCTTTACTTTCAGAACTCAGAGCTTTCTATTTCTTTCCCATAATACCTTGAATATTGCTTTGTATAGTCTCCTATTCTTCGCGCCTACGGTTTTACGAATTAAGTGAGAATAATGATATGAGAAAGGTGACGGGATAGTTTTAAATGCTGAAGGTGTATGAAATATATTATTTTAACGTGAAATAACCTTTCAATCAAAACAAAATACCTTTCATTAATAATTGACAATCCATTCATTAATTTGAAATCAAAGCGCATAACGGATATCGATTTATGGAAAGATTTTCTTTGTACAATGAGCTTTAAAAATCTGCAATAATGTGATCTGCGATTTTCTTTGCAATATCGCAAAATCGCAATATCGCAAATCGCAACGTTCATATCACTGCAATATCACAAATCGTAACTTTCGCAAATCGCAATTTTCGTATCATTGCAATATCACAAATTGCAATTTTCGTAAATTGCAATCAGTAACATCGCGAAATCGCAATATCGTGACATCGCAATATCGCAAAATATAACGTATGAAAAATATCTGTTAATATATTTTCTGCGATATGCGATTTGCGATAAATATTTTAATGAATAGTTTTTGGATCGCGGTATCGCAATTTTAGAAGATTCTGCTTTGCAAAAAGATATATTTTACTTTTTTGCAATGGATGTGATATTTTCTTCAAAGAAATGTTCTATTCTAATATATCATAAAATTAAGTTTATTTAAAGATTTTCCAAAAAAATTTCTTAAGTTAATGATAGTAAGTTTTATTGAAAATGGATTGGTGTAAAAAACCTAGCTGCCGCTCTGCAACTGGATCTCCTCTACGTTTGAGGCCGCAAACTTGGCCCTTTGGCAGCTTCAGAGGGCTCCATTGCTTTCCATCTGTGGGCAGGGTTTTCTAGTTCCAGTGTTGTTCCTGTGCGGCGCATAGATTGGGAGTCACGGCGCTCTGGGTTGGCGCGACGCATTGAGGTGGCCTCCCAGTGTTTCATTTGGCTGTGCGCGACGCGTTGAATCTGCACGGTGCACTGGCCCTTCAGCGCGGCACATAGGCTCTCTGCTCTGGTTTCTTGGATTTAGCAGGGGCTGTTTAAATCCCTTTGCTCGATCTCTTCAGTGTCGGCTTGTGGGGATATGGATTGATCACTGGGAGTTGTGTGTGCTCACTTCGATCGAGCGTAGGAGTCACTGCAATAATGGAGTTTCCTCCTCCGCCTCCATCTTCTGATGCTGAGGCCTTTCTCAAACTTCTGGAATCTCTGCCGAAGAAGAAAGCATCCGAGGCTGCGAAGTTTGTGAAACGTTTGGAAGACATCCCCGAGGTATCGCTCCCTCCTGAGGGTCCGATCCAGGTCGCCCTTTCTCTAGCTGAGTGTGATTTGGTAGGAAAGTTCACAGGGCTCTGTCCCTCCCCCAAAACCACGGAGAGTTGGGTTGCTAGGAACTGGGCACCGCTGATTAAAAATAGAGTCACCTCGTATTTTCTAGGGAAGGGATTTTTTCTGTTTGAGTTCTCTAATAAGGATGAAAAGGATCTGATATTCCGGAACGGTCCCTATTTCATGGGCCCTCAGGGGCTGTATCTCAATAAGTGGACGCCCGATTTTGACCCAGCATTTGACATCCCTGTTGGGGTTCCCACATTTTGGCCAGGTTGGCAAGACCAAAAGATGAGACACCATAGAACCACTTTCAGACCTTAGGATCTAGCCCTCCTAGGTCTAGAGAGGGATCTCTCTACGATTGTCAAAGTGTATGTCTTTGAAGCTCTAAGTTATGATTTTAGGCTAGTTATAGGCTCAGGGTTGTTTGTTTGATTGTTTGTGTTTGGTTGTTGGGAATCAGAAAAGGAAGGTCCAATATAAGACAAGGATGAGCATAGAGGGAATTAGGCAGAGACAGATAACTCAGGGAACATCAAGGAAATTGGGCAATGGAGTCAAGAAAGGATTTACTTGTGTTCAATGTGCAAGCTTTAAGTTGGGCTAGTCATCTAGAGCATTTGGATCTTAAATATGATATTTGGAATGGGACATTAAGGACTAAAAATGAAAGGAGGAGAAACATCCAATTCTGTCTATAGATCGGGTCAGAGGTCATTTAACTCCAGACCTGCTTGGACAAAATTAGAGGCAAAACAAGGGATCTTAGAGAGGCTTAATTGGGATGGAAAGATCCTAGTGAGGCAGAGATAGGGTTCTAGACCTCTCAGTGTTCTCAACTCATCCAACTAAATCCTAACAAGAACATCCAAACATAGAATTCATTAATTCATACATCAGAGAGTAGGAAATAACATCCACTACACTGGTTAAATCAATTGAAATCAATATTAAGATACACATGTAATCAGAAAACATAAAAGGCTGGGAGAGTAGCAACATAAGGTACCTATCAAGGGTAAATCTTATGCCAAACTTCTGATGCGAGCCAGTAGAAAAGGAACGAAATGAAATCAAACACATAAATAGGAAAACATCACCAGCTGCTTTAGATCAGGATCCAAAGAAACATGCTTGTCATATTAAAAACAACACCAATCAGGTACATCATTGCCCACAGCTTGAACATTCAGTCTGAATGCATCAAATCTCAGCCTATCTTACAATATTACATAGATAACTTGTCTCAAGAGGAAAATACTTGCATTTCTCTGATATCTCATCAACAAACCTTACAATAATTTCCTTCTGTGTTTTTATAGCAAAGGATAAATGGAAGATCTACTGAGGAGGTAGGTGAACACTAATTGTTGTATTAAACATTTGAAAGAAATAGGGCCGAGGCCCATTCTGCTTGTATGCCAAGTATTTAATTGCCACTTTTACAGCAGGATTCTTCAGTATATGATTTATTGTTGTCTTGCTTATGGTATTCTCGGGTGATTTGAATAAAATAAAATACTGAGAATTCTGCCATATCAATGCTCTGGTGATTTTGAACTGCTGTTAGGGTGGAAATTCCTGCAGGGACATTGTGCATAATAAAAGCTGTATGGGCACCCTGTACTTGCTGAAGAAAAACATTCTGCTACTATAGAAAAAACCCTGGAGGTACGGCTTCCCTTGCATTTAATCTCTGAGAGGTCCTCGGGGTCTTCACTCTGATGCTTTGCCTCTGAAAAATTGGATTGAGCCCTTTAAACCCCATCATAATGCTTTAATTCTGAGCTTGAGGCCTAAATATCTGCGTTTGCGTGCCTCGAGGTCACTGCTACTCCATTGATGGCGCAAATCAAGCTTTAATGGTGTTGTACAGGGTTTGCAGAGCTTAAAATCTGTCCTTCAATGGAGAAAGGTTCTGCTGATGCAAAAAACTGGCTTATGCATTAATTTCCTGTGCACAGAATTCTTTGGCGCTGCATTAAACACTGTATGATCATGGCGAACCATTACCAACTGATAAACCTACAAAAACACGCAACCTGTCAAGAAAAACCATGGACGGGGTGATGGAGGCAGTGCAGAGGATGAAAATGGGTGTGCAGATGATGAACTGAGGGAGAAATCGCGAAAAATGGTGACAAATCATTCTGGCGAAGGTGGCGGTCTGCGGAGTGAATTTGACTGAGAAAAACATTAAAAAACACGAATTTGGACGGATATATGCAACGGAATGGGCGGATGTACGGGGAATACATGTGGGGTGACGTGGCGTACGGAAGAGACATGTGGACAGATGATGTGGAGGCCCGAGCGACAGCGGAATGGTCAATGGCAGGAAAACGAATCTGGACCATCAGGTCTCGGCGGAGATCGACGGTGGAAACACGTTGGAGATGGATAGACCGCGGGCTAGGGGTACGGCGGATACTGGCTAACTAGTGCGCAGCTCTGACGAATGGTGACCGTTGGATGAGTGATCGAAGATCTAACGGCTGACAGCGATATCGCTCGGCATCTGTGGTCGATCTTTAATGCGCGATGGGTCGGCGGTTTTGCAACAGTTTCAGGGCCACATGTCAAGAGTTGAGTGGAATCGCTATCCGATGGAGAAAAACCGCCTGCCGCGCATAAGTGGTGCGATGGAAACTGGTGGGTTTGACATAGTGCGATGCGGGGTCCACCGGCGGGAAAGGTTCCGGACCATCGATCTGGCGGGGAAACAGACGGCGATGGCTCAATCAAAGGTTTGAATGGGGAAAAGCATGAGGGCTGCAGATTAAATGCTGGCCATCTGATCTGTCAGGATCGACGGTCGAGGATGCGCCCGATGAATAAATACGGTAAGCGCCCTTTAGTGTTAGAACCCAGTCACAACGATGGGTTTTGTGGAAGGTAAAGGAGCGTGGGGCTAACGGGAAAAGGGATGAGGTCTATCATATGGTCGGAAGTGGGTTTTTAACCTATTTTCAATGAAATTTATGATTTTGGCCCATTTACAAAGTGTTTTAAGGCCAGCCAAGGGAAATGATAGGGAGATGGAGGGGGGAAATTGTGGAAACAAAGGGTGTGGGCAGAATTTGAAGGGGATTTTGGAGGGGTTTAGAGGGTTGATGGGGGGAAATAGAGGGGAAGAGAAACACTTTGACAGAAGGTGGAAAAAAGGGGAAAAAGGGACATTTTGCAGGGGTACAAGGGGCAATGTTTGTTTTTTAGGAGTAGCATTTATAACCAGTGAGGCCTTAGATGGGAAATCAGCAGAGGGAATTTTTCCAGAAAAGCAAAGGCCTTCAGAGGACTTCAAGGATGATGTGTCTTCAGGGGAGATGCATTCCTTGAAGGTCTCCAAAACTATCTAGCCCCCAGCTTGCTTGTCAAGAATTTCATAGGGGGGCTAATAGTGGCTCCACATGGGGATGGCTTCTTCTTGAAGGAGGCAAGAAACCAGAAATGATCTTTGGAGTAGGCCAGTTGCCTGCTGCTTGGCACATCCCTTTCTTTGATCAGCTGCCACAATATGAATATGTTACATCAGCAGAAAACATTTTCCCAATCAAATCTACCTACCCACACTACAATCCTAGCATCTTTTCTTCTTTAGGGTGCGTTTGAGCTAGCAGACCCTTTACATTTTGGTTTTAAAACAAAAAACAAACCTATCCTAAATCTACCCTTATTGCTCCATGAGACCATATTAGACTGTTGGTCTCATATGTTTCTCTACCTACACTACTACCTGCTAGGATTAGACTGTCTAGCAGGTTTCTTCTCCTATATTCTAAGACAGGAAATTGAAAAACAGCCAAGCCAGGATTAGACTGTCTAACTTGCTGGAGTGAAACAAAACTTTTAAGGCTTGAAATTTGAACTTTTGAAGTATCCTTCTCTGTTTGTGACTCAGATTTTGAGCATATTAGAGTCACCTTTTCTTCTTCATTTTTAGCTCTGGTTTTAGGCATGTTAGAGCTGATTCTTCCTTTTCCTTTGCTGGTCCATATTTTGGGCGTGTTAGGACCAGCTACCTTTCTTTCTTTGGCTCAGGTTTTGATCATATTAGAGCCAATCTTTTGCACTTTTCAGAGGTTCATGTTTTGAGCATGTTTGAACCTCTACCTTCTTTATTTTTTGGAAACATTTTCTCTGTTTTCTTGAAAGTAAAACTGCAATGGTATATACAATGGAAATGGAACTGAAAATGAAAATTAGCAGAAGTAGTGTTTGAGCATCCTGCCATTGACAGGACCCCCAAACAACTCTGTACCGTCAAGTTCTTATAAGAAAAATGCATTAGGACCCACAGTGGCCTGGATGATGTATGGACCTTGCCACAAACTGTCAAAATTTCCATGTTTACCTTTGCCCTCTCTTCTTGAATCCCATTTAAGAACCTTGTCCCCGACTTTGAAATCAAAGGTTTTGGTTCTTTTGTCAAATAATTTCTTTATATTCTCCTGAACTCTGATAGATCTGTTATACACCTCATCTCTTGTTTGTTGAAGATGAATTGTCTGATTTATTCTTCTTATCATGTTGTCTTCCTCTGTCTGAATCTCTTGGGCAAGCTTAATCACTGGTACTCCAAGGCTAGTAGGAAAAACTTCTTCTGTTCCATAAACCAGCTGGAATGGTGACATGCCAATAGATTTCTTTGCGGTGAGCCTGTCAGCCCACAAAGCATGTATGAACTTTTTATGCCATGACTTTTTGTTCTCTTCCAGCAACTTCTTAATGATTGTGACCAGGATTTTGTTAGATGATTCAGCCAAACCATTACCCTGGGGGTAATAGGGAGTTGACTGACCAAGTGCTATTTCATACCCGTGACAGAAATCAACCATTTTCTTGGATCTGAAGGTAGCAGCATTGTCAGTGATTATTTTCCTGGGACAGCCAAACCGAGATAGGATGAAGTCTTCTAGGAATCTAATGATGATAGAATCAGTGGCATTCCTAGTGGGTATGGATTCTATCCATTTAGTGAAGTAATCTGTAGCAGTTAGGATCCATTTGTGTTGTCCAGAGGAAGCAGGATGAATTTCTCCTATAAATTTTAGGCCCCATTGCATGAAGGGACCTTCTACAGTTATGGGTTGTAACGGGAGGGGTAGAAGCTTTCTTCTGCCTTCAAAGATCTGACATTTGTGGCAGGCAAGAATCATTTTATGGACATCACTAAAGAGTGTAGGCCAATAGTAACCAGCCCTGAGTATCTTATTTGCAGTGGCTTTCCAACTCAGGTGGCCTCCACACTCCCCAGCATGGAGTTCTTGTTTAATTCTTTCAGCTTCAAGTTCAGGCAAGCATTTCAGCAATAGGCCATTTGGATTTTTCCATTATAGATTCTCATTCAAAATGCAGTAATTTCTAGCTTTGAGTTTTATGAATCTAGTCTTAGTTTTGGATAGTTCTGGAGGGGCATTGAGATTGGTGAGCACATAAAGGATATCAAAGTACCAAGGAGAGTTCTGAAACTGCTCCTCCACAGTTGGATGGGGCAATCCTTCCTGCTCATCTAACGCATTTATCATGTTAATTTCAAGGGCCTGCAAGTTTCATTCAGCCATTAACTAGGCCACGCCTTGACCTTTGATCATCTTGGTGGGTTTTATTTCAAGGTCGTATTCCAAGATTGTAGCAATCCATTTGCCCCTTTTCCCATCAGGGTCCTAGGACAAGATATCTTTAACCACTATATTTGGCACATAAGCAATGGTGTGAGAATGTAGAATGTACACCCTAAAGTATTTTAAGGCCTTTACCAGGGAATAGGCATGTTTTTCCATAATTTTGTACTTTAAGGGTGCATCTCTCAAGGCTTTGCTGAAAAAGGCAATTGGCTGTTCATTACCTTCTACATTTTTCTGCAGCAAAACTGCAGCTATGGCGTGCTCTGACGCAAACAAAAATATCAGAAAATCTTTTGAGAAGTCTGGGCTGATAAGAACAGGGGCCTGAGTGAGTGAAAGTTTTACTGACTCAAAATATTTCTTGGCTTCAACAGTCCACTTAATTCCTGCACCTTTCTTTAGCATGTCAATCATTTTCCTAAGGTGCTCAGCAAGATTGGGGATGAATCTCCTAAGGAAATTGATCTTCCCAATGAAGGACTGTAACTCCTTGATGTTTCTTGGGTGTGTGATTGGAAGTATTCCCTCAACTCGCTGTGGGTCTATCCTGATCCCTTTCTCAGATATAATGTGACCAAGAAGTTTACCTTCTTGCAGCCCAAAAACAGTTTTCTTAGGATTTAGGGACAGACCGTACCTCCTACATTTTTCAAAAAAATTTCTCAGGTGTTTTAGATGTTCTTCTTCAGTTTTAGAAAAGACAGTCAAGTCATCCAAGTAGATAACTATGAAGTGTCGTATCTCATCTGAGAAAGCTATATCCATCGCTCTCTTGAAGGTAGCTCCAGCATTCATCAGTCCAAAGGGCATTTTCACGTACATGAAGGTGCCCCAAGGAGTGGTAAAAGCTGTTTTGAGTTGATATTTTGGGAGTACAAGAACTTGATTGTATCCTGAAAAGCCATCAAGCAGGGAGATTCTCTTAGAGCCCACTACCTTCTGCAGGATATGTTCCATTCTAGGCAAAGGGTAATTGTCTTTCAGGGAGGCTCTGTTGAGGTTTCTGAAGTCTATGCATAGTCTGATCTCCACTGTTTTCTTTATCATAGCCATTAATTTTGACACCCAATAAAAAAACCTTATAGGGACTATTATGCCTGCATCATACATCTTTTTGATCTCTTTCTCTACTGCAAGCAATTGTTTCGGATTGATCCTACGGAGTTTTTGTCTGAAAGGCTTCTGATTTTCCGTTAGGGGTATCTTGTGTTGTATGATGTTGGTGTCATAGGCCTTTAAGTCTTCATAGCTCCATGCAAACACATCAATGAATTCCTTAAACAGGTCAATGTATTTTTTCTTCATGTCTACAGGTATAGACTTAGCCAGTTTAATCATTTTGGGCTTATCTTCAGTGCCTATGTTGCATTCTTCTATGTATGAGTCTGTATGTTCTATAGTGGGCTTTTTGGCTACATCGTCAAAGTCAAAAAGGTCCTCTAGGGGTGCTAGGCCTCTGGGTATGTTCTTATCTTTGGCCTGCAACACCTCCATTTCCTCACTATCTGCGTGTTCACGTTTTTTGGTTGGATTTCCAGTTTCTTCAGAAAAGGTGTTTATTTCTATGTTACAGGGTGTTTCTTGTTCATCTGGGGGATCCTCACTCGGGTAGCTGTCATCAGATTTTGAGTCGGAATCAGAAAATTCAAACTCATTTCTGCCCACCAGAAAATATTCAATCTGTTTGTCTCCTTCAAAGACCTGCCAATATTTTTCGTTGTTTGGCACTGCACGTCTGAAATTGCTCTGAATGATGATTTGTTGGTCAGGGGGAGTCTTAGGATATGAACTAGCTAGGCAAGCTAATCCATTTTCAATGACATTTTGACTCCTGGGAACAAACATTAATTAATATTTCATGAAAGTTTTCAATATATCCATGGCATCGTTCCTATATGCTCTTAATCGAGGATGTTTTGCTGCGTATTCACCATTCACTTGTTTGACAACTAACTCAGAGTCTCCTAGCACAGTTACCCTACGGGCTCCTAATTTTTCAACAGATTTAAGCCCAGGATAAGAGCCTCATACTCTACAATGTTATTTGTACATTTGAAGTGCGGATTGACAGCGTGGCTCTCTGCATGGTCATTTTCTGTGTTACGTAGCCACACCCCTGCTCCAGCAGTTTGCCTAGTACAAGACCCATCGAAATTCATTTCCCACAGGGGTTCGCCATTATGTTGCGTTGTGGGGTCTGTACTAGGTTGTGGGTTGTCTTGTTCTTCACATGGTGTGTTAGTTTGCAGGGTGTGACTAATAGGCTGACTGCGTTGTGTTTCTGGTTCATTCTGAGTTCCGTTTTCTTTATCCTGCCCATGGTTTTCTTCATCGTATTCTTCTAGGGTGGCCATTATGCTAAAGTCCATGGGTTCTGCGTCCTTGCTTGTATTTCTGCATTCAGATTCTGGCTCTCCTAAGGATTGGTCGTTATAAAGAATCCAGATCTCTGTGTACAGAGTACAATGGTGAATTTTCAGGCTTCTCGGGGGTGTTGACTAGGAATTTCATCTGGGACTCTCTATACAGTCTTCTAAGTTGGCCAAATATAGGGATGGTGGCATATGAGCCATCCATCTGCATTGTTCCTTGCAGCTTGGCTCCCCATGATCTAGATAGCAGCATGCCATACTTAGGTGGCACATCTGCCACCACAACATCCATGACCATACACTTGGCAGGAATCTGGGTCAAGATCACACAGAATTCTTTGATTAGGCCTAGGAATTTTACTCTGCTAGAGTCAAATGAATACAGATCTTTGTAAGGTCGTGTTATCTCTAGGCCTAGCTTTTCCATCACTAGCTTAGGCATTAAATTGTCTGACGCTCCAGAGTCATGCATGGCATTGTGAAGTATCTTGTCATGAATGTTGAGACTGATATAGAAAGGTGGAACTACCCCTTCCTGAAATTTTCCCTCAATCTTTGGACCAAACAGGAGGGCAGGTTGATCATCATTCAAATTTACCATGTCATTGTTCTCCCCCAGGTTCAATGCTTTCAAAATTTGGCCTTTATATACATCCTGAGTGGCCAGCTCAGATAATGGTACAGAGATTTTGATTTTTGCAATCTCACTCTCTAGATTGAAAGTGGACTGAGTCTTTGGAGTGATTAATTCTTCTTTATTAGCCACCTTGGTGACCGAATCAGTTTGTAAATTCTCATTATGTACAGGGTTAGGAACAATCGTTTCAGGAGTACTAACTGAAGTGCTAGTACTGCTAGCGGGCTCACCTTGTTTTTCATTTTTCTGGTTGTCCTTTTCTTTGTTTTTCCCAGAACTTTCAGCTGCTGATTTGTTATTTACAGCAGATGCTTTAGAAGGTTTATCAGGTCTTTTCTTGATGGTTACCTCAGGAGTCCTTGTTTTGGAATTTTCTTGGTTCTTTTTGCTCCTAATTTCATATTGTTCTCTGACCTGCATTATGGCATTTTCAAATCCTAATCTGTAATCTTCAGTTTCTAACCATTCCTCATCCCTGTATGAAGGTGAGGGCTGATCTTCCCCTGAATCACAGTTAAGGACTGAGTCTTCTGTTTCAAACATGTTTATTGTATTCCCTTCAGACTCTTCTATGATTCCTTCATCTTCATCTAAAAAGTTTTGGAATGGGGGAATAACTTGTTGAGCTGATTCTTTTTGTCTATTGGGAGCATTGATGTTCCTTCTAAAGTTTTGGTTCTGACTTTGGTTCTGGTTTCTGTTCTGACTGCTAACTGTGACAACCATATTTTCCATCATTTTCTGTAACTTTTCCACATTCTTAGATAATCTATCATAATTTGGGTCTCAACTGGAAGCTATAGTGTCAACCCTATATGTTACCCTCTTCTCATATCTCAGTCTTGCTCTTTTCTCAATCAAGTTTGCCTCTATGTTCACTGCTCCTTTCTGCATGTCCTCCAATGTGGCGTATTCTTTATCCCTAAGCTCATAGGCCATGTCAGCATCAAACCCATCAGGGTATTTGGCCAGGGCCATACCTTGTGGAGGTTTGATGTGTGGAGGAAGAGCATTGTAAATGCTGTTGAATCTAGTGGTGTAATCATGGACACTCTCTCCCACATTCCTCTTAAGGGTCATGTAGTCTGCTAGGAGCTGGCGAGGGTTTTCCCTAACTTCCAATTTGTTTATGAATGTCTGATATAAAGCTGGGAGGTCATTAATGCTGCCCGGAGGTAGGCCTTTAAACCATTTCTTTACATCACCCCCTAAGCTTTGGGAAAATATTCTCATTTTGATTGTTTCATCATCAATTTCCATATAGTCAAAAGAATCCTCCATCTTATCTACATGTTGCTCAGCTATGATTGATGCTTTAGCAGTGAAGTGTGGGATTTTTGACTGATAATCATTGGGTAAGGGTAGCATGGGTTGAGGTAAAACCAGAGGTGCGTACCAGGCTGCCATGATAATGTTCTGATGAGGTATAAGATTGGCTTGAGCAGCTGGTATTTGGATAACAGGGATATTATGACCAGTAGAAGTTTGTTGGGCAGATCTAGGGTGGGAGAGCCCCAAGTTTTGAATGAAGTGGATATCAGGTGGTGTAGATGGAGGGGTTCCTCTGTCCCTAGTGCGCTGACCACTATGAGATGTTTAATTGTGACACTCGAGGTCTGGCTGGTCTAGATGATTGAATGACATAGTTCTTGGTAGTCTATTGGGTAGGTCTAGGTCAGGGTGAAAGTGTGACAGAGCTGTTAGGTTTTCTGGTGCAGAATTAGCTCTATAGATGTGGTTGGAAATAGTTGATATTTTCGGTGCAGGAGATCCTTTGAGAATGCTCTCAGGGTTATCAACTATTTCAGGTGGGTTAGGATTAGGGAAATCTCTTGTGTGAATGGTCCTGAAAGCCAGAATGTTATATTTATACCCAAGCAGCTTAACCCTACTTGTTACTTCTATTGTGGTTGATGTTGTTACGAAGGCAGGTCTCCCAGTGGAGTCTTATGTGAAACCAAGATAACCAACAGGCCTACTGATCACCAGTGGAGTCTTTGATATTTTAGGAACTATGGAGTCACCAGGTGGAATATTAGGGTATGTCTAAGGGGTCACACTGTCCACCACAGTGCTCAGGCACTATCACCTTTCAGGGATAACCTCAGAACAAAACAAACTCTAACTAGAGATTGACTGGGAGGGCATTTACCAAATGTGTCACCTCCTAAAGAGGATGAGATCCAAAGGCTACCTGTCCCTGTCCAGGCTCTGTCTAAGAGTATAATAGAACACAACAAATGACACTGAGGCTGTCTGAGAAGAGCTCTGACTAACTGCTAGCCTAACCAGAGATTCTGGGTTTTGAATGCCTAGGGATGTTAAAATTGTAATGCACTCAATTCCCCAGCGGAGTCGCCATTATGTTGGGGTTCCCACATTTTGGCCAGGTTGGCAAGACCAAAAGATGAGACACCATAGAACCACTTTCAGACCTTAGGATCTAGCCCTCCTAGATCCAGAGAGGGATCTCTCTACGATTGTCGAAGTGTATGTCTTTGAAGCTCTAAGTTATGATTTTAGGCTAGTTATAGGCTCAGGGTTGTTTGTTTGATTTTTTGTGTTTGGTTGTTGGGAATCAGGAAAGGAAGGTCCAATATAAGACAAGGATGAGCATAGAGGGAATTAGGCATGTTAGCCCCCCTATGAAATTTTTGACAAGCAAATAGGGGGCTAAATCATTGTTGAGTCTTCAAGGAATGCATTTCCTCTGAAAACACAGTCTCCTTGAAGACTCCTTGTGCCTTTGCCCTTCGATAAAATCCCCTCTGCTATTTTCCCTCATAAAGCCTCTCCGTTTGTGAAGAAATGCCCAAAGGCCTCCTTTCCCCTTTATCTTACCCTCATTTAACCTCTATTTCATCCCCTTGTCTTCCCCTTCTATTTCCCTTTTTTACCCCTCAAATCCCCCCAAATTCCCCTTAAGTCCTTCCCTTACTCTTTGTTTCCCATTTTTCCCCTTATCGTTTCCCTTCAAACCCCTTAAAATCCATTAAAATGGGCTAAAACCCATGTTCCAACCTTATTATAAGGCCTAGCCCCTTCCCGCCAGCCCCTTAACCACTTCCCCACATGTGCCCCAGCGCTGGGACCAAGCGCTTAAGTCCCAAGCGCTAATCGCAATCGGAAGGCCGAGCAGGTACAAATTCCTTTGTAAACGCAAAAACCCCGATGCGATTTGTTTAAACACATAAATCCCGCGATGATTTTTGGGCCGTCGATCTATCACAAGATCTGACGGCGGAGCGCTAATCGCATCCCCCCGCCCGATCGCGATCGCAACATTCACATCGTGCCCTCCGATTAATCACAACCATGTCTTCTGATTCCCCGATTGCGATCCTCCGATCTCATCCTGGCCGTTGATCTACCCCGCGATCCGACGGCCAGCGCTTAATCGCACCCTCTGCCCGATCGCAATCGCAACCCCTTCCCTCCGACTCCTGATTGCGATCTGCCGATCCAATCTTAACCGTTCATTTAGTTCAAAGATCCAATGGCTCAACGCTGATCGCATTATCGCCCATCACCCCTCACGTTTCTCCCTTCGATTGAGTGAGGACCGTTGATTTGATTCCCAGATCCAACGATCAGCGCTCAATCGTGCCCTGACCTTCGATCACAATCGCGTCCCTCTCTACTGCCCTTCCGATTTCATCTCCGCCGTCCATCCCTTCCCCAGATCGACAGTCCTCGCTCAATCGCATCTCCAAACTCAATCGTAATCGGAGCTTTTGTGTTGTGCGTCGCGATCGCTCCCCGCTCCGATCTCCGATTGCGATTGGCCTGATTTCATCCTATCCATCCATTAGGTTGGATGATCTAACGGTATAGATCTAATCGCCCTCCACCGTGACCGGGTCCCACATTCACACCTCCGTGTATTTTTTTTCGTGTTTCCCTGTGTAATTCGCCCAAGCAATAATCTTTGGGTTTTTACATTGTTAATCATTTCTCTGCCTTTTTCATTGTTTCTCCGCTATTCCACCACCATTATTTTGCCTCCACAGCTTTTTTCCACCACCACTGCCTGGTTATACAGTTCTTTCGACTGTGCGGATTAGCACAGGGAGGCCATTTCAGCCGGCCAGCAAAGCAGCAGAGGCCGGATCAAAAGGGATTTGAGCCTGTAATTGAATATTTGAAGTGCTAATCCTGTGATCAAAGAATTGAGGCTCAGTTTGAAGACTAAGAGCGCACTAGCAAGTCATAACTGCGCCACCTAACAACAGAGCGCATTTACTCCAGAAGTACACCTTCCTACAGCAATTCACCATGCCTCCTCGAGCCCTGAAAAGATTAATTACACTGTCTGAAACCCATTTAAGACAGTCAGGAAACAGTTAGGAGGGATGGAGCGATCTGCAGACCTTCCCCCAGTTCATTTATTCAGAAGGCTAGCGCAGAGCTCCAAGCACCAGAAAGGACCCCAAAGAAATATCCGAGGTCG
This sequence comes from Pinus albicaulis, assembly GCA_034641835.2. Taxonomy (NCBI): domain Eukaryota; kingdom Viridiplantae; phylum Streptophyta; class Pinopsida; order Pinales; family Pinaceae; genus Pinus; species Pinus albicaulis. The sequence continues at coordinate 1,033,449,797 of CM076581.1, read as the reverse complement.
ATCTCGGCCTGACAGAGACTCCCCAGACAGATTACAGAGTACATGCAATACTGCAGAAATCCATTAAGTGCTATGGGCGTGAACACTTCCGCCTTAATGTCTTAATGAGAATCATTTATTTGTTTATCTACTGTTGTTTCTTCCTCTTCTCCTATAAGAGATCCCCGAGAACATAATGAAAAGGTTGTTGTTGTTGTTCAGTTGTTGGGCAATTTGCTGTTAGTGGGATTTGTTTCGACTGTTAGAACAGTCTTGGGAGGGAGTTACAGAGTAGTTGTATGTAATAGGCTGGGAGGAGAAAGTCTGGATTGTAACATCCATTGAGCTATAGTGTACATGACTGGTTTTGAATCAACTAATCAAAGCACATTTCACAGGATCCTGGTCTATTGCTACTGGTGATGTTTTTTCCAACTCTGTTTATTTCATTTACATGATGTTCCATGCTCTTCTAGTAGGAAACATAAGTATAACATAGGATTCACCCTTGTTAGGTGCCCTATGTTTCCTGCTCTCCCTACCTTTATGTTTTCTACTCCATGTGCTATCTAGGAGTTGATTTCAGTCAATTTAACCAGTGTAGTGGATGTTATTACCTGCTCTCTGATGTATGAATTGGTTGGATCAGTTCTTAGATGTTCTTGTTGGGTCCAAGCTAGAAGGTTTGGGAACACTGGGGATTAGAGTTAGCCCTGTCCACTAGGATCCTTGCGCGACCAACTTACCTTTCTAAGATCCCTTTGCGTATCTTATCTTTTTTTTCCCCTTGGAGTTGCTAAAGCAGACCTGGAGTTAAATGACCTCTGGTCTGATCAATAAGTAGCCCCTTTGTCCCTTTGAGAGTTGCCTTAGAGTATGTCCAAGCAGGTCTAGAGTTAAATGACCTCTGACATGATCTATAGACAGAAATTTGGTTGTCTTTCCTTCTTCCACCTTCTCTCCTTTATGTTCCATTCCATCATCTATCTAAAAAGATCCTTTAGTATAGATGACTTGCCCTTTGGAAGCCTTGGCTAGTGGATGCAAGTAATTTCCTTCCATGACTCCATAGCCCAATGGATGGCACTGTCTTGGCCTATCCTCTCTGCTGAAACATCCTGCTGCTTTGTTCCTTCTCTCCCATTTCTTTCTCAGTCTATGATCTCATGGCTCAACCTAGCAACTAACCAACCAAATCATTTAGAACCCCCCTCTGTGCTTCATAACTAGCCTAACATCTCAATTTGAGCTTCAAAGATACATCATTCTTTGCTCTATTTGGAGAGATCCCTCTCCGGGTCCAAGAGGGCTAGATCCTAGGGCCCCAAAGTGGTTCTGATGTGGTCTCATATTTTGGTCTTGCCAATCTGGCCAAAACATGGGAACCCCAACATAATGGCGAGTCCGCTGGGGATATTGAGTGCATTTCACCTCAAACATTCTTAGGCACTCATAGACCCAGAATCTCTGGTTAGATTGGCTTCTAATGGCTGGTGGTGGATAGAAGCCTGCTTCAAATAGTTAATCATCCACCTGGTGACTCCACACTCCCTATGATCCAAAGACCAAATGACTCCACTGGTGAAGGACTCTGAACTGGTTGAGAAGAGACAGTAGCCTTCTTTGCAAAAGCATAAATCCAAACATGGACAGAGATGCGAAGTATAATGCTTTGTATAACAAAGTATGTAGAATAACAGAAATGTTTGGTCAAGTGCTGGAGACATACGTGGCTAATATGAATGCAGATGATGATTATTTTGAACATCCCATGTCTCCTTCAGAACAAGAACAAACTCAAGACCAAGAAGATGAGAAAGACATGTATGATGCTCAAGAGTCTGTAGAAGATGAGGAGGTTAGTGATCAGGAACGACCTGATTGCTTACTTGCATCATGTATTACGCTGACTAGAGAATATCAGGACCTAATAGCGGAAGCTAATAGGGAATGCTGCCTTGAGGGAATAAGAGACTCCATGGAAGAGGCAGAGTCTGATGTTGAAGAAGAGGCTCAAGAAGACACCCCGCCTCCTAATCAGCTAATACAAGAGGAAGAGGACTGCTGTTCTTCTATCCATGATGTGAGGGAAACCCCTCTTTTGACAGAAGAAGAGATTGACCGGATATTAAACCAGCAGTCCACCCCAGACATATTCTATAGAACACACACTCTTGCTCACTCATCTTATGAGTTTGATGTTTCAGATTCAGAAGACTCCTCTGTGGATCAGGATGAAGAAAGACCTGCTGTGCGCCCAGAATGGTGGACTTGGTCGGGTCCGCCTATTTATGACACTGATGGCGAGAGCCACGACAATATAATAGCAGATGAAGATTCTTTGAATCTTCATTCTACTTTACCACAGACCATCAGTGAAATCGGATGCCAGTAGTCTTTTCTTTCAGAAGATGAGGAGGAAAGAAAAGAAGAGGTTCTTGAGCAGAATGAGAGCAAGGAGCTTCCTCTTGAAAAAGAGGAAGCAAAGGAATACACCCCTGCTCGAGAACACATTGATCTTTTCACAGAGCTCAGCACGTCAGAGCAAAAGATATCAGAGCTCCAATGGGACTCAGCTCCTATCTACGACGAGTCCTCCAGTTCAGAAGATGAGGGAGATTCCCTTTCCCAAGAGAGCCGTGTCCCTGATCCAGTGGAAGAAGAAGAGATCCTGGTCGAAGCCAGCCTGTCGAGTATTCAAAGCCAGGTATCTTTTCATGATCCTTATGCACACTTCCTGCATACATTTGGAGAAGGATCAAAGGTCTTGTTGAGAAGCATATTGCAAACAAAAATAAAATTTTTCAAGGCTGCTGTGATTGAACAAAAAGAGTGGGAGTTGCCCTGCTTATCCAGCACGCTCAAGGAGTTGAGCAAGAAGGACCAGCCATGGGATCACTTGATGGACTGGTTACATTGGAAGTCAATGTTTGTAAGCTAGAATTGTAAATATTCTAGTAGAGTAGGGTAGGTAGGAAAAGCTCAATAAAGCTCAGCCTATGAGCAAGTAGATTAGTTGTTTAAATTTCTGTCTTAGAATGTAGAGAAGACACCTGCTAGACAGTCTAATCCTAGCAGGTAGTAGTGTAGGTAGAGAAACATATGAGACCAATAGTCTAATCTGGTCTCATGGAGTAATAAGGGTAGAAGTAGAATAGGTTTATTTTTCCTGTTTGTAAAAACTAATGATGTAAAAGGGTCTGCAAATCCAAGTTCACCCAGAAGAAAAAATGTTAGGATTATAGTGTGGGTAGGTAGCTATATGGGAGAATGTTACTGCTGATTTGATGTCTTCATGAGTTGTGGCAGCTAAAATCAGAGAAGAAAAGGATGGTTCAAGCAGCAGGCATCTGGCCTACACCAAGAGATCAATCTCTAAATTCTTGACTCCTTCAAGAAGAAACCATCCCCATGTGGAGCCACTGTTAGCCCCCCTATGAAATTTTCGACAAGAAAATAGGGGGCTAAATCATTGTTGAGTCTTCAAGGAATGTATTTCCTCTGAAAACACAGTCTCCTTGAAGACTCCTTATGCCTTTGCCCTTCGATAAAATCCCCTCTGCTATTTTCCCTCATAAAGCCTCTCCGTTTGTGAAGAAATGCCCAAAGGCCTCCTTTCCCCTTTATCTTACCCTCATTTAACCTCTATTTCATCCCCCTGTCTTCCCCTTCTATTTCCCTTTTTTACCCCTCAAATCCCCCCAAAGTCCCCTTAAGTCCTTCCCTTACTCTTTGTTTCCCATTTTTCCCCTTATCGTTTCCCTTCAAACCCCTTAAAATCCATTAAAATGGGCTAAAACCCATGTTCTGACCTTATTATAAGCCCTAGCCCCTTCCTGCCAGCCCCTTAACCACTTCCCCACATGTGCCCCAGCGCTGGGACCAAGCGCTTAAGTCCCAAGCGCTAATCGCAATCGGAAGGCCGAGCAGGTGCAAATTCCTTTGTAAACGCAAAAACCCCGATGCGATTTGTTTAAACTTTCACATAAGTCCCGCGATGAGTTTTGACCGTCGATCTGTCACAAGATCCCGATGGTGGAGCGCTATTCATGACTCGCCCAATCGCAATTGCAACATTACATAGTGCCCTTCTATAATCGCAACCCCTATCTTCCGATTCCCAGTGCGATCCTCGATCATTCTGTCTTGGCCGTTGATGCTGCCCGCGATCCGGCCCGGCAGTGGCTGTCGCACCCTCCACCCGATCGCAATCGCAACCCCTTCCCTCCGACTCCCGATTGCGATCCGTCGATCCAATCTTAACCGTTCATTTAGTTCAAAGATCCAACGGCTCAGCGTTGATCGCATTATCGCCCATTGCCCCTCCCGTCTCTCCCTCCGATTGAATGAGGACCGTTGATCTGATTCCCAGATCCAACGATCAGCGCTCAATCGCGTCCCGACCTCCGATCACAATCGCATCCCTCTCTACTGCCCTTCCGATTTCATCTCCGTCGTCCATCCCTTCCCTAGATCGACGGTCCTCGCTCAATCGCGTCTCCAATCTCAATCGCAATCGAAACTTTTGTGTTGTGCGTTGCGATCACTCCCCACTCCGATCTCCGATTGCGATTGGCCCGATTTCATCCTGTCCGTCCATTAGGTCGGATGATCCAACGGTCTAGATCTAATTGCCCTCCACCGTGACAGGGTCCCACATTCACGCCTCCGTGTATTGTTTTTCATGTTTCCCTGTGTAATTCGCCCAAGCAATAATCTTTGGGTTTTTACATTGTTAATCATTTCTCCGCCTTTTTCATTGTTTCTCCGCTGTTCCACCACCATTATTCCGCCTCCACAGCGTTTTTCCACCACCACCGCCTGGTTTTACAGTTCTTTCCACTGTGCGGATTAGCACAGGGAGGCATTTCGGCCCGGCTAGCAAAGCGGTAGGATCGAGAGGATTTGAGCACAGCAATTGTGAATGTTTCAACGCCTAATCCCGTGATCAAAGAATTGAGCTCGATTTGAAGACTAAGAAATTTTTTTCGATCAAGTCATATTGCGCCACGTCACGGTGACGCGTTACTCAGAAAATACACCTTCCCTCTACGACAGTACCATGCCTCCTGAGCCACCGAAAAGATTAATTGCCATATACACGGAAACACATTTAAGATAGTCGGCGGAGATTGGGAGGGATGGAGCGATCTCGGACCTTTGATTCCGGTACCCCCAGTGGCTGAGGAAGCTCCGACACGAAAGGACCCCAAATAAATATCACGAGGTCAATCTCGGCACGAGAACTCCCAGAGGACGATTCTGATGCACGCGTCTGAAAGCCATTACGATGGTATGAACGACCTTCGCCTTCTTTGTCTTAATGAGACTCATTTATTTGTTTATCTACTGCTGTTTCTTCCTCTTCTCCTATAAGAGATCCCCGAGAACATAATTAAAAGGTTGTTGTTGTTGTTCAGTTGTTGGGAAATTTGCTGTTAGTGGGATTCGTTTCGACTGTTAGAACAGTCTTGGGAGGGAGTTACAGAGTAGTTGTATGTAATAGGCTGGGAGGAGAAAGTCTGGATTGTAACAGCCATTGAGCTATATTGTACATGACTGGTTTTGCATCAACTAATCAAAGCACATTTCACAGGATCCTGGTCTATTGCTACTGGTGATGTTTTTTCCAACTCTGTTTATTTCATTTACATGTTGTTCCATGCGAATGGTTTTCAGTTGATTTAACCAGCGCAGTGGATGTTATTGCCTGCTGGCTGATGTATGAATTAGTTGAAGTTGTTCCTAGATGTTCTTGAGGGGTTTTAAGCTGGAAGGTTTGGGAACACTGGGGATGAGTGTTAGCCCTGTCCACTAGGATCCTTGCACGACCAGCTGACCTTTCTAAGATCCCTTTGTTTATCTTATCTCTGTTTTCCCCTTGGAGTTGCTAAAGCAGACCTGGAGTTAAATGACCTCTGGTCTGATCTATAAGAAGCCCCTTTGTCCCTCTTTAAGAGCTGCCTTTGAGTATGTCCAAGCAGGTTTGGAGTTAAATGACCTCTGACCTGATCTATAGACAGAAATTTGGTTGTCTTTCCTTCTTTCACTTTCTTTCCTTAATGTTCCACCCCACCATCTAATCTAAAAGATCCTTTAGTATTAGATGACTTGCCCTTTGGAGGCCTTGGCTAGTTGTTGCATGTAATTTCCCTTTCATGACTCCATAGCCCAATGGTTGGCACTGTCTTGGCCTATCCTCTTTGCTGAAACAACCTGCTATCCTGTTCCTTTCTTCCCATTACTTTCCCAGTCTATGATCTCCTGACCAACCCAGCAAACAACCAACCAAATCATTTAAAACCCCTCATAACTAGCCTAACATCTCAATTTGAGCTTCAAAGATACATCATTCTTTGCTCTATTTGGAGAGATCCCTCTCCGGGTCCAGGAGGGCTAGATCCTAGGGCCCCAAAGTCGTTCTGATGTTGTCTCATCTTTTGGTCTTGCCAATCTGGCCAAAAGATGGGAACCCCAACAAGGCAGAGACAGATAACTCAGGGAACATCAAGGCCATTGGGCAATAGAGTCAAGAAAGGATTTACTTGTGTTGAATGTGCAAGCTTTCAGTTGGGCTAGTCATCTAGAGCATTTGGATCTTAAAGATGATATTTGGAATGGGACATTAAGGACTGAAAATGAAAGGAGTAGAAACATCCAATTCTTTCTATAGATCGGGTCAGAGGTCATTTAACTCTAGACCTGCTTGGACAAAATCAGAGGCAAAACAAGGGATCTTAGAGAGGCTTAATTGGGATGGAAAGATCCTAGTGAGGCAGAGACAGGTTTCTAGACCTCTCAGTGTTCTCAACTCATCTAAATAAATCCTAACAAGAACTTCCAAACATAGATTTCATTAATTCATACATTAGAGAGCAGGCAATAACATCCACTACACTGGTTAAATCAATTGAAATCAATATTCAGATACACATGTAAGAAGAAAACATAAAAGGTTGGGAGAGCAGCAAAATAAGGTACCTATCAAGGGTAAATCTTATGCCAAACTTCTGATGTGAGCCAGTAGAAAAGGAATGAAATGAAATCAAACACAGAGATAGGAAAACATCACCAGCTGCTTTAGATCAGGATCCAAAGAAACATGCTTGTCATATTAAAAACAACACCAATCAGGTACATCATTGCCCACAGCTTGAACATTCAATCTGAATGCATTGAATCTCAGCCTATCTTACAATATTACATAGAGAACTTGTCTCAAGAGGAAAATACTTGCATTTCTCTGATATCTCATCAACAAACCTTACAATAATTTCCTTCTGTGTTTTTATAGCAGAGGATAAACGGAAGATCGAATGAGGAGGTAGGTGAACACTAAATGCTGTATTAAACATTTGAAAGAAAGAGGACTGAGGCCCATTCTGCTTGTATGCCAAGTATTTAATCTCTGTCACCCCTTTTATGAAAGAATGATCTTCTTCAGATATGATTTTGACATGTTTCGGCTGTGGTACTCCTGGTGATTTGAATAAAATAAAATAAACTACTGAGAAGTCTGCCATAACAATGCTCTGGTGATTTTGAACTGCTGTTAGGGTGGAAATTCCTGCAGGGACATTGTGCATAATAAAAGCTGTATGGGCGCCCTGTACTTGCTCAAGAAAAACATTCTGCTGCTATAGAAAAAACCCTGGAGGTACGAATTCCCTTGTATTTAATCTCTGAGAGGTCCTCGGGGTCTTCACTCTGATGCTTTTCCTCTGAAAAACTGGATTGAGCCCTTTAAACCCCATCATAATGCTTTAATTATGAGCTTGAGGCCTAAATATCTGCATTTGCGTGCCTTGCGGTCACTACTACTCCATTGATGGCGCAAATCGAGCTTTAATGGTGTTGTACAGGGTTTGCAGAGCTTAAAATTTGTCCTTCAATGGAGAAAGGCTCTGCTGATGCAAAAAACTGGCTTATACATTAATTTCCTGTGCACAGAATTCTTTATCGTTGCATTAAACGTTGTATGATCATGGCAGACCATTACAAACTGATAAACCTGCAAAAACATACAACCTGTCAAGAAAAATCATGGACGGGGTGATGGAGGAAGTGCAGAGGATGAAAATTGTCGTGCAGATGATGAAATGAGGGAGAAATCGCAAAAAATGGTGACAAATCGTTCTGGCGGAGGTGGCGGTCTGCGGAGTGAATTTGACTGAGAAAAACATTAAAAAACACGAATTTGGACGGATATATGCAACGGAATGGGTGGATGTACGGGGAATACACGTGGGGTGACGTGGCATACGGAAGAGACACGTGGACGGATGATGTGGAGGCCCGGGCGACAGCGGAATGGTCAACGGCGGGAAAACGAATCTGGATCGTCAGATCTCGGCGGAGATTGACGGTGGAAACGCATCAGAGAGCGATAGACTGCAGGCCAGGGGTACGGCAGAGACAGGCTAACTGGTGCACAGCTCTGACGAATGGTGACCGTTGGATGAGCGATCGAAGATCTAACGGCTGAGAGCGATATCGCTCGACATCCGTGGTCGATCTTTAATGCGCGATGGGCTGGCGGTTTTGCAACAGTGTCGGGGCCACGTGTCAAGAGATAAGTGGAATCGCTGGCCGATGGAGAAAAACCGCCTGCTACTCATAAGCGGTGCGATGGAAACCGGCAGGTTTGACATAGTGCACTACGGGGTCCACCGGCGGGAAAGGTTCCAGATCGTCGATCTGGCGGGGAAACGGATGGCGATGGTTCAATCAAAGGTTTGAATGGGGAAAAGCGCGAGGGCTACGGATTAAATGCTGGCCATCCGATCTGTCAGGATCGACGGTCGAGGATGTTCCCGATGAATAAATACGGTAAGCACCCTTCAGTGTTAGAACCCAGTCACAACGATGGGTTTTGTGGAAGGTAAAGGAGCGCGGGGCTAATGGGAAAAGGGCTGAGGTCTATCATATGGTCGGAAGTGGGTTTTTAACCCATTTTCAATGAAATTTATGATCTTGGCCCATTTACAAAGTGTTTTAAGGCCAGCCAAGGGCAACGATAGGGAGATGGAAGGGGGAAATTGTGGAAACAAAGGGTGTGGGAAAAATTTGAAGGGGATTTTGGAGGGGTTTAGAGGGTTGATGGGGGAAATAGATGGGAACAGAAACACTTTGACAGAAGGTGGAAAAAAGGGGAAAAAGGAACATTTTGCAGGGGTACAAGGGGCAATTTTGGTTTTTTAGGAGCAGCATTTATAACCAGTGAGGCCTTAGATGGGAAATCAGCAGAGGGAATTTTTCCAGAAAATCAAAGGCCTTCAGAGGACTTCAAGGATGATGTGTCTTCAGGGGAGATGCATTCCTTGAAGTTCTCCAAAACTATCTAGCCCCCAGCTTGCTTATCAAGAATTTCATAGGGGGGCTAACAGTCCCCACAGCCATCCCTGTGTGGGTAAGGTTGCCCAACCTGCCAGTGCATTGTTGGAATTGGGAGTCTCTTAAGCATATCGGAAGCACCTTGGGAAAATTCATTGATCGAGCGAACAACAAAGACCAATACGACTCTGCTAGAATCTGTGTTGAAGTCGACCTGGAGGTTGGTTTTCCCAAGGCATTAAAGATCATGGTTGGAATTTGGACTCATGTTCAAAAGCTAGACTATGAGTAGCTTCCATTCAAGTGCCGGAAATGCCAAGTCTATGGCCATTTTGCTAGAGGTTGTCCAAAGAAAAGTGAAGTGGAGAAAGGTAAGGAGGAAGGATGGAATCAGGTCAAAATGACCAAATCTACCCATAAAGACCCTAGAACTGGTAATACAAATGGAAAAGGTCCTCAAGCAGCCCCTGGGATTCAAACCCCTATCATGGAAGAACAAGGAAACAAATTTACACAGTTAAGCTCAACAATAGAAGACACCCAAGAACCATAGAGTCTCCCTCGGGACCAAAGCAAGTTGAAAGTAATGCAGACAGATCAAAAGAGATACTCATAGAAGAGACCGAGGAAGTGCAAGGTTCAGAGGACTCAGAAGAAGAAGGCGAAATAGGGGATTCGCAAACCTCGGCTAGAAGATCATTGAGAGGCCGAAAATCTGCTCGTGAAAAAAGAGAGCAGGAGACTTATAAAGACAAACTCCAGGGAAGCCAACCAACCCTCGAGAAACTCTTGGAAAAAACACCGAAGACAACCAGAAATCAGTCCCAGAGCTCTAAAGTAGCTCATCATCCAAAAAGAAAGTGATGAAGATCGTCTCCTGGAATTGCAGGGGTATGGGGAGCAGAACAAAAGAAGAATCCATAAGAAGTTTGATAAGATCATAATCTCCTGATATACTCCTCATCTAGGAGACTAAAATGGAGGACAATGCCTTCCTTCATATCGGTAAGAAATTGTGGAAGAAAAGCGAAGGTCAAGCAGTCTCAGCTCGAGGTGCATCACGAGGACTGGGCACTCTTTGGAATGGTAAAAAACTCTCAAGGATCAAAGAAGTTACCAACACTCATTGGTTGTTCTAAAAAATACACCATGTGGAAACAGATATGACTCTCTCCCTCTTTAACGTGTATGCTCCTGTCAGCGTAGGAGAGAAAAAGAACTGTTGGGACTCCATCAGAAGTCTGGCAGAATCTGAAGATTTGGCAAATATCATCATTGCAGGGGATCTGAATCTCACCTTATCATTGGCAGAAAAGCGTGGAGGAAGCATTGGAAGGGACTCGACGCGGGAATGGGTTGAGGATCTGCTTCAAGATTGGGACATGATAGACATCAAGCCTTCTTCGGGTATGTACACTTGGTCCAACAAAAGACTCGGTCCGGGACATATTGCTGAAAGGTTAGACATATTCCTTGTTCAAAGTTCTTTTCTTCTTCTTGGTCTAGAGTCTAGAATGCATATTCTCCCTTGCAGCGTTTCCGATCATCGACCCATTGAACTTGATCTGTTGGCCCATTTGGATCAAGGCCCCATTCCTTTTAAATTCAGTCCACATTGGGTCAAGGATCAGTCCTTCTTGCATTTAATAAAAGAAAACTGGAAGCACCCAGTCAAAGGCTCTGCCTTCTTTGTTTGGGAGGAGAAAATTAGGAGAGTTAAAGCTGCACTAAAATCTTGGGTAAAAACCTTACCTAATCCTGTAGTGGAAAGAAGAAATATTCAGGAATGTCTTGAGATGCATCATCTAGTTACGGAAAATGTAGAGATCACAAAAGAAATACTAGACAAGGAGGATGACCTTCAGCATAGGCTCCTTAAGGCTAGCTTGGCAGAGGAAGAGTTCTGGAGAATGAAATCCCACAATCTCTGGCTTAAGGCAGGAGATAGAAACACATCCTTCTTCCATAAGCAAGCTCAAGCTCGAAAATGCCTCAACTCCATCTCATAAATTAAGGTAGAGACCACCAAGCATAGAGACATCCAAAGCATAAAAAATGTTGCTTTCATTCACTTCAAAAATCTCTATAGCGAAGAGGAGGCCTTGGGACATGTCTCTAATCTAGTGAATGAGGTGCCCACCCTGATTACCGCCAGAAAGAATCATTTCTTGGAAGCAGAGATCTCTAACAATGAAATAAAAAACGTCCTCTTCGCAATGGAATCGGACAAGGCCTCGGGTCCTGATGGTTTTACTGCCAGATTCCTGCAGACCTGTTGGCAGATTGTGGAGAAATATTTATGCAGAATGGTATGGAAATATCAAGAGAGTCAGAAAATTGGGGGAAGCACCAATTTGGCTTTCCTTGCCCTCATCCCCAAGGAGAAAGGTTCCAACACCTTCAGCAGGTTTTGTCCTATCTCCCTTTGTAATATAGGCTACAATCTGATTACAAAAGTGATTACCAACAGATTAAAAGCCATTCTTCCAGAAATTATCCTAGAGAATCAGGGAGGTTTTCTTCAGGGAAGACAGATTGTGGATAACTTTATTCTGGTCCAAGAGGCGATTCACTCAAGTCTGGTTCACAAAGATAAAGGAATGGTTGTCAAGTTAGATCTGGAAAACGCCTTTGAAAGAGTGAGACATAGTTTTCTGATGGATGTCCTGCACAAATTTGGTTTTGGTCCCAAATTTATCAACTGGATTAAGGCTTGTATCAGTGAGCCTTGGATAGCCCCTTTGGTGAATGGGAGGGCCACTGATTTCTTCAAAACATCTCATGGACTTAGGCAAGGGTGTCCTCTATCCCCTCTGCTCTTTGTCCTTCAAGCTTCTGTCCTCAACTTCCTTTTGAATAAAAAGTAGCAGGATCAAGAAATAATGGGTCTGAGCATTGAGAGAGGAGTTAAAAGTATAAATCATGCATTATTCGCGGATGATTCCCTCTTGCTGGGTGCTGCCAATGTGCCCTCAGCTAAAATATTTAAAGATGTGGTTGATGATTATTGTGAAGACTCAGGAAGCAGCCTCAATAAAGGTAAATTCCATATCTACTGTTGAAATACCCCTGCCAGCACGCTTCATGCCATTTCCTGTTGCTTCGGATTCGCTGCCTCCTTGTCATGGTCATCCTTCAAGTCTTTGGGCCTCCCTATCTTCCAAAAATGTGTTGTCAGCAGAGATTGGCTTCCCCTGCTGGAAAAGTTCAAAACTAAGATACATTCCTGGGGATTCAACTGGCTTAACCTGGCAGGCAAGAAAGTGCTCATAAAAGCAGTCTTAACCAGCCTCCCCATTTATCAGTTTGTTGTTATGCTGGCTCCAGTTGGAATTATGAAGAAAATGGAGGATCATATAAGAAAATTATTTTGGAAAGGCGGGAAAGAAAATGAGAAGAAAACCCCTTTAATAAGCTGGGACAAAATCTCCATGGCCATATTGGAAGGCAAATTGAACTTCAAGAGTTTCTGCATGCAAAACATAGCGTTGGGTGCAAAACTGCTTTGGAGGATTATTGCCCCACATCCGGGTTGGGCTCAGCTAGCCTTGTGGAAAAAATACTTTCGTGGGTAGAGGAAACGGTGCCTGGAAAATCCCACAGCAATCTCTGGCTCGATGATTCACAAGCTCTGTGCAAAATATTCCTCCTTAATTAGCCAGCATGCGCATTGGATTCCTGGAAATGGAAAGCACATTAGAATTTGGGAGGATCATATTATGGGCTGTGAAACTCTGGTTGAAGATCGTTCCCTGGCTTTATTGAAAGATTGGATGTTCAGAGCAGGTTTCAATACTCTGTGGGATATTTCTAATTGGGAGAATGGAGATTGGCATAGTTGGATAAAGATCGAGGTGCCCCAGAATCTATCCAATGAGTACGCCATCTTCTTAGCATTCTTAAATGGCAAAGCTCCTTTGAACAGCAGGAAATTGGATACCCGTGGCTGGGGGTCGACCCCTGGGCATTATACAGTCTCACAGGGGCACTTGCAGCTCTTATCCCACCCTCACGTTCCACCTGATCTGAAACCATGGAAAGGGATTTGGACCCAGCCTTCGATTCCTAAAATCGACTCTTTCTGCTGGCTCCTATGTCATCATAGAATCTTGACTAATGATAGAATATAGAAAAGAGGCTACCTTAGCCCCTCTCATTGCTCGTTGTGTGGAGAAAATGCAGAAAATGCTGCACACCTGATGCTCAATTGTAAATTTACTGCAGATATTTGGAAAGAGGCCTTAGGCCCTTGGAGTTCTGATTTCGACCTCCCTAATTGCATATCAGATCTGTTTTCAAATTGGATGCGTTCGTATCCTCGAGGCTCTCCTCAGAACGTTCATATTAAAGCTGCTTGGCGTGTTCTTCCTAAATTAATTTGTTGGCAAACTTGGCTGGAAAGAAATCAAAGGATTTTCAAAGATAAGAAGAGCAACCACAAGATAGTCTGGGTTAAAATAAAAATCCAGTTAAAAGATTGTCTTGGAGAACAGCTTAACGGGGCGGGCCTGAGTGATCAAGATGCTGCTTGGAGCGCTACCCTCGACCTCCACTTCATTGAAATATTCAGGCCTCCCGCTTCTCTAAGAGACTGGAAAATTTGATTAAATGCATTAGAATTCTTGGCTTTTTGCACAAAGCAGGCACAAAACATTCTTTTCTTTGACAGAGCAGCAAAAGGAAATCCAGGCAGATCAGGAGCTGGAGGAGTGGTTAAAAAGGCTGATGGCAGAACTAATCTTAGATATGCCTGGGGAGTGGGCTTCAACACCAGCATCCAAGCTAAAGCCCTGGCCCTTCTCCAATGTCTCAAGCAACTCAAATTTCTCGGTATCAACGATGCAATTGTGATGGGCGACTCTCAGTCTATCATAAAATCCATTGTAGACAACTCTTTCCCTTCAGACTTAAGACTGTCCAGATTGATCAACAGAATAAGAATCTTGTCGAAATCCTTTCGGAACTTGAAATTCTATCATGTCAAGAGAGATAACAACAAAGAAGTTGACACTGAAGCTAATAAAGTTGTTCTTCTCCCCCTCGGAGTCCTCCTCATTGATGGAGAAGAAGGCTGGGACCCCATCCCTTAACTTTCTGATTAATATGTTTTATTGTCTTTTATTGGAGCAGTTTGTTTGCATATTCAAATTGGGGAAGATAGAGGCGTGTGCTCAAATAATAGTTTTTAAGAACATCTGGCGTAGCAAGGAAAAAGCCACTTTGATCCTGGTCAGGGAGAAATCTGGGCATTGTCTAGCATTATGTAAGCAGATTTGAGGCATTTAGGCCAGAAATTAATACATCACTCTATCCATTTCTGTAAAAAAAAAAAAAAAAATTATTGAAAATGAAAACAAACACCAATAATTTTTTTTTTTTTTTTAAACTAAGGGTCCCCACTTATTTAGTATTATTACTAATACCAAATAAGAAGGGGGGGTTGTTGCTGGCCACAACAATACAATGAAATAAAACTTCAATTCATAAATACCAAGTGTTGAAATTGTTTACATACATAAGAGAAGCAAACTAGCTTGGGGGATGGCAGATTTTCTCTGAGAAGAGATGTGATGACTACATCCCTTATGAATTGTGTTACAATGAGGCTCATGGGAATTTTTATCATCAAGAAACAATGGGAAATCCTAACACTAGGAGATGAAGCGCCAAACGTTTATGGGCCCCTTTGGGGTTTGTTGCAACGTAAACTTCTTGGGGTTGTAAATTTGAAATAGGATCTCAATTTGGTGTGTATGATACCTTGTTATAAATATCTATCCAAATACAACAAATTTCGACTACAAACCCCTATTGTATGCTATGAGTCTACCCAGTTTCCAAACTAGCACCATTTAGGGCCTCAAAACGGCTCTAGAATTTCAAGACCCCAAAAATTGTTAAAAATAGAAAGTATGCTGGAAAATAGGAAACTAAAAGGAAATGCTCCAAGTGGAATAGGTGGGTGGCCACCAATATCCACCTGGGTCAAGTTTTCAATAATCAATGTTGATTCCTAGGTTTCATTACTCATTGTTTAAGGTTGCTCTTTCTGATCTAATTTACTAGAGAGGAAATGATGTTGGTTGGTTTGGTCCCACAAGCCCAACATGTTGCCTCCTCATGCTTTCAGTATTTTTATGATTAGATTTGAGTGTGTTTAGCATATATGTATAATTTTTATTGTTGGTTCAAATATAGCTTGTGTTTTTTCACATATTTGAAGTCTAACAAGAGGTGGCAATGTGCTATTCATCTTATTTGGATTGTTTCTTTCGATATAATGCTCTAAATGTCAACATAAAATGTATCTAGAATCATATCAGAGGTATGTGATTTAGATCATAGATCAAATAAAAAGTGTTTTAGATTGCATCCTTATTCCTTGGGTTATTTTTATTTAGATAACATGATTACTTGAGAACAAAAGTTATGAGGGATTTATAATATATTCGATGTTGTGATTAAATTTAGTAATGTGTTTGTCGTTAACGTTGGATCATGAAGTCTTTCGATTCATAAGAGTGTACACTTGTAATATGAATTATTTATATTTTCAGTCGTAAATTAAACAGTACATAGGATGCAATAAAGAGGATTTCCCTAAAAAAACTATGTGATTAAATCTTGTTTACATTTGTGTTAGACATTGTTGCAAGTACCCCTACTTTTTTCACTTTGTTGAGAATATGACTTCGATACATGTCACTGTAGAGTTTATTTTATTCTCACTCATATATGCATGTGAAAAGTTGTATGATTTTTGGGGTTAATAAGAGCTTCAAATCTGAGTTATAAATATTATGTATACCCTCTTTTTATTATTTTTAAAATAATTATTTGTCATATACCTCAATAATTTGTGAAACTAAGTTCTGATGATTGAAGTTGGGTTATGATATTATCTATGCATATGATTTCTTATTTATTTTTGTAACTAGATCATTAATGAGTGTTTGACAGTAAGATAATCTTAGGGAAAATTTAGCATCTGTCACCTCCATGACAACAATGTTTCTTAGTGGCTAAGTTTGTCCAACTCTATAATTGATTTATTTTTTCCTTGTGATCATAGAGGTTAAATCGATATATCGAGTCTCTTTTTCCATTGGAGAACTGAGTGATACATTAGGTCAACTAACCCAGGAGGATCCAAAATGATAACTCCCTTCTTTCTATATTTTTCTCATGGAGACCACAATCAATTCTTAAATCACTTTGTCCACTAGAGAACTGAGTGACACCTTAATTCAACTAGCTCAGGAGGATCCAAAACTAAATAACTCAATGTCTGTTGCAATATTTTAATGCTGATTGTATGAAATTCCCCTAGATCGATATATTTTAGTTAGTAGGTCCTTGTGGGTCTTGTCTCAACATGTATTGTGCAGTGCCTATAAGTCTACAACCTGAGATTGATATAATAAGTGTTAAGGATTTTGTTTATCAATTACTACACCCAACAAGTGTTACATGGAATAAAATATCATATATGGAGAAAGAATCATTAATACACCTCCTCCTACCCTATTTAAAATTTCTCTCTCACAATGATATGAGATGCCTCTAGGATTCCTCCCATGGATTCTACTCTTGAACCTCCACCAACACCCAATTAGAATAATTTATCTCAAGATCAACCATCAGACCCATAATCATCTTGCTTTGACCTTCATATCCACCTTTGTAATCAATAATTTAATGCAATCCAAGAAGGGTTCTCCCTAAATTGATTGTTTGCCTCTTCTCATTGGGCCTCCCTGAGTATGTTACCCCTTTTCCTATCCTTCTCCTTAATATTTTAGTCTAGCATAGGGGTCTTCTGGGAAGAATTAGAACCAATGTACCCACTCAAAATTGAGATTTCTCTTGCAATCAACATTTACATATGCATGACCATTCACGACTCCTCATTTCAATATTTCTAGCATGCATCATGGATTGTGGTTTCTAGCACATCCCGAGAAAGAACATTTCTCTAACAATTAGGAATTATAAATCCAATCATCATCTCCTTCTCATAGATTAATCAGATTTACGTTGGAAAAAGAAACCAAATGGTAACCTTGTAGCCAAGATTAGTGGAATTGAATATCAATCGGGGGATATTAGAGGCACTCATAATCATGGACTCATGATAAAAATAATTGTCATAACTTATATATTGTATCAATATTGTCGAATCTGAATTTTGGCATACCAAGTATAGGACCTCCAACTCCAATTAATACACCAATCTACCTAGAATCATGCTTCCTCACCTACTTTATTTTAATCGTATTGCCCTGGAAACACTCTTTTGGAAAACTACAATGCAACAAAAACCACCTAGCAATAATGGGAACCAGCTTTGTTCCCTCAACATGAAGAGAAAAACCATGCCTCTAGCTCAAACCAAAAGATAAGGAAGTTGATGATTCATTCACCTCTCACTTATTTTACTCTTTGTACTTCAAAATACACCTTCATTTAGGTTTCCCTTTATTTTAATTGTATTGCCCTGGAAACACTCTTTTCGAAAACTACAATGCAACAAAAACCACCTAGCAACAATAGGATCTAGCTTTGTTGCCTCAACATGAAGACAACAACCATGCCTTTTGTTAAATATATAGATATATATATATATATATATATATATATATATATTAAAACAATTTTATTTCCAACACTACTTTTAATGATTTGTGATTTCAAAAAGATTAATGAGAAATACTTCACAAATATAATAGATATAAATTTTCATAATAAATATTTTCTTGTTCTCGATGATGCCAATTTATATTCGAAACGTCTCAAAGCTACAAACAAAATTTATGTCCAGAAAAATCTTTGATGGAAGAAAAATATCAATATGATAAAGGACAAACGGTTGATAAAAAATCAAATTATAATAAAATCCCTCCAATCACTGGCAAGTAATGACTACAATAAAATAATAATAAAATACATTTTGTAATTTTATTTTAAATTTTAAATTTCAAATTAAACCTTTTAAATAAATAATTTAAAATAATATAATTTTCTCTGAAATAAACATCTTCCGAAAAAACAATTTGAAAGGCCGCCTTAAAGTTTAACACATAAAACATGAAGGTGAATTACACAATACTTTCTTACAGAGTCAAACCAAACATCTATAAGGATCTTGCTTTAGAATTGACTTCTCTCAAATGAAGAGGTTGAGGTGGGTACATCGCTATTTTTAATGACATGTCAATGATTGTGTGAAACATGTCAAGGGTGTTGCTTTATAATTCATAGATGGATGTTGGCTTTGTTATTAAAATCCCCAATTTTCACTGGCCATGCCATAATAATTGCAAAAATATGCCCTTATAAATTATATATGAAATTACTAAAAATGTCATGAGACATGAGAGAAGAGGTAGGTCATTATTTAATTCATAAATTAATAAGGTAGACAGTCATGATAATAAAAAGTAGGTATGTGAAACATATATCCTAGAAAAATGGTCATCCACACAAAGATATTTATTTGAAACATTGAAACATATGGAAGTCCTTGAAATTTGGTCATTCACACATGAAATGTAGGTATTTTTTGTCTTTATACATTTGGGTTCATTTAAAAAAGGCCATCCCACAATGATATGTACTTTAAACATATGGAAGTCCTTAAAAAATGGTCATCCACACATGAAAGGTGGGTATTTATTGTCTGTATACAATTATTTTCATTAAAACCAAAGTCCTTGTAGTGAAGGGTGGGGATTATTATGGTAATCCACACATGAAAGGTGGGTCTTTATTATCTTTATACAATTATTTTCATTAAAACCAAAAGTCCTTGTAGTGAAGGGCGGGGATTATTTCTCTTTACACCCGTATATATATGTATTAAATTTTAAATCAAATTTATATATCGAATATAATCCATTTAGTGTTAAAAAAATATAGTTAATTTTCTATTTTATTTTTTTAATAAAAATGGTAATATATTTTTATAATATTCATAATTTATTAATATTTTTAATTATACTTTATTGTAAAAAATATATAAAAATAGAAACTAATGAAAATTAAGAAATAAAAATTATATTATCAAAAATAATTTGTCATATTAATGTATTAATCATTTTGATATAAGAAATAATTTGTATTAATGTTAGATTATAATTCATTTGACAATCAAATGATATGTGGTAAACTAGAAAATGGTTAGTGGTAAACCAAAACCACCATATTATCAAATCAAATTGGTTTGTGGTCATCCAAAACCATCACATTGTTCAAGTCAAAATGGTCACTGCTAAACCATAAACCACCAATTTCAATGGAACATGATTAGTGGTCAACTAAAAAACCACCAAATGAGCTGAAGATGGTTAGTAGTTAGCTAAAAAAACCAACAAAATGAAGTGAAGATGGTTAGTGATCAACCAACAGAACCATCAGGTAAAGAATTCAAAGCTCCAACTTAGGGCCTTTCAACAAACCTTTCCCCTTGCACCTGATGGGGTACTACTAAATGTCAAAGATGATAGCCAAGCTTCAAAATTTAAATTCCTATCATTCAATCACAAATTCAACCAGCATTTGAGAATTCTAACATAGTAACTAGTCTCCTCAAAATGAATGACAATTAGAAAGAATGTGAAATGCCCATAAATGGTAGTTGTTCACTTCGAGAGAAATTGACAAATTTTCAATAATATCTTCCTCAAAGCTTAGTTCAGTTGTTTTAGATTGAAGATGGCACAAATTATTGGTAAATTTATTAGTAATTGTGATTGAGCAGCGAAATTTTAGAGTATGAGTCCCTATACAATCACAAAGTCTAAGACCACATAGATATGAGTTGTATGCCTTATCTTTAATGAGGTGTTTTCATGAATCCCTAATGAGTTCTCGGAAATATCTAGATATAGAATGGTTTAATTGATTAAATATAAATTCATATCCTAATATCAATATAGTTAGTTGAATCATGGCTTAAGGCCTTCTCCACCAACATTTGTTTTGTCTCGTTTGTGCTCCAATTATTTATAATTAATCCATGTCAGATTTTGTAGTAATGTATTTATCCACTTCATATGAGGAATAATTGTTATTAGAGTCATTCATTTCATATGAAGAGTCATTGGTACTATAACCATTCTCAATGTGTGACTCAAGTGCAAGAAAAAAATAAAATGTAAGTTGTTGCATTCACTTGTGGGCCTATAATGAAGAATGGTTTGTAAGGGGGGGGGGGGGGGGGGATTCGATTTTGCGTCAAACCATCATCCCTTTTAATTGTCATATTTGCCTATGTATTCTCTTTCCAACATCGTATTAGTGACACAATGTGTGTCATAAATATCCTTTTTTTATTATTTGTACATAATTTTGCAACTCAATTAAAAGAAAAAATAACTTTGTGTTTGCATTGATTATGTGGCACATGTATTTTTTCATCTCATAAACATCAAGTGATATCATTTTGTGTCAGTAAAATTCACCGAGGCATCGGAATTTACATCATAATAGTCATATGTGGATCGAAATAAATAATTTTTGCAACTTGCTAGTGTTGTATTAGCATCAAATTCATAAACTTTGAATATTCACCTTACGACCATGTTAGTGTCAAATTTTCATCATTTTTGCTGCGAATATTGTCTTCA
This sequence comes from Pinus albicaulis, assembly GCA_034641835.2. Taxonomy (NCBI): domain Eukaryota; kingdom Viridiplantae; phylum Streptophyta; class Pinopsida; order Pinales; family Pinaceae; genus Pinus; species Pinus albicaulis. Next base: position 1,033,428,858 of record CM076581.1, on the reverse strand, counting down.
TTGATTTCAAGTATAGTAGGAGACTGCATAAGTCCAAAATAAATATTTCAAGATGGATATTTTTGGAAATATTTTTTTTGGACTTTTGATGCCTAGCTTGGATACCCTTCCTTAAATATCGTTTTACTCTAAAGACCTAACTCAAATAGGATCATAGGATATATGTTAAAAATATTATTTTGAGACCCTTAAAAAAATATAAAACACTCTTTATAATTCCACAGGAATAATGATCCAGGTGGACATTGGTGGCCACCCACCTATTCCATTTGGACCCGCACCATCAATTCTTGCAACTCTTCACTTTCAGCATAGCTTACTATTTTTAGTAGGTTTTCGGGTCTCGCACTCCTGGAGCTGTTTTGGGGCCTTAATGATCCAGGTGGATATTGGTGGCCACCCACCTATTACATTTGAACCCCCACCGTTAGTTCTTTCAGTTTTTAAGGTGCATCACAACTTACTATTTTTAGCATTTTTTCGGGTCCTAAAATTCCGGAGCCGTTTTGAGGCCCTAAACGACGTTTTTTTGGAAACTTAAGAGCAACATGGGTCCATGGACTGATGTTTCTCACACTGAAAGTTGTATTTCTCAGATATATCTTTCTAACGAGCTATTGAGCACGTCAAACGGAGATCGGATGCCAAAGTTACGTCCCTGGGAAGTTGGAACACCAATTTACCCAAAAAAGACCCATAGTTTTGGCGCTTCATCTCCTAGGATTAGGTTTTTAGATGTTTCAAGTTTTACATTATTTTGCAATAATAAACAGGCCCTCGAGCCTCATTTTAACACAGTTCAGAGGTCTGTAGCTGCCACATCTCTTCTCAGAATACACTACCAACACCCTAGCTATTTTTATTTCCATTATGTATGTAAGCATATTTCAGTCATTTGATTTAAATAAAATGAAGTATTATTTCCACTGCATATTTGTGTTTTTTTTTTTTTTCCACAGAAAAAATCGAACCTTCTATTTAAAAAGAGGGTTACATAGCATATGCCTTGCATTCCTTTCCCTTTTCCAGGGAAACAACAACTACGCTGCTGTGTGATTTTCCAGAAATGAACCACCCAACAGCTCTGTCCAAAAAAAAAAAGACTGATAACCACAAAGGAAAAACCAAATAACTGGAGTAAGCAACCCCCGGCTTCCATTAAGGAAAATCACCGAAACAGGATTGCTCACGTCCTCAAACTGTCCACAACCCAGCTAGTAAGAACTGTGCTGGCTGAAAGTGTTGTTTTAGTACAATAAGACTTCAAAACGGGCCTCCAACAAAGGGAAAACAGCCCTGTAAGTTTTACAGTTTTGCCATCAAAAGATTTTTCACAAGTTGCTTTTGTGTTTTTTTATAAACATGTACAGAACAGACAGTAAAATGGAAAGTATGAACAATTTAAAAACAGAAATGTGGAACCGAGCTGTTGACAGCTCAGAAACTAGTCAAAAACAGGGGGAGGGAGTCCCCTTGTTCTCCCTTCAGCTACTTCCTCTACGGACCATTGGTCCAAAACCTGCTCAATGCCTTTTTTAGAAAGGCTGTCTGCTTCAGCATTTCTTTCCCTGTAGATGTGAGATATAGTTAGGACAGAAAATATACTTTTAAGGCGAATAATTTCAGACAGCAAAGGAAGTAAAAGAAAATTCCTGCAATGTTGAGATCCATTTGCCCATTTGATTGTGTTCAGAGAATCCCCAAAGATCTGTACCTCCCTTACATTGCGCTGCAGTAACCAGCACAGCAGTAAATGTAGTGTTTTGAGCTCAGCATAGTTATTTGACCCAGTGCCCAACCCAACAGAGGCTTTGAACTTAATTCCTGTGGGGTAAAAGATCACCAAACCTGCTCCACAGTTGTTGTTTATGTCTGAGGCTCCATCGAAATAAGCCCACGGAATAGACCCTTTTATTTCTTCTACCTGCACCGGTCTTTCCCTTTTAGTATTTGGAGGCTGAGGGATGCTTTCAAAGATGGCTACTCCTTCAACTGCTAGTCTGTCAATAGGGAAGAGAGAGTCTTTGAAAATTTGGTGGTTCCTGGCAAGCCATACTCCCCATACTACCAGCAGAGGCAACATTTTGACTTTGTCATTTGGGGCCTGCTGCCACCAATTGTTCCAGGCTTCGGCTATGTCCTCCCCTCCCCAACAGAGGGGGACCTTTGAGAGTCTTAACATTTCATTCCAGAGACTTTTGGAGAAAGGACAGGCAAGGAACAGATGCTGGGAAGTTTCCTCACTCTCCTTACAGAGGGAGCACCAGCCTGGGCCAATCTTCCCCCTTTTTTGGAGTGCATCCCATGTAGGTACTTTTCTTTGTAGAACACACCAGAAGAAAAACCTGGTCTTTGCTGGCCCTTTCAGCTTCCACACAGACTTAGCCCACCAGATTGGTTCCCCCCACCCCTTTAGTAACATAAGCCAGTCATATCCCATCTTAGGGGAGTAGAAACCTGTCTGGGCATACACCCACCGCAATTCATCTGTCTCATTTGTAATACGGATGTGGGATTGCAGCAGTCCTGTACGAAAAGCCCCCCACTCCTCATGCCACCTCTCTTCTAGTGCCAAATCAGTCGCTGTGAGCCACTCCTGTCTCCAGATGGAAGAATTTGCGCTGTCAGCTATTTGGCTGAGAGAGAAAAAGCCTCTGGAATTTAAATGTTCAAGCAGGTCTCTTGAGAGAGAGAAAGAGTCCGTGCAGCCCACCCACGGGTCCCTTCCTAGCCTTACTGAAGCCCCATCTCCTACTCTCCAAGCCAATCCTTTTTCGATAATCTGGACTGCTGCCACCAGAGCTTTCCATACCACCGAGGAGTTTCTTGTGGATTTTGAGGGCTGTCTTATCCACTCAAGGGGCGAAACTGGGTCAATATACTTCCTCCTAGTCACGACAGTCCATAAGTTATCAGAGACAATCAACCTCCACGCAAGTTTAGCTGCTAAAGACTGTGCGAAAGGAAACAAATCTTTTATCCCCCACCCTCCCCATTTTTTCGGGCGGGCAATCTTCTCCCAAGCCACCCAAGGAGCTACATAATCCTTCTTCTGTCCTGCCCATAAAAATCTGCTGCAAATTTTCTTTATTTTCAACAGGATACATTTAGGCACCCAAATGAGGCTAGCCCAGTACACTGGAATGGCTAAGATCACAGATTTTATCAGCACAAGCCTGCCTGCCCTTGACAACCATTTAAAACTCCAGTGATTTATTCTGTCCTCAATTTTCGCCAGAAGCCAATTCCAGTCTTGGGCCCTGTAGGAGTCAGGTTTCAGCTTAAAACCAAGGTACTTGAACAGATCCGAAAGAGACTTTAGGTCAAAAGAGAGAATCTCCTTTACTCTATTTGCTTCAAAGGGAGAGAGCCCTGCAATTGTGACAGAAGATTTCTGATCATTTATGGCCAATCCCGTTGCTTTCAGGAAGAGGTCAAGGAGCCTCTTTAGACAGCAGCAGTCCTCCCGGCTCCCATTACTAAAGATAAGGATGTCATCAACAAAGAGGAGATGTGTCACCCATAGGTTCATGCCAACTTCTATTCCTTTCAGATCACCCTGTCTCTTCGCCTCTTTGATCAGTAAACTTAGTCCTTCAGCTGCTAACAGAAAGAGGAGGGGGGATAGAGGACAACCCTGGCGAAGCCCCCTCTGCGGATTAAAAAAATCTGAGGCAGCACCATTAATCAGAACTGCAATCGAAGTGGAGGTGACACACGCCATGGTCCACCTTACAAAATCATGCCTGAACCCCAGGTGAGTTAAAAGAAGCCTAAGATAAATCCAGCTAATTCTATCATAAGCCTTTGAAAGATCAATTTTTATAATAGCCCCTTTTTTCCGGCTTCTTTTTAGACTGTGAAGGGTTTCTTGAGCCACTCCCACGGCTTCATGAATTTGTCGCCCATCCAGGAACCCAAACTGTTCCTCAGATATGCTTTTAGAGAGGAAAGGTTTCAGTCGGGAAGCAATTATCTTAGCAATAACCTTGTATATACAGGTGCAAAGAGAGATGGGCCGGAAATCATTGAAAGATGAGGGTTGGTCCAACTTTGGAATGAGAGTCAGAAAAGTGGCATTAAAGGGCTGATAAACCAGGCCTGAGGCCCTTGATTCTTCCACCACCGCTGTGAGGTCGGCTCCCAGTAGATCAAAGAAGTGTAGGAAAAATTCTACAGTCCAGCCATCTGGGCCTGGACTTTTCTCTTTTTGCATCGATTTGAGGATTGCTTCCACCTCCTCCTTGGACACTGTAGCCATCAAAAGGTCATTTCCTTCCTCTTCAATATACCTTGGAAAGCATTGGGCTACTCTTATGACTTCAGCAATTGAAACTTCTGCATTGGCCTTAAAGAGGTTTTTGAAATAATCAACTCCAAGGGAGGCAAGCTCTTCGAAGGACTGAGCCTTACCCCCATTTTCTTTAGGCAGTTCCCATATGGTGTTTAGATTTTTTCTCCCTTTTGCATAATTTTGAAAAAACTTTGTGTTATCATCCCCCGCCTGAAGCCATATGGCTCTGCTTTTTAATCGCCATCTCTCCTCCTTATCTTGCAGTAACTTCCTTCTGGCTGCCTCCAAGGCCCGAATTCTATCACGTGATTCCACAGTAGCATATCCCCCCCCATCCGGGCCTTCCAGGAGCTCAAGTTCAGAGTTTATGGCCCTTAATTTTTCATCTTCGAGGGATGCCTTGTGGGAGGCCCAGATTTTTGTTTCAGTTTTCAAAGCCTTCAGATTATCCATAAAAGCCTTACTTCGACTTAAAACCCCCTCCTCCCTTATTACATCCCTCCTCCAAGTGGAATGAACCAAGGAGACAAAGGAATCGTCAGACAGCCAAGAAGCATTGAATTTGAAGGGTGTCCCTGGTTTTTTGAGAGATCCTTTTGCCTCCAGAAGAATCGAAAAGTGGTCGAACAGGCCCCCATCCCCCACCCAATGTCGAAAAATGGAAAGTTTTTCAGACAAACCTTCTCCCAAGAGAAAGCGGTCCAATTTCTTCCCAACCCAGTCAGATCCAACTCTTTTGTTGCGCCAGGTAGGCCTAACCTTGATAGGAGAGAGGTCTATCAAATGGGATGAGGCAATCTGAGAGATAAAAAAATCAGTTAAAGGATCCGGTCTGGCATTTGCTCCCCATGACTCCAGAACCCCAAGGGAGAAGTTTAGATCGCCTCAAATGATTAAGTTGTGATGGGCCAGAAAGGACTTTTGGAAGAAGGAGGACCAAAAGCGCTCCCTTTCCTGGCAGGGCCCGTAGACATTCAAGAGAAGAAAGGGAAAACAGAATTCCTTGGAGTAAAGCTCCACCGCCAGTGAATGTTCAAAACCCCAGGAGGTAATTTCTTTAAAGTTTCCAGCTCTGAATCCAGTGACCAAGCCACCGGATCGACCATCAGCGTCTATGGCCCGAAAGAGCCAACCAGGCAGCAATTTTAAAAGGAGAGAAATAATTTCTTCTCCATTACCAAGTGTTTCTTGCAACATAATAATATCCGGATTGTGTTGACAGACTAAACTCCTGAAAGCTAGTTTTTTGGGGTGACTAGCTAACCCTCTACAGTTGAAGGAAAGCAGCATCATTTCAACGATACAGAGGGTGGCTTTGCTGCTCTAAGCACCCCAGTCAACGATTTTTGCTTCCCATCAACTATATCAATGATAGCCTTCTGCTTAGCCTTAGACAAATTTGATTTCCTACCTCTGGATTTTCTGGGCCCTATAGGCACTATGTCCTGCTCAAGACCTCCAGGAGCAGTCTCTTTCCCGTTGCGTAAAGACAGAGATCTTAAATTATAGGGGGGAGCAGTCGGAGGAGGGGCAGGGTCCAGGTTTGAGCAGGGATGACAAGAGGCAGACAGAAAGGCCAGGGGATCTCCAGAGGGCAAGGGGACCGTAACCACAAGACTATCAATCAATTGAGGATTCAAATTTAAACAAGAAAACTCCTTCTGGAGGCACCCAGAAAAGCCAGACAGCATACTAGCAGATGCATTTTCCATATATGAAGAGCATAAAGAAGAAGGGAGGAAATTAGGCATACCCGTCTGTGGCTCCGCCACAAACCCGACAGTCGAGTTAGCCTGAGGGGCTGTCTGTGCCTGATGCTGCTCGAGAGGCTCCACCGCTATCCCGGCAGTCGAAGGAAGATGGGGGTCATTCCGCACAGAAGGTTGCTCAACGGACCGGGCAGGGGTGAGCTGCTGCGAGGGGGCTTCTGACATCACCTCCTCCGACCCATCCTTTGCCTCTTCCTCCATTGGTTCATAAGAGGGATCCGAACCAGAGTTTGATACAGGAGCAAACGCCGACTTTCGGGCCATCTTGATAGGATTTCTTCGACGGCGGTAACCTAAGGGGCATTCTTTGGCCAGATGCCCATAAACATGACAGCGATGACAACGGAAAGGCAGGTTTTCGTAGTCCAATTTTTGCACGAACTCCATCTCCCTGTACCTTAAGGTCATTGCCTCTGCAAGCCCCTCCCGAGGGTTTAAACTGACTAAAATCCTCGCCACACTCATATCATCTGACTGCTCAAAAGAACGATCGAAATCCAAAAACTTCCCCAGAGAATCACCAATTGACTTGAACACTGAATCAAACCAAAATTGAAGGGGTAAGCCTGGCAATTTTACCCATACGGGAGACTCATTCAGCTTCTCCGTCTGTGCATCAAACAACGGCGTCCATCGCTGAAGAAAGAGGGGCCGCTTACCGAAACTCCAATTCCTATCAAGCACCCAGTTAACATGGTCTTTATGGGCAAAAAGCATAGTGAACCATCCTCTCTCCAGTACCTTGATCTTCACCGGTTGCCCTGGGGCATGTTCCCATTCCGAAAGAACCCATCTCCGAATGTAGTCTGCCGAAAACTTTCGGCCTCGCACTCTGCCTATAACCCTAGTCTCTGAGGCTGCCATTGCCTCTTCGACTCGAATGTCCACTCCAACAATGCAGCAAGGCTGAGGCTCTTTTTTTTTTATAGGGCCCTGCTTCTTTCGTTTCCCCCCCACCTTGAAAGCCAGCACCGCACCATCTCCCGAAACAGAGTGAAGTCGATCTACGGGCGTCCCTGCCCCTGCCGGGTCTTGTGCCTTCTCTTTTTCCCTTTCACCTCCAGATGCTAGCTCCTTTTGCAGACACTCCTTCGACCCTATTTCCGGCAAAGACGGCTCCTGAGGGAGCACTCCTCCTTCGCCCAGAGACCCGACCGGAGGGTCAGTCAAAGGTAGAGCCCAGCTCTTCGACGCCGGGAGCCCAATGTCGCTTTTGGGGCTTGGATTCAAACTTTGCCTTTGAACTGGAACCCTGATTTCACTTTCAAGACCCCATGGGGGAAATACTTCGGAGACAGGCCGATTTTCCGTCTTATCCTTTACTAAACGAGGCCCTTTCGAACCATGCAAGCCGCAATGGGCTACCACATCCGCAAGCCCTCCAGATAGAGGCGGAAAACTTGTAAAATCGGAGAGATCTGGCCCCGAGTTTGAGAAAAAAAACCCGGTTACTTCTGCAGCATTCTCCGCCGCGCCTTCACCAACAGGAAGAACCCCCTGAGAGGGAAACCCAGCACATTCACCCTTTTCTGGCTTTGCCCTTTCTGGAGGAGCAGATCTGTGGGAAGAAACTGTCGCCTCAAGATCGAAAGATTTCACCTCTTGCTTCGCAAATCTCAAAGGGAAGAAGCGCTCCAGGTTTTGGACCGATACATCATGGCCCCAAACAGTTAACAGATCCTCGGGTGCCGGCTCCAAATCAACTAATTCTCTTTCAAGGCCCATACCTGCAGATAACAACTGAAACCCTAGTCCGTCGCCCGGGAGCAAGAAAACCGTGATTTCTCCGGTCCGGTGGAAAACAAAAGATCGGAAAGGGAAAAACGCTAACAGACAAGGGTTGGAAAACGAGATCTATCCCAGTAACTCCACATGGTAACAATGCACGGACGAAAGCTGTGAGGTGTGCGAAAACCTGACGGAAAGGGACCCCTGTCCCATCATCCATCCGCGTGGCCTGAGGCAGGCCAGAACCTGCAACATTACTGGTCCACCATGGCCAGAAACCCTAGCTCCCTTGACTCCCCAATCGGATAAATCTTTCCCCTTTGAACTTATTCTAAATAAATGATAAAAATAAATCGTTTAACTATTCTAGTAAATGTCAGTGAGAACATACAAATCCATGAAAAATCCAGCATCGGCCATGCATTTGACATCACTGCATATTTTTGTTTATGTGTATTTCTATATTTTATTGCATTCCTTCATAAATCCGGATCAATGGTATCAGAGCAGTCTACTCTTTCTCTGTTTTTCTTTGCATGTCCCGAACACGGTTAGGGTATAAGGAGTTAGGGCTCGACCTGGTTGAACCCTTGCAAGACCAGCCTCGCAAACCTTGAAGACCTCCCATGGCGGAAGAAAAGAAGGACAAGGGAGTAGGAGATCCTATCAAAATATTTCTCAAGGAAGCCCTCGAGAAACATAGGAACGCGATGATGTATAAATTTGCTCAGATCCTTCAACAACTGCCCACCTACGGCACATCTACATCCAACAGCCACTCTGGAGGCTCCACTCCCTTCAAGGTATAGGTAAAATTTGACATTCCTGTATTTGAAGGCCAGATAGATGCAAACGTCGTAGATGGATAGTTAATTTTGTTGGAAGGGTATATCTCAGTCCATGATTTCTCTAACTGAGAAAATATTATTTTTGTACTCCTCAAAGCCGCTCCCCATGTCAAAGACTGGTGGGAAACCTACTGTGAGTAAGAGGACGAAGGGGAACCCTCTCTGTTCTTCGCCACACCCACTTGGAATTCATTCCGAGACATCATTAAGGAACAATATCACCCCGTGGGGAGCTATGAGGACAAATACATCTAATGGAGCACGCTGCGGCAGCAAAGGGATCAAGATGTGCACTAACTGACAAATTTGTTCCATACCCTGTGCACAAAGTTGGGTATTAAAGATTCAGAGAGACATTTGGTGCTCAAGTACCGCAGCTGTTTGCACAAACACATTCAGGAGGAAATGGAGTTCCTTGACATTACATCGCTTGGCATGGCATATCACTATGCCGCAAAGATCGAACAGAAATTTAAGTAGAAGAAGCAAGACTTTGGATCTACGAACCAGAAGGCATGGAAAGGTGCCCCCGAACAGCAAAACAAGGGGAAAGACCAAAGCGGGGTGACTCAGAACAACACCACAAATCCAAAGAAGGACACAGGGAAGTGGTGTGAATTTCATAACAACCCTACTCATGGCACAAACGAGTGTCAGGCCAAACAGTCGTTTGTGGCCAAACTAAAGACACCCAAATCAGATGCATTTTTTGATCCTGAGTAAAAACTAGACAAAGGCAATGAAAAAGGGAAGAAAATCATTGATGTGGGTCCTAGTGTGATTTTTACCACCACCAAGATCCAAAGGGAGGATCCTGAGGATCCAGAGGAGGGGAAGTGCCTCTTCCATTCGCAGATGTGGGTGAAGGATTCTCCATTGCAATTCCTTGTCGATAGCAGAAGCCAAAAGAACCTCATTTTAGTAGAGGTCATGAAGCGGCTTGGCCTACCGACCATAGCACACCTGCATCGATATACAATCGGGTGGCTTCACCTAGGGAGAGATATCCACATCCACCAACATGCCACCTTCCGTACAGCATCAAGCCATTCACAGATGAGGTATTATGTGATGTTTCTACTCTTGATGTAGCTGATCTATTATTGGGCCAACCATACTTGTGGAGGCAACACATTGTGTATGAGTCTAGGCCTCATGTTGTTATAATTACTTTGGGAAATAACTTGTACAGGATATCGGAGGTAGTACCGCCTGCTGTCGTCTCTTTGACTACTGCAAAACAACGCAATAAGATTGTTTCCCAAACCAAGAAATTTATTTTCCTTACAACTCTCTTACAAGGAAAGAAGAATGTTGTGGCCACAACCTCAAAACAAGGCTCCCCTACACGACTGCAGTAGATGGACAAAGTCATGGAAGAATACGAGGACATTTTCTCCTCACTCACAGAGGATCGTCTAAACTGTCAGGACAAGCACTCCATTAATCTGACCCCCAACGCATCGCTGCCTGATGTTTCCATACCTCCTACAATGACACATATATAATCCACACATGTACTATCTAAGGCTGATAAAGAAACCAAATTTACTAAACACATCCAGCATGTCCACCTGTAGTTCCATGACATCTTCAACAAATCTAATACCCAGTACAACAGAATTTGCCTCATCTCATGGAGGATCTCAACGCAATGGGGAAAATTTCTTCCTAAGGAGGGAGGAATGATCCAGGTGGATATCGGTGGCCACCCACCTATTCCATTTGGACCAACACCATCAATTCTTGCAGCTCTTCACTTTTAGCACAACTTACTATTTTTAGCAGGTTTTTGGGTCTCGCACTCCTGGAGCTGTTTTGGGGCCTTAATGATATAGGTGGGTATTGGTGGCCACCCACCTATTACATTTGAACCCCCATCGTTAGTTCTTTCAGTTTTTAATTTGCATCACAACTTACTATTTTTAGCAGTTTTTTGGGTCCTGAACTTCTGAAACCGTTTTGAGGCCCTAAACGACGTTTTTTGGGAAAACCAGGAGCTACATGGGTGCATGCGCTGATGTTGCTAACACCAAAAGTTGTATTCCTCGGATAGATCTTTCTAAAGAGTTACTGAGAACGTCAAACGGAGATCGGATGCCAAAGTTACGTCCCCGCGAAGTTGAAACACCAATTTACCCAAACGGGACCCACAGTTTTGGTGCTTCATCTACTAGTGTTAGGTTTTTGGATGTTTCAAGTTTTCCATTGTTTCTAAATAATAAATAGGCCCTCGAGCCTCATTATAACACACTTTAGAGGTCTGTAGCCACCACATCTCTTCTAAGAGCTATGCTACCAGCACCCTAGCTATTCTTATTTCCATTATGTCTGTAAGCATATTTCAGTCATTTGATTTAAATAAAATGAAGTATTGTTTCCACTGCATCTTTGTGTTTATGTCTATTTTTGTATTTATTGCATTCTTTCATAAATCCAAATCAAATAAGGAGATATGAAATATTCTTTCAAGTCATCCTATCCAAAAAGTATGGGTTGAATCAATCAATTTTTACAAGTTAGGCCCATAAGTGAACATATAAGCACTATAAATAAAGGATAAATAAGTGCATTTTAAGTGTATTCGGGCAATAATATCAATAAAAGGTGCACAAAAGGGATGTGATCTGCATAATAGGAGTCTAAGGAGTTTTCTTAGAGTGTTAATGGTGCACTATGAAGGACTAAGGTCTACATTGTTGTGAAGAGAATTATTTTAAGGTTTTGATTATGTGAAATGCACTAATCTAGGATTATATTATGGGGAATGATCCTATGAGGTTCACTAGGGAATGAAGGCTAAATCTGACTAGGTTTTGAAGCTAGCTCTAGGGTATGAGATAGGAGAGGCATTGGAGTGTGAAATTTAAGGGTATGGTGATGTTGTGAAATGCATGAAGTATGAAGAAATAAGTTTAACTAAGAATTATTGTGTATTAATACCTTATTTTGGTGCCTATATAGGTGATCTCTAAACTACCATGGATATTCCACTAGAAAAATCGTCACAATAGATCTAATAAAATTATATTTAAAAATTTGAAATCTGATTATTATTGTTCTATTTCTCTTTCGATTTTTGGATTTGTAGATTATTATTAATTTTTTATGCATGAAAATTAAAATTATGGAGAAAATAGATAAAAATGAAATAAAAAACCACAGAATCATAATTTGAAATAAGATATAATTTTTGAAACCCTTTCAAGAGAAAAACCAACTAGAAGGTGAGGTCACTCTACTCTCTTTCTCTAAATAGAAAAATGGTAACGAGTACAAAGAAGTATGGTTTGTGGCCCATGGTATACTATAGTGCACAAATCCACTTTTTATTCTCCATATCCTATCTCTCTTAGTTTTTTTTCCTCATCTATGGAATAAATGCACTAAAAAATAATGGAACTCCTTTTTCTCATAATGGCCTAGTTGTAACAAACCTGATAGCTTACTAGTGGTTAGGTTTGACTACCTCAACTCTTAACCAAATTCACAATATAGATTATTATATAGTATTCTCCATCATAATCAAATGGATATCCCATTTTCCATTATTTATGGGGGCTTACGTGGCATCATCTCTAATTATGGTGGTGAAAACAAAAGGTCAACTTTTAAGTGGCATAACTTTTGCATATAGACTCTGATTGAGGAAATTCTTACACTGTTGGAAAGGTATTTTTATGTAGAATATGAAGAAAGGGTTTGGTTCTACATTAGAAATTTTTTTTATCAAAAAAATATCATTTAATGCCTCAAAATTATTTAGGAAGGTTTTAGACCCTAGTTTGCCAAACTGGGTCCCACTAGTAAAAATCGTCTTTTGAGCTAATTACTCCACTTTTCCACTCTAAAAGCATTGATACATATGAAAAATAATAGAATAATCCAATTTGGACCATTCCTTCCCATTTTAGGATTATTTTGGTCCCTAAAATGTTATATTGAATGAGGTGAGGAAAATTTTCCTCCGCCTTCTCTTCAAGGTACCAATTAGCTTTGCCTAGAAGTTTTCATTTCAACCCAATATGCCAAAGGGAATTATACCCCCGTCTCATAATTTTGGACCTAATATTATCAAATGTATATTATGTCAACTCAAAATAAGAATTTGGTGCCAAATCCTCCACAGAAGGTAGGACATGTTCCTCTTTTTGGTCTAGCATGGAAGGCTCATATCATTTAAAATTCTCCACATCCACAATTGAGTAAATGTGCATGTATGGTGGTAGAATAAGTCAATATGCACTATCACCCACCTTTTATAGTATCTCAAAGGGACCATATAACATATACTTTTTTTTCTTATTGGGACCTTTTAGCCTCTCCTTGTTCAACTATATCCATACTCTATCTCCCATCTTTAATGATTCTATGTTTTGTGTTGATCATGCCTAGCCTTATATTTTTCTTGTAACTTCTGCATTGTCTCTTGTAATTTTATATGGTTCTTCTTGATCTTATATATAAACATTCCAACCCTCAAGGTGTCCCTTATGAGATCCTCCTTCACTCCTTCTTTCTACCCATATGCAAGATCCAAAGGTGAAGGCTGAAAATATCCAAAACAAGGTCCAAATGAGGACCTACCAATAGAAGTGTGGATTTTTGATCTGTGTGAGATCTTAATGTAAAAGTGATCAAGGATGGGTAAATTGCAAGTGTTAAAATTGAGTTTTTGTGGGATTTTATGTTAGTTTTTTATACAAATAAAGCATGAATTAAAAATCTTAAATAGCATAAAAAATAGACAAATACACCATAAAAATAATCATAACACAACAAGTGATGAAAGAGTTCACCCCTACTTGGTTGCGTCTCCTTGGTCCAACTTCCAATGGCTTGGACCTATATCATTATGCTAAAAATGGTGATTACATACATTGAAAGTGCTCAACTGGCTTCAAAACCTATTCCATTAGCTTCATATCTATCAAAAATGCATGTCTAGCCTCTTTTTGCTCCCAGATTGGTCAAAAAATGAAGAAGTTATGAACCTCCCTAGCTTTGCTACTAGTCGCTCTACAAATTCCCCAAAATCCAAGACCATCCTACAAATTCACCCTGATTTCAACTAACCGAGTACCATTTTTGAGGAATTATGGATGAAATTATTGGACAGTCAAAATGCCAAATAATTTCATAAATCTAAATTTAAAACCATTTATACAGTGATCAATTTTTTTTTTTTTTAATTAAAAATTTCGTGGGGCCATTAGAAAGTGCCCATGGTTAGGGTGGTTGTCACATGGATGTTACCTCGTGGATTTGGGTAACAGTTACGGTTATGGTGGGGTAGCTAGGGCCTAGCCCCTGACCCCCCTGTGCATGGTCTCATGGCTCAGGGGTGGCCAAGGGCTAGGCCTTAGCCCGACCCGCAACCATAATATTCATTAAATAAAACAATGTCGCCACCCTTTAACAAGGAACATAGTGGCCTGAAAGTTAAGGTGTTTCACTCTTATGAGGGAGGTCTTGCGGTCGTTCTTGTGGACTGTTAACTCAAACCTTAACCAATTTTTGGTGGCTCCCGTTCTACCATGTGGCCGCCTCTGGTTGGGCGATGTGGAAGCATGTGGTTGGCCACCAACCAACCAACAAAAAAACTACAAAACAACACCATTCAGGGCATGCTAGATGTAAGGTTGTGGTAGGCCAAAAAAAATTTGACTTTCGACCAACCAGAAGAGGCCACATGGAAGCCTGGCACTGGCACAAAATTTTTCCGAGTAAGCTGTCATTTTCTTGAAAAAAAATCATGTTTGGGAAAACGAACAAAATGTATTTTTGGGATCATACGGTGTTGGTTTGTAGAAAAACGAGTTGCACCAGATTCAAAATGATGAGATCTACACATTCGTTCAAGTTCCACACCATTCCCACAACTTTAATTTTTGAGCATATTTTTGAGAACCTGATCACTCCTACCCACTAGAGGATTTTGGACACCAAAAGATATTTTATTACTGAAAATTGGATGAGGGTACAAACCCCTCACCCCTCAAGTCTCAATCCACTGAAATTTTCCTGAATTCAATAATCTGGGATTTTCATGAAAACTGATCTTTTTCCTTGATTCCTGAGACCCTCTTTTGTTATTGTAGATACCACCTCAGTCGTCAATCAAAGGAAACTTTAAAAAATTGAATTTTTTCTCACCTCAGACATTGTTAACATGATGATTTTTAGCTTGTCTTGCCTTTTGTTGGCTCAACTCTTGACCAAATGTGGTCGCCATCGCCATGCAACGTCCCATTTCAAAGACAACACTTTGTGAAACCCACAAGAATAAATTTTGAACCCAATTCCTTCTTTTTCAAATTTCTTTGGCTCTTTCTATTTTATCTTTTCACTCTCTTGCATTGGCATCTTGTTCGCATCACTACTCAACAATGATGCATGCTTCTACAATTTTACTGCATCTTGTTTACCTCTTTTTGAAGGCAACATGTTAGACTCCTTAAACATATTTTCATAGCCATTAGCAACCTCGATGAAATCAGAATTTTTACTTTATGCATCACCTTGAAAGGCTTCATTCTCAACATCTTGATGCTTGAACATTAACAAAACCAAAATTTGACCAGCATTCACAATTCTCTTCATTTGTCCAGCGTGCATAAGAAATGAATTTATCTTCTTACTATGCGCTCTAACAATGTACTCAATTCCATTCTTGAAAAATTAATACTTATTCTCATGGATATGAAATATTTCTCTCCTATCATAAAGATATGGGCTACCCAAAAAAATACCATAAATATCAATTGGAAGAACATCAAGTTCAAATTTATCAAGAAATTTTGCAGTGATTGCAAATCAAAGTATTCACTTCCTCATCACGTACAAATTTGCATTCTTACATATCCAACCTGAAGAATAAGGTATTTTATGAGGAATGGTTTATAAATTCAACTTCTTGACTAAGTCTTCTGAAATAATATTTTCTTGTGAACCACTATCAAATAGGGTGTTAATGTTGGTATTCTTTGAAATAACTCTAACATGGAAAATCTCAATTCTTATTTCATCATCTTTAGTACCATTGAGACAACTTGAAGAACTAGTACTTTCATTTTCCTTACCTTTCAAACCTATTTTGATGATATTTATTTCATCTCCGGAATTAGAACCTAAGTCATGTGTTATTGTTGCAGTTGTCTTCTCCTTCTCCTTGTTTTTAAGCTTTTTGGGTCTCATCTGTGGATTAAGTTTCCAACAATGATATTCATCATGCCCATATTTGGAAAAGTTTTTGCATGTGATTTTTTCTTTCTCCATCTTGATGGATGCGTTCTTCTTACCTTTACCCTTGAAATTACACCTTCCTTTCTCTTCAGACTCAAAGGTATCCTCACTTGTCTCCTCTAAAACATGTTTCCCTCTTGCCTCTAGATGTGTGGTTTGTACACATACTTCATTTAAATTTGAAGGATTAAACATGAGAATAGTATGTATTAGGTAACTATGCAAACCTCTAATGTAATTTAACAAATTTTCCTCAGATTTCAAATCTACACCCAAAATTAGTGCTCTTCTCTTAAACTATTGAGTATAGCTTTGCACACTTTGTACTTTACCTTTCCTAAAGTTTCATAAGTCCATTATATCCTTTTGCATGTATTATAATGGATAAAATTGTCTTATCAATGAAGCAACAAAATTATTCCAAGAGGTTAAGACCTTACCATGTTTCCTCATGTCCTTTTGAGTTTTTGTTTCCCACCAAACAAGAGTGTTAGGTCCCTATATTACTAGTGTAGTCCCTTATTGTTGTTAGTGTAGCCACCCTATTGTTATTTTTGTACCCCTGTAGCCCCCATATTGTAATTATTATGCCTCATAAAATCTATTATTATTGTTGTTGTTCCCTTGCATTATTATTATTAGGTTAGCTAGGATTATATTGTGACCCCATGGACTCCTATATATAGAAATGAGGTTTTTTCATTTGTATCATCCAAGAATTGTTCATTTATGTAATGTAAAGGAGGTTTCCCCCTTGACGTGGATGATTTCTAAGGTGTTTATATCTCTTTTCTTCTATTTTGGGAGTTGGTTTCATAACATTTGGTATCAGAGCTTTGGATTCCAGGGTTTTGCTACTTCAAACAGGTCATCAAGGAATTTTCGTTATAATTTTTTTTATACGAAGGTTTGGAAACTAGAAAAAATCAATTTTCGAATAAATCTTGAGGAACTTCATATAAAAATTTTAGATCTTGGTTCGCAATATTTTTGGAGACATGATCTATGAAATTTAGGGTTTTTGCAGGCTCCTAAATTTCATCTCAAAGAGGTGACCTTGGGAAACTTGTCATAACTCTCTCTCTAATCATAAGGTTGGAATTCTATAAAAATTGGACAATAGTGCATGGACTGCACTTTCCTTTGTATCAATTTCAAAGACGAATGAGGAAACAGTGACACATGCCATGCCGTACAAGTTCTATCTATTGAACCAGTCCATAATATTAGGTCATTGTGGGAGATTGGGCATAAATATGTCTTTAATAATCCAAATTAGGTGATACCTATGGCATTGGAAAGAGAATTGAGAGGGCTACTAAAGCGCAGAATATAAAATCTCAGGGATCCGAAATTACAGAGATACATCAGTTTCAATATCGAGCTCCTCAAAAGCAAGATAAATGTGTGCATTTTTTTTTAATTCCATAAGTCTTGTTTGAAAAATCAAATTGAAGTGATTCCAAGGGCATATTGAAGCATATATATCAGTATTTCATTTTAAAATCCCCCCTAAAAATAATTAAACACACATTAAGATCTCATAAGGCTCTATTATGACTCATGAAGAGGAAGAAGTGAAACATGATATATCAAAATTACAAGAGCAATTGCAACAACTTTCGCTCTCGCAAAGAGCAAAAAAAAATGAAATGGAAGTTTTTAATGAAGGTGTGGAAGCTAAGATAGATGATTTGAAGAAAGAGTAGAAGCTAATATGGATGGTTTGAAGAATGGCATGGAAGCTAAGATGGATGACATGGAAGATAAAATGAAAGACAACATGGAAGATATGAAGAATGATAAAAAAGCATACATGGAAAGTTTGAAGGAAGGTTTAATAAAGTTGATATAAGAAATTATTCCTAATGGTGAAAATATAGTAGATGAAACTCAGTAATATTCCCAAATGAGAAAAGCAGGAATATAGCTCATAATAATGGAAATAGCAGCAAGTATTAACACATTACATATGATCCCAATGATAGATCCATGTTATTAAGAATAAAAACAACAAATGTATACAATATATTGGAGAAAAAACCCCTCAAGATAGGCAAGAGAAGCCTCCATCAACCAAAAGCACCAATACATGTGATGCGGTTGCTACACAAAAATAATGAAGCAAGTATAGTGCATTTTTAATGGCTAATACTACAGCTGGAAAATGTAAATGAATGAAACTGATAATACAATGTTCATACAAGGCCAAAAATGGAGATCTATGCTCCCATACACATTTCCTAGGAAACCAAGGAAGGGTTTATGGAAATACACAAAATATCAGAATGTCGGAATGCAACACTACGGCTGAATAAACTCTGAAACTAGGCACCTGAAAAGGAGGCAGCAAAATATGATGTAGATCTGAAATAACTCCTCCAAAATACTCCCTAAATTAAGGGTTGATCCCTTCAATGGAAAGAAAACACTCCAAATGGAGTACTGAACATACCTCTGCAACAACTCACCAAAATAATGCAGTCATGGACTGGAACTGCGTTGTAGGGCATGATACTGCCTTGGATGGATGCCAAAATCTGATATGAAGCATAGGGACCTTCTTTACTGATCTCCCAATGGAAAGGAACCTTCCTCCACTGAAGACAAGCTCAGAAATGGCCCAAAGAAACCCTCCATTGTTGCACCCTGCAACTCATCACATAGCTAAACATAATCTACATTGTAGAAGAAATTTGAAGCTTGGCCAGTTGTCGGAATGTGTAAATGTAGTACACATGCTCTTCCTTTGAGGCTTATCAAGGATAGAGGCGGGATTCCCGCTTGGGAACACCCTTGTTCTAAACAACATTGCAATCTTAGATAAACAACTGAGGAGAGCTCAAAGTCTTAACATACCACAATCAAATAATAATCTAAAACCTGCTCACAATGGCTGCCATCCTCTTCCTTATATTATTGGTGAGCTTCCTCACCCTTGGCCCCACTCATTAAAGGCACTACTTCCATGCAAAGTATCTCCCTCCAAAACTACGCAGTCCCTCATTGAATATCCACTACTTCCATACCAACACTCTTGATTTGGTCAAAGCTAACCTAGTCCACCTACTTCTTCCCTTGTTTACACATAGGGGAGCTTTATCCAGCTCTTTTGATGCCCTGAATTCACATATGGAGTGGTTTTTATTTCTATTAAGGATATTTATGGGTCTCCCTACCCTCTTATTCTTCTAAATAAGAATAAAAATTAGATTTTAATATTCCAATTAATTGCATGGTAATTTATGAATATTACAATATTCCCCTCCAAAATGTTGCTTGTCCTCAAGCAACTGTAAAGATAGATCTGAAAAATGTAGGGAATCCTCATTCCCATGTGAAGCTCCATCCTCCAAGCTATCATCCATATAAAATTAATCACCCTACAGAATGGTAATTCATAGAAAAAATTATCCCATATGAGAGGCTCCTCCCAAAGACATAAGTCAATCATATGGCTCCCTTCATAAGGAAGCAAGTGATATAATGTAGTAGCCATATAATGTCCCATTCTCCCCTTGAAGCATGAAAATTTTTAGTAAGTTTCATTCCCAATGGACACATCCAACCAATGTTTCATCGCTCCAATCATGTCCCCAACAATAATAAGATCATCATCAACATATGGGATCATAATCAAAGTCATGCTAGCTTCCATATGTAGTAATGAAGAAGGACAATGGTCCCTCATGTCCAACCAGTGTAGTTTTACTCCTAACTACATTAGAATATGGCATGATGAGTGGTTTCTCAACCACTTGTTTGATGCCCCAATCTCCTCAAATTCTTGGAGAATGTGTATGGTGTATGGTGCAAATGGAGCATAACCTACATAAGATATCATCTCCCCAAGATCTCCTAGGGACTAGCCATCATCAATGCTACTTATGGCCTCCAGTAGACCATGAAGTATAGAAGAAATAATGCCCCCTCTTGGAGCAATGCCCCACACATGAATGGTAAGGAAATGAAACTACATAGTAAATGAATCATGATGTACAAGAATACAATCTTTACCATGTACTTGGTTCAAGCTAGTAAGGTGGCTCATAGATGGGCCTCCTATCACTCCTAATGAGAAATGAATTGGTTGTGATAACTCTACAAAATATCTATGTCTCTCCTCACCCTCCAAAAAATCCATGCATCTCCTAATATGATGGTGCATCTCTTCTTTGAAGCCTTCCCAAATAAATCCCTCCAGGATAGTATGGTACGCTCTTATAAAACCAGTGGGTTTGGAGAGAAAACCCTCATATGTTGCATCTAGTAGATTCTCCTTGAGCTTAGAGGCTCTTTTCAAGAAGATTCTACTATGAAATTATATGACCCCATCTACCACCGCACATCTCCTATCAGAGAACTGGTCATCAAGCACTCTACATGAAAATAGATCCTTGGAGTATTCCACTAATAGCTGGGATCTCCTATAAGGGTAAATAATCAATAATGACAGTGCTAATAACCTATCATGTAAGAACTTGTCATGTTGTTGCTCTCTTATTTGACATCTCCCATTCCAAATTCATACACCAAGATGTTTCAATCTTGCCTTTGTTGCTCCTCCTGCAGCTGCTCATGCTCTAGAGAGGGTGGAAGTTTTTGGAGGCTAGCCTTCCATGAGAAACTATCACCCATCAAAAAAAATTTGAGTTTGGCCAATGTAAGCATGAGTGGCCACCAACCTCTACCAAATATGGAAGAGTCCTTCCAATGTGGAAGTATCTTATGATTCTCCAAAGCCATGGAGTGGTCTCCTTGCACCATGATGGTGCCATCCATTGCTGAAACCTCTTCTCTCAGTGAAAGATGTTTGGTGAGAGTGGGTAATACTGATATTGGGAGAATTTCTCCCTCCTCCTTGAGCCTACCCCAGAATCTCTGCGCTGTGTAAAGTCCTCCCAAGGTTCTTACCCCTCTGGGATCAATGAGTGGTGCAACAAGATGTGAAGCATCTCTCATCATCTCCAGATCTAGTGGCCTCCCAAGTGGAATGCCTCAATTCAATGAGACATAAATATCAAGAGTAAAATGCATATATAAGTGGACTTCTTTGTCCTTGCCCTCACTACACAAATCAGTTTGGCTCTTTTGTGCATCAATCTTCTGAAATACATAGGGGTGTGTGCACCTAGTCATATGATGTTGAACATCCTCCCTATATTCTTCTTTCATCTTCAAGGTCTCATAATATATTAATAATGGCACATTCTTCTCATGGATTGTGCCTTGATCTCCACATGTGAGATTCTTTGGATCTTCTTGCAAGGGTACAATAATTCCTCTCTTTGGAGAAATTGCTCCATCTTCCTTGTCATGAGGTACTAGATCTGTTCCTGTTGTGAGAACATTGTTACCTCTTTCCTTCTCTTCCACTTCAACCTGAATGGAGGTTGCCTCATCATCATTAAGAGGCTCTTTGTTTAGACCCTCTTTTGAAAAAGATATCTCCATGTCTTCCTTTTGAGAAGAGAGCTCTTTCTGAAGTGGTTATCTTGCCTCTAGAAAGGTATTCCGCAAGTTTTTAACCCCCTCAATATAATTATGGAATGAATTTGGGTTTATAGATCCTTCCAACTCATGCAAAGGTTTTTTTTTTTTTTAGGCTTGGCTAGCTCAACCAAGCATGTTTTAGAATGTTTTTCATCAAATATCTTCACTAACCTCCTAGTGAACTTTGCATAAGTAGATACATTTACATGATTCAAGGAAGAAGTCTCATAAAAACACTAGGCATAAGCCTTACCTTCAAGATGCAGTGCTGCTAATCTAATGGCTTCTTCTTCTGAAACTTGGTGCTGCTGCAAATAGGTGTCTAGATCCTTCACCCACCCTATTTATGCATCTAGGTGACCCATCAAAAGTAGATATAAATAATCTACCCAAATCATGCTGCTTGCAACTCTTGCTTCTATTGTGATTTCTAGGTCTTATATTCTCCTTCATCTTGAAAAACCCTTGGAAGTTTAGATGATCTCTGAACCTCTGTGATTGAGATTCATACTCTTGAAGATAGTCACCAAGAGTCTCCTCCTTTGGTACATCTCCTTCCTCCATCTCTCTTGCTATGAACATAGGCATGGTAGAGAATTGTAGATATGATTGTGTGGTTAAATTCTCACACCCATAATATGAAGAACTGGAGCTTTCTTCATGTGAAAATCTTCTTGAGGGATCTCCATGTCTTTCCCTCCTCATTCCCTTGATTTCTCTATTAAGGTCATGCATAGTTTGGAGAAGAAGTTATGAAAACAATTTTCCCTCCATTTCTCCAAATATTGGAGGCTTGACTTTGTTTCTTTTGTGAGTCTTCTCCTTTTTGTGAGAATATTCTTCTTCTTCTGATAACATAGATGTAATGTCTTCACAGGATAAGCCAATATTATGCTCTAATACCATAGTATTATTCCAAAATGGGAAAAGAAGGAATATAGCTCATAATAATGGAAATAGCAGCAAGTATTAACACATTACATATGAGGCCAATGATAGATCCATGTTATTAATCATAAAAAAAACAAATGCATACAATATATTGGAGAAAAAACCCCTCAAGATAGGCAAGAGAAGACCCCATCAACCAAAAGCACCAATACATGTGATGCAACTGCTACACAAAAAAAATTGAAGCAAGTACAACATAGTTTTAATGGCTAATACTATATCTAGAAAATGTAAATGAATGGATATGATATTAAAATTCTCATACAAGGCCAAAAATGGAGATCTATGCTCCCATACAGATTTCCTATATAACCCAGGAAGGGTTTTCGGAAATACAAAAATATCAAAATGTCAGAATGCAGGCTAGGATTGAATAAACTTTGCAACTGAGAAACTGAAAAGGAGGTGGCTGAATCTTATGTAGATCTGAAATAACTCCTCCAAAATACTCCCTCAATGAAGGGTTGATCCCTTCAATGGAAAGAAAACACTCCAAATGGAGTACTGAACCCACCCCTACAACAACTCACCAAAATAATGCACTCATGGACTGGAACTCATTGTAGGGGATGTTACTACCTTGGCCTAATGCCAAAATCTAATATGAAGCACAGAGACCTTCTTTAATGATCTCCCAATGGAAAGGAAGCTATCTCCACTGAATACAAGATTAGAAATGGCCCAAAGAAACCCTCCAATTCTGCACCCTACAACTTAACACATACCTAAATAGAATCTATGTTGTAGAAGAAAGCTAAAGCTTGTCCAATTTCTAGAATGTGGAAATGTAGTACAAATTCTCTTACTTTGAGGCTTCTCAAGGATAGAGGTGGGATTCCCGCTCAGGAACACCCTTATGCTAAACAACACTACAATATTAGCTAAACAACTCAAGAGAGCTCAAAGTCTTAACAGACCACAATCAAATAATAATCTAAAACCTTCTCACAATGGCTACCATCCTCTTCCTTATATTCTTGGTGAGCTTCCTCACCCTTGGCCCCACTCATTAAAGGCACTAATTCGATGCAAAGGATCTCCCTCCAAAATTGCGCTATCCCTCATTTAATGTTCACTAATTCCATACCAGCGTTGTTGATTTGGTCAAAGTTGACCCAGTCCACATGTTTCTTCCCTTTTTCACATATAGGGGAGATTTATCCAACTCTTTTGATGCCCTCCATTAACATTTGGAGTGGTTTTATTCTTATTAAGGATATTTATGGGTCTCCCTACCTTCTTATTCTTCTAACTAAGAATCAAAATTAGATTTTAATATTCCAATTAGCTGCATGCTAATTTAGGAATATTAAAAGCTCATGATGAGAACAAAATAAATGTTAATCATGATTTCATAAACTCTAATTTTGGTTTGAAGACCCACTATATTCCAAATATTGATATGAGGAATTTTGATGGCAAGGATCCCGTAACATGGATACTACAAATGGACCAATATTTTGATCTCAATAATTTGAAAAAAACACAAAAAGTACACATTGCAACTTTATATTTAGAACAAAGTACATTTGTATGGTATCTATGGATTTTATCCCATAAATTTTTTTTCACGTGGTCAATTTTTACAGAGGAAATGATAGCACATTATGAGGATACAAAGAGAAACACCTTCTTTAGCCAATTGATAAATATCAAACAAAAGGCTTCAGTGGTGTAGAAAATTTAGGACTTCCAAAAATTGAATATGCGGGTAACTGATATTGCAGAGTAACACAGGATTGATGTCTTCATAAGGAATTTAAATGATAACATCCAACATGAGGTTTGCCTTTGGGAACCTGATTCATTGGAGAAGGCATTCAGGTTGGTAAGAAAAATTGAAAGTAAATTATGGCGACAAGGAAGCCTACCACCAACATCTATAAAGATGGAAGTGTTGCTACTCCTAGACTTCCACAACCTACAAGGTTGACACCACAAAAATTGGAAGGAAAAAGAGAAAAAGGGCTTTGTTACAGTTGTGATAACAAATATACTAAAGGTCATAAGTTTTATGAGAAGAAATTATTTTACATAGATTGTGAAGAGGAGGAATAAAATGAACAAGAAACTTAAAAGGAAGAGGATATCTACAAGGAACCAACCCTAGAGAAAGAAGAAATGAGTTGTACCATATCCTGTAATGCATTGGCAGGAATTACCACTCCTCAAAATCTTATGATAGAAGGACATATCAAGAAAAAAAGGTAATAGTGTTGATTGATTCGGGTAGTGCCCATAATTTTATTCATTGTAAGGTATCCAAGGAATTGAATTGCTTACTATACCCAGCACCAGTGTGTCAAGTAATGGTTGCAAATGGAGGAACTATAAATTGCTCTGGAAAATTCCATAATATCAAGCCAACCATGGGGGAATATGTATTGTATTTTCCAATTCTTTTCATTCCAAGGGGAGGTGTTGATGTTGTACTAGGAGTACAGTGGTTACAATATCTCAGGATGATAGCTTTTAATTTTCAATAAATTTTCCTGAAAAATATTTCGGAAGGAAAGGAAGTTGAATTATGGGGTATTGCAGGGAAGACGGGAAATACAATAATCTCTAATGTCATGACAAATATTATGAATAAATAACAACAAGGCGTAATTTCAAAATTGTCCTTACTAGAAGTTCCAATATCAAAATCAACTATTTATATAGGTCTCCAAAAATTCTTGGACAATCATTCCAAGGTGTTTGAAACTCCCAAAAGAATCCCACCTATTCGTGATCATGATCATGTTATTCATTTGATTACAGGAAGTGTTCCTCCAAATATCAAGCCTTACAGATATATTCTTGTCCAAAAGAGCGAAATTGAACATATGATTGCAAAAATGTTAGAGGATGGTATAATTCAACCTAGTCAAAGTTCTTTCTCTACTTCAGTAGTATTGTTGCACAAGAAAGATGGATCATGGCGCATGTGTCCATATTAGAGGGAGGTCAAAAAGCTCACTATTAAAGATAAATTTATTATTCTTGTGATTAATGAATTATTGGATTAATAACATGGATAAATTTATTTTACCAAGTTGGATCTTCGTTCAGGATATCATCAAATTAGAATGAAGACTGAAGATATTTCAAAAACAAAATTTCTAACTTATGAGGATCATTATGAATTTTTGGTCATTCCTTTTGCCCTTACCAATGAACCTTCTACATTTCAAGGGTTGACGAATTCCATTTTCAAACCCTTCCTTAGAAAGTTTGTGTTAGTATTTTTTGATGATATACTAATTTACAACAGGTCTTGGAAGGATCATGTTCAACATGTTGACAGAGTGCTCAAACTATTAGAGGAGAAAAAATTATATGCAAAAGCCTCCAAATGTTTCTTTGGAGTACAAGAGGTGGAATATTCAGGTCATATTGTATCTCAGGAGGGTGTTAAGGTGTACCCTAAAAAAATTAAAGCCATTAAGGAATGGAAAGTCCCCACAACCATAAACAATTTGCGAGGATTTCTTAGGTTAACATGGTATTATTTCAAGTTTTTTAAGAATTATGGTAGAATAGCAGCACCTCTAACAACATTATTGAAGAAAGATGCGTTTTCATGGACTCCTAAAGCAACTAAGGCCTTTGTACATATTAAAAAGGCAATGTGCCTAACACCGGTCTTAGCTACGCCAGACTTCACAAAAACCTTTATTGTGGAATGTGATGCCTTAGGAAATGGAATTGGTTTTGTTTTAATGCAAGGAAGACCCATTTCTTTTGAGAGTCATCCAATAAAATGAAATTATCTACAGAAATCTATTTATGAGAAGGAAATGTTGGCAATACTACATTCACTAAAGAAATGGTGGCCTTACCTAATGGGAATATACGTTAAGGTAAAAATTGATCATGACAGTCTTAAATACTTTTTGGAACCAATACTATCTTCAGACGAGCAACAAAAATGGGTCACAAAGATGTTTGGTTATGACTTTGAAATCATCTACAAAAAAGGGAAGCTAAATTTTGTTGCAGATACACTCTCAATAAAGGATGAAAAGGTGGAAGCATTGCTTTGTGCCATTTCTATTATCGAACTAGATTCGATAATCGAAGCAAGGGATGAATGGAAGAATGACAAAGAAGTGTGGACACTCGATAAAAGTTTGCAGCAGGATCCTAGTACATCTCATACATTTAGTTGGAAAAATTATTCCTTATCATACAAAGATCTCTTATATCTT
This sequence comes from Pinus albicaulis, assembly GCA_034641835.2. NCBI lineage: Eukaryota > Viridiplantae > Streptophyta > Pinopsida > Pinales > Pinaceae > Pinus > Pinus albicaulis. The sequence goes on along the minus strand of CM076581.1, from coordinate 1,033,402,337 downwards.
TGTAGGAATTCCCAAATAAAACAAAATATTATTTTGGAATTGCAGACCTCTCCATTGGGAGGACACTCAGGAGTTTTAAAAGCTATCCGCAGGGTGAAGAAATATTTTTTTTGGGATGACCTTAAATCTGATATTCAAAAGCTTGTGGTGGAATATTTGGTTTTCCAACAAAATAAATTTGAGACAATTAAGACACCGGGTCTTATATAACCTTTATCCATCCCAAGTCAACGTTCGGAGGAGGTTTCGATGGATTTTATCACAAGTTCACCTGATTTTGAAAGAAATATTGTCATCATGGTGGTAGTTGATAGAATTACCAACTATGCACACTTTTGTGCATTATCTAATCGTTTTAAAGCAAGTACAACTACTCATAAATTTATGGAAACAATTCAAAATCTACATGGAAACCAAAAGATTATTATAAGCGACAGAGATCCCATTTTTATTGGAAATTTTTGGACGGAACTATTTTCTTTTTTGGGTACTCAACTAGCTCATAGCTCATCTTATCATCCTTAATCCGATGGGAAAAATGAGATAGTGAACAAAAGTTTGGAAGGATATCTTAGTTGTTTTGTATCTGATAAAAAAATAGAATGGGTCAAGTGGTTACCTCTCGCAGAAGGGTGGTATAACACTTCCTTCCATATTGCAACAAAAATGACCCCATTTATGGCACTTTATGGATATCATCCACCGTTCATCACATCATATTTAAGAGAAAACTCTAAGGTTCAATCAGTAGATTATCACATCGAGCATCGACAACAAGTTCTCCAACTCTTAAAGGATAACCTAAATTTGGCACAAAATCGAATGAAATGATAGGTAGATCAACATCACAGTGGGAGAATTTTTTATGTAGGAGACTAGGTATTTTTACGACTACAACCATACAAACAAATTTCCCTCAAGAAAGTTAATAAGGATAATAAATTATCGCCAAATTACTATGGTCCTTAAAAGGTTTTGCAAAATATTGGTACTATGGAATAAAAATTGGAGCTTCCTGCTTCTTCTCGAGTGCACCTAGTTTTCCATGTTTCATGCTTAAATAAGTTTATAGGTGGAAAACTTCCAGCTAGTGCACCTAATTTTCCATGTTTCATGCTTAAATAAGGTTGCAGGTGGAAAAATTCCAGTTCAAACAATATTTCCAAAACTTGATGAGGAAGGAAGAAATCATATTGGAACCTAAAGTACTCATAGAAGCAAGAACTCGACAACTACGAAATCAATCAATTTTAGAGTATCTCATAAAGTGGAAGAACTTACCCACTGAAGATTCCACATGGGAGGATGAAAATTTTACATAGAAACATACAAAGCTACTCAAGCATTGAGGAAAACACTTTTTTGAAGGAGAAGGGCATGTTAGGTCCCTATATTACTAGTGTAGTCCCTTATTGTTATTAGTGTAGCCCCCTTATTGTTATTGGTGTACCCTTGTAGCCCCCATCTTGTTATTATTGTGCCCCATAAAAGCCACTATTGTTATTGTTGTTCCCTCACATTATTATTTTTAGGTCGGCTAGGATTATATTGTGACCCCATGGACCCCTATATATAGAAAGGAGGTTTTTCATTTTTATCATCCAAGAATTGTTCATTTATGTAATGTAAAGGAGGTTTCCCCCTCGAAGTGGCTGATTTCTAGGGCGTTGATCTCTTTTTTCTTCTATTTTGGGAGCTGGTTTCATAACAAAGAGATACACTTTCCAATCTTAGTGAAGCAAGTTGAATCTTTGTGTCATCATCCTTGATTCTTTGTATCCTGTAATACACTTCAAGCTGACATACCCAGTTGTCTAATCTTCTAGCATCTACCTCTCCATCACACATAAAAAAATAAAACATAATGTCAAGATTTAAAAATGGAGTTTTAACATGGCCTTTTAGAGATCGTGAAGGTGTTTGTGAAGGGATTTTTGTGGAAGAATATGATAGTGAAGATGGTGGTTAGGATGGTGGTGAGGAGAAGGTGGTGTCAAAGGTGGTTTTTCACCATTCCCATTACCTTTTGGAGGCTTGTCTCCATCTCCTTATTCTTCTTTTGAAGACTTATATCCCTTTGGAATATTGGAGCTCTCACCCTGTATCCTTATGCTTCTCTCCACATAGAGAAATTTCACCATTCTCGTCATATCAAAGAATTATTTCCAGAAAATAAATTCATCCTCTGACATATTTTCAAGCTCTCCTTCATGTCACATAATTGCTGAAGCTTCAACTACAATTTGAGGAAGAATTTGTGGTGGAGATTGTGGAAAACTTGCTCTCTTGGTCCTTGACCTAAATTGAGGACCTAGAACCACAAGATTTCCTTCTCCTCTCTTGAGCTTCAACCTTGTAGGAATAACATACACTTGAAAACAATTATATCCTCACAACAACAAGAAAATGTGGCTCTGATACAAAAACCTAATTTGTATGAGATCTTAATGTAAATGTGCTTGAGGATGTGTAAATTGCAAGTGTTAAATTTGAGTTTTTGTCGGATTTTATGTTAATTTTTATACACATAAAGCATGAGTTAAAACTATGAAATAACATAAACAACAGACAAATACACCTTAAAAATAACCACAACAAATAAAGTGATAAAGGATTTCACCCCTCCTGGGCTACATCTCCTTGGTCCAATTTCCATTGGCTTACCCATATATAATTATGCTCAAACTAGTGATTACATATATTTACAATGCTCAAATGGATTCAAAACCTATTCCATTACCTTTAGAGATATCAAAAATGCTTGTCTAGCCTCTTTTTTCTCCTTAATTGGTCAAAAACTAAAGAAGTTATGAGCCTCCCTAGCTTTGCTATTAGTCGCTCTACAAATTCCCCAAAATTCGAAACCCTCCTACAAATGTGCCCTGATTTCAGCTAACCGAATTTCATTTTTGTGGAATTCTAGGCAAAATTGTCAGACATTTAAAATTCCCAATAATGCTATAAAACAGTATTTTAAACTATTTATTCGACGATCAAATTAATTTTTTTAAATTTAAAATTTTGTGGCATCGTTATAAAGAACCCATGATTAGGGTGGTTGTCACATGGTGATTCTACTGTGGATTTTGGTAATGGTTACGGTTATGGTGGGGTAGCTAAGGCCTAGTTCTCGACCCCTCTGCCTATAGTCCCATCACATGGGGTTGGCTAGGGGTTAGGTCTTAGCACATCCCCCAACCATATTATTCATTAAATAAAACAATGATGGCACGCTTTAACAAGGAACATAGTGGCATGACGGTTAAGGTGTTGCACTGTTATGAGGGAGGTCTTGCAGTCGATTCCTATGGAGTGTTAACTGAAACCTTAAACAATTTTTGGTGGCCCCCATGCTGCCACATGGTAACCTCTGGTTGGGCCACATGGTAGCTTCTAGTTGGCCACCAACCAAAAAACGTCAAAAAATCACCATTCATGGCCTGCCACGTGTTAGGATGTGGTAAGCCCAAAACAATTTGACTTTCGACCAACCAGAAGAGGCCACTGGCCCAAAATTTTTTCCAACCAACTTTCATTTTTTTGAAAAAATTTCCTATTTGGGAAACCAAATAGAACACGTTTCTGGGAGCATATGGTGTTGGTTTTCCATGGAACAAGTTGCATCAAATTTAGAATGACGAAACCTACGAAAATGGTATACTGATATATGCTCCTCCTAGGTAGAATTGTATACCAATATATCATCCAAATGGATAATAACAAATGAATTTATAAAAGGGCATAGTTTATCAATCGTTAACCTCACAAATGTAGTTTTTGCATTACATAGGCTTAATGGCATGAATAATCACTCATACACCTTGCTAGTTTTGAAGGTGATCTTATACGAATATTTTTCTTTGACTCAAACCTGGTGATATCTAGACTTTAACTCTAGCTTGGTGAAGTATTGTTCTTGTTGTAATTGATACAACAAATCATATATCCTAGGGAGGAGGTACCTATTCTTGAGCGTGATTTTTTTCAACATCCTATAATCTATACACATATTCCAAGTTCCATCCTTCTTTGTTACAAATATAATGGGTTACCCACATGGTGACATACTAGGCCAAATGACACCATGTTCCAACTGTAGTTCCTGGATTTGTTTCTTGACCTCACTTGCTTTTATAATAAACTTCCTATACAACTCAATGTTTGGCAATGGGGAGTACGACAATAGCTAGATCTTGTGCTCCACTTCCCTCTTGGGTGGTAACTCTTTTGAATCCTAAAATGTTCCTATAGGACTATATAAACTCTTCCAGTTAATGTTTTTGTTTCTTATTACACTCTTCCATGGATGTCTTAACTCTTACAGACTATTATACATACCAATTTTCTCTTAAAAATAGTAAAAAATGCTTCTTGGAACTAATTAATTTATTGGCCTTGTTGGAGCTTACCAATAACATTTTTTACTTACCTTTATGTGCATTAATGGTGAACAATTTTCCATCCTCGGTGAACTTTACTAGTTCTATTTTCGCATGAATATTGGATCTCGCATGTATATGTAGGGAATCCCAAACATGAGTCCACATACATCAAGGGGAACTACAATTGGTTCTACTTCATCGATAAAGTAAACACTGATGCAAACTATAATTTTTCAATATTTTTTTACTTTTTACTTTGCATCCTTTTTTACTCCACCCAATGGATATGGGCATCGATGGTCATGAACTTCCAATCCCAATTTTTGACCAACATTGTTGCAATGAGAATCACCTACAATATCAAGTCAAACAGAGCATCAATATTTGTCTTCTTGACCCATATATTTATATTGAAGAGTTTGGACATTTCTTTATGTTCTTGTTGTTGAAGGCTACTCGAATTCACCTCCTTTTGTACTAACATACAAAAAACCTTCTCACCCACATCTGAGCTTCCTTCAACCTGGTTTCTTGAAATGCTGGCTATGATATTCTTCTTCTTAACTTATTTTTTTTCATTGAGTTAAGCTCCAAATGGAGCTTCCAAAACTTCTCCTTTATATAGTCTTCAATGATGCAATGTGTAGGGACCTTTCCTATGATGGATAATTTTTTTATTTTTCTTTAATTTACAATTTAGAGTAGCAATCAAGTGTTGAGATTCAACAAGATGATGAGCTTAGTGAAAATGAGTCGCCTTCACTAAGTGGGCCCCCAGGCTATTTTTAGGTGCAAGTCTATTTTTAGACTATGTCTATTTTTAGACATGGTGATCATATTTCAGAAGTTGCAAGATGCTATTTGTGGATGGTTGGTCAAGTTGGAAAAATAGATGAAATTATATTTTTAGAATATTGGGCGAAGTCTATTTATATATCGTCGATCTAAAAATAGAAGAGTCGATTATTATTAGCTCTTAATAATAATTCGAAAATAAACAACAACTTATTCTCTTGGAGCACTTAATTTCAGTGCATAGATTTGGAAAATTAGTGGGCTAAAGGAATTACGCAATTCCTATGGTTTACTAGGGGTTCATGCATGGAGGACTCAGTTAGAACTGAAGTGGAAAAGTTATGACAGAGTTGGAAGAGTAGTTCATGGAGTTGTTATTCAGTTTAACTCACTTAATGGAGTTAAACTTAGTTGAGATATTTGTATCTAGTCTAACTGAATGATACACTAGTGAGAGTGGAGTGAATTAATTAGTTAATTAATTAAAAAATAATAACTCATTAACCAACTAAACTGCATGGATTTGCAGATTTCTTCTGATTAGTGTGTGACGATTGATTATACTAAGAGCTTGATGTACTAATCTTTGTATGAGATTGTTACATGATCTCTATGATACATAATATATGATAGTTGGGGTTTTCAGCTTCAGGTTTTCCCGTTAAACAATTGTGTTATATGTGATTGCTTTTATTACTTCATGTGTTTGCAATCGATTTTAATTTCTGCAAAATATTAACAGTGGAAGGATTCTATATTTAGCAAGAAGATAAATATTGTTAGATCAGGAGAATCTGGATATATGCATGCATATTGTATATAATTTCTACACGATATCGTAGCAGTGCTAATTCTTGAAGATTGCAATTGCGAAGAATTGTTGAGTTTGTGCTGGTGGACAATTTGAATTTGCTACAAAAAATTCTTGGTGCGACAATTGAGTATACATTGAAATGTCTTTCAATGGGTTGTGATTGGAGTATTCCCTTGATGGAATCTCAAATTACATAGCTTCGAAGGATAGGATGGAGGCGGTGCTGGAGGATAATGGACTAAAGGAGTTCATCTATAGCGAAGTTCCTAAGCCAGGATTTAGCGATGCTACATTACTTGACGCATGGAAAAATAAGATAGCAAAGACAAGAAGAATTCTATTGGAAGGTGTGAAGGACCATATTGTGTCCAGCCTTCATGGGAAAGCCACTCCATTCTTAATGTGGAAGGCTTTGATAGATTTGTTCCAAAGCAGTAGCGACCAGAGGAATTTGGCGCTGAAAGATAAGATCAGAAAAATAAAAATGGAGAAGGGCGACAATATTCCAAAATATCTCACGAATTTTTTCCACTGTAGGAATGAAATGGGAACTGTGGGGATTACTATTGATGATGAAGACTTGGTGAGCTTGGCTCTCTTTAGGCTTCCAAAGAGTTGTCATAGCTATGAAGACTCTATCAATGGATGGGAGAAACTACCAGGATGGGAGCGACTTTGGTCAGATCTTGTGCAGGAGGAGATAAGGTGAGGTACCAGGGATGGCTCTTCATCAAAGAATGAACATGAAGAGAATTTCACTTTGGCTACCAAAGCAAGGAAGGGGAAGGGGAAGAAATTTCCTTCAAAATCCGAAGCTAAAGGCAAGAAGCAGGATTTTTCCAAGGTGAAGTGTTTTCACTGTTACGAACATGGGCATATCGCCACTAACTACCCACAGAAGAAGAAGAAAAAGAAGGCTGCTGGAGTTGCAGCTGGAGAGGCCTTGGCCTCAAAATTTGAACTTGATTTCTCTTTTATCACAAGCTTGGTTTCAAGCTATATGGGATCGGTGTGGTATCTTGATAGTGGTGCGTCTTTCCATATGTCGGGAGACAAGGAGTTGTTTAGTGACTTGGAGGAGAAGGACCTTCAAATGCATATAGAGATGGGCGACGATGGTCGATACAGTGCAACCAGAATTGGGACCATTACCTTTGACAGGGAGTCTGGTAACCCATTCTTGTTGGAATATTTTATGCATGTTCCAGGTCTGAAGAAGAACTTGGTCTCGGTCGCAATGTTGGAAGACAAAGGTTGTGACGTTGTTTTTAGCGATGGAAAAGCTTTCCTATGACATAAAACAATGGGTCAAACCAAGAGGATAGGGATTCGAGTTAATAATATCTACAATTTGAAGGTAGATGGCTACGCTGCAATGGTTGGCAAAGCAGAAGAAGTGGTGAGCCGGGATGAGGGCGAATTATGGCACAGGAGATTGGGCCATCTTCACCATGGCGCTTTGAAGATTTTGTAGTAGATTTATACTGGACTTCCCAAGGGTACTCTTGTGTAGTCAGGTCAGTGTAAGGGATGTACTATGGGTAAGTTTGTGAAGAACACCTTTCATGAGAAGGAGAACCATGCTTTGGTGATCCTAAAGAGAATTCACACAGACGTGTGTGGACCTTTCTCGGTTGCTTCAAAAACAAAAAATAGGTATTATGTTATATTTGTTGATGACTATTCTCATAGATGCTAGATATTCTTCATGCAGAAGAAGATCAAAACATTCTCAAAATTCCATGAGTTTAAATCATTGGTGGAGAAGGATTCAGGGAAGCAAGTGAAAGCTCTATGGAGTGATAATGGTGGTGAATACATCTCAGGCGAATTCAAAGACTTCTGTAGCAAGGAAGGAATTTGAAGAGAACTCAGAGTGCCTCATAATGCACAACAGAATGGGGTCGTTGACAGGAAGAACATAATGGTCATGGGTGTTGCATGACCAGGGCCTACCGATGCGCTTGTGAGTGGAAGCATGCAACACTATGGTTTATGTGCAAAACCATTGTCCTCATAGAGTACCTGGCATGAGTACACTTAATGAAGCTTTTACTGGTAAGAAGCCTGATATTTCTCATTTGAATATTTTTGGCTCATATGTTTACATTCATGTGACAAGGGATGCTAGGAAGAAGCTGGAGACGACTGCAGAAGTTGGAATATTTGTGGGTATACAGAAACACCCCATAATTATCGCGTGTATTTTCCGGATAGTCGGATGACTGTGGTGCGACGGGATATAAAATTCAATGAGGTGAAAGCCATGAAGTTGTCGCTTGAGAGGGAGCTACACTTGCATGTAGAGGAGGAACTTATCGTTCCCAAATATGAGCCTCTAGATGTGGATCAGCCTCAGGAGAAGATTCATGGAGTGGAGGAGTCCACTCATGTAGAACCAAACATCAGACAAGGAAGAAAGCGTACCACAGAAGTTGAGAGACTAATGCTTGATACGGTACAAAATGTAGGAGTCCCTACATCATAGCGCAAACATAGACAGTCACCTAACCGATTTACTGGATACATGGCTCTTATGGGCAAGTGTATCATGACAGAGCCATCTTCTTTTGAAGAAGCAGTGTAGGAGCCCACATGGGTAGATGCCATAGTGGAGGAGTATGACTCCATTTTTAGAAATAATGCTTGGGAGATTATTCCAATGCCAATGGGTAAATCAGTTGTAGGATTAAGATGGATCTACAAGGTAAAGAAAGTTGTTGATGGGAGCGTCGAGAAGTATAAGGAAAGATTTCTTGCCCAGGGCTTCTCACGGATCGAGGGGATTGATTATGAAGAAACCTTTGCACCTGTCACACAGTATTCTTTCATAAGGACCATCCTTGCTCTGTCAGCGCAGATGGGTTGGCACATTCATTAGATGGATGTGAAGGCTACGTTCCTTAATGAGATAATTGAGGAAGAGGTGTACATTGAGTAGCCTGAAGGATTTGAGATCTTTAGTAGCGAGTCGCATGTGTGCAAACTCAAAAGAGCGTTGTATGGACTGAAGCAAGCACCACGTGCTTGGTACACTCGGATCGATAGCTATTGCACTGGAATTGGCTTCAACAAGAGTGAGGCGGATGCAAACCTGTACCAAATTGTGGTGGAGGGTAAGATTTTAATAATTTTTCTATATGTTGATGATTTAATACTAACGGGTGATGAGCAATTGATACACTCATGCAAGGCAGATCTTGCAAAGGAGTTTGAGATGAAGGATTTAGGCCTCCTTCATTATTTCCTTGGATTGGAAATATTGCAGCGGGAAGGTGAACTACTTGTGTCTCAAGGAAAGTATTCCTGGGAGATACTGAAGAAGTTTCACATGCAAGGCTTCAAGCCTATTGATACTCCTCTTCCAAGAAATTGGAGGAAAGAGGATGCTACATCGGCAAAGGTAGTGGATGCCACTGTTTATCGATAGTTGGTGGGTTCACTCATGTATTTAGCTAATACAAGACCAGACATATGATATGTGGTGAACCAACTTTCACAAGCGATGGTTAAGCCTACCAAGCTCTTTTGGAAGGCAGGCAAGCATGTCCTGAGGTATCTCAGGGGCATATCTGAGTATGGCTTATGGTATAGACAAATGGATGAGGTGAAGTTTCATGGCTTCACAGATGTAGATTGGGCAGGCAACCCAACAAATAGAAAGAGAACATCAGGAGGGATTTTCAGTATCGGATCTATGATAGTTTATTGGTACAGCAGGAAACAAATATCCGTGGCACTCAGTTCAGCGGAAGCAGAATACATGGCAGCAAGTCAAGCTGCATGTGAGGCTATCTGGATGAGGAAGATCATGTTCAGTTTGTTCGGTTCACATTTAGATCCTACAGTGATACATTGTGATAATCAGAGTTGCATTAAACTCTTGGTTAATCCTGTGTTTCATGACAGATCTAAAAATATTGATATCTGGTATCATCATATCAGACATTGTGTGCAGTGCTTCAGTACATTCCTACGGAAGATCAGGATGCGGATATTCTGATGAAGGTGCTCACCAGATGCAAATTCAAATACCATAGAGGCAGGATCAGGGTGAAGGATAATCCCTATCTTGTTGAGAGGGAGTGTTGAGATTCAACAAGATGATGAGCTTAGTGAAAATGATTCGCCTTCACTAAGTGGGCCCGCAAGCTATTTTTAGGTGCAAGTCTATTTTTAGACTATGTCTATTTTTGGACATGGCGATCATATTTCAGAAGTTGCAGGATGCTATTTGTGGATGGTTGGTCAAGTTGGAAAAATAGATGAAATTATATTTTTAGAATATTGGGAAAAGTATATTTATAGACCGTCAATCTAAAAATAGAAGTGTCGATTATTATTTTCTCTTAATAATAATCTGACAATAAACAACAACTTATTCTTTTGGATCACTTAATTTCAGTGCATAGAATTGGAAAATCAGTGGGCTAAAGGAATTATGCAATTCCTAGGGTTTATTGGTGGTTCATGCATGGAGGACTCAGTTAGAACTAAAGTGGAAAATTTATGCCAGAGTTGGAAGAGTAGTTCATGGAGTTGTTATTCAGTTTAACTCACTTAATGGAGTTAAAATCAGTTGAGCTAGTTGTATCTAGTCTAACTAAATGATACACTAGTGAGAGTGGAGTGAATTAATTAGTTGATTAATTCACAAATAATAACTCATTAATCAACTGAACAAATATAGCAGTTAACTACAGTGCATGACAGTTCCAGTGGAGACCCTGTGGAGAGATAGGTAAAAGGGCAAGATGGACTATCTGTTGTGACTATAGTGATGCATTGATCACACAACACACACATTGGAGTTACCAATGAGGATTGCGTAGTGAAAGCAAGGCTAATTTGAGTTCATTCAGAGCTATTCTTCAACAGGGATTTCACAGTGGAGGCAGGCTAGCGGGTGGCAAGAAATCGGTGCATGGATTTGCAAATTTCTTCTTATTAGTGTGTGATGATTGATTGTACTGAGAGCTTGATGTACTAAGCTTTGTATGAGATTGTTACATGATCTCCATGATACATAATATATGATAGTTGGGGTTTTCAGCTTCAGGCTTTCTCGTTAAACAACTGTGTTATGTGCGATTGTTTTTATTTCTTCATGTGTTTGCAATTGATTTTAATTTCCTCAAAATATTAACAGTGGAAGGATTCTATTTCTAGCAAGAAGATAAATATTTTTAGATCAGGAGAATCTGGATATAGACATGCATCTTTTATATAATTTGTACATCAAGTTCCCACACTACCTAAATTTACATCACTATTTAAAACACATAAATTGAGAGGCATACGTCAATAGTCATAAATTTTAATTTAACCATCATGACATTCACATTTACAATCTATTCATTCTGAATATGTTAAGAATCATATAATAGAAACTATGAATACATGATGTACCATTCACCCAGGAGTTTAGTTTCAATTCTCAAACTTGATGTTTCTTGTGCTCCCTTGTTGTCATCTGAATCCATGTGTGAATGTTGATGTATCCCAATTAAATGTTTGTGACTCATTGGTTTACCTCCCAACCTTTGTTTTGGGTACTCTTATTCCCTGCAGACCCCCAAGATGCAATGGAGTTGTAAATTAGAGGAATAATGTCGGAAGATGGAGGAGAGAACTCTTGGTTTAAGAGTACCCTCTTTAAATACCTCCACCTCACCAAACTCACTATAGCTTGTAGTCACTCACAATAGTATTATCTCAGCCATCTAGTAGTAGGTTCAAAAGGCCCCTTCTCCCATAGCTTTCCTCTTCTTTTATAGGAGCTTCATAGGTGACACTTGGAACTTCATTCACAAATAATTATTTAAATTAATACAAAAATCTGATTTTTCACACACCTATGTGTCACCCTCTCAACAAGGATCTCCAAAATTATTTAGCTAAACTTTAATTCAAAGATAATAATTTTCCTCAACCCAACATGACTTCCTAGTTATTTTCCTATTTGCCTCTTGATTCTCCCTTTATGTTCATTGATTTGTGTTCATCATTGAATTCAGCTAGTAGGTTTTAGATTTGGTTTCCCCAACTACATCCTAGTTTAACCTAATTTGAATCTTAGAGGAAGATCCTTATGATGCCTCTTTCCACATGGAGGTTCTCTCATGAATTTAAATGTCTCTAATTTAATTTGTTATTTCTTATTTTCATTCACCACCCTCTTTTCTTAATAAGGTTAAACTATTTTAGGAAAAATATTTATAATTAAATTTATGTCGTCCCCCCTCCCCCAACACCCCCCCCCCCCTCTCTTTTTCTTATTAAAACACTAATGCACATTGTCTGCAGAATATTTTCCAAACATGGGGAGGGTAGAGTTATCAAGTGGTATAATATTTTTATTTCTTTTTGTTTTCCCTTTACCCCAGGTTTTATTCTTGATTTAAATACCTTTGTTATAAAACCTCAATTATCACATTATGTGAATTGTTTTGATTATCATATATTGATCATATTCCAGTAGTTTCTTCTTGATGCCAAGGGTGCCAAGTTGGTCGTTCCCTTCAATAAATTCCCTTAGAAGTTCCAAGGGTGCCACACCAATCAATTTATTCTTGATTCCAAGGGTTCCAAGTTGGTCATGACCTTCAAGAACTTACCTTGAAGTTCCAAGAGTGCCAAATCACTTTCCCTTCAATAATATAGTGACTAGAGGGGAAAATATATGTGCAACGTTGGAGACTGATATCCTATCCTATGTCACCTGATATAGTGAGACTAATGGTTTTGGGGATCAAGGAATCTGCCTTGATGAATACGCCCTAGTAAAATCCTCATGAGTGGCCCAATCTAGGTTCTTCCCTAATGACATCTTGGTCTTCAAGGCAAAGGTATCCCAACACCCTCCAACCTAAGTCATGACATGAGTGCTAGCGGTTGCGATCAGGGATGTTGTCCCACCCCTCCCATGAAGTTCCATATATTTTCACAACCCCATCACACATGTATGATAATTTCAACCAAGTTAATAACCTATGCTTGTAGCCACTATCATGTCATTAGGATTCACAACAAATTTTTAACTTGAAAAAAAATCTTAAGAAAATAGTATGTAATTCCAACCAAACTAGAGGTTGTCAAATCATCTATGCAATTGTAGTTGGGTGGTATCCTACCACACTCAATGATAATTAGTAAATTTGATTCATAATATTAGTCATGAATATAATTTTGTACAATAAATCATCATCATGACATAATCATAAACATCTTTGTAACCAAGCAAGAACTGTTTGGGTGTGTGTTATATTATCTCTACGACTAGTCCCATGCGTGGGGGGGTCATTGTGGGGGGGAGGGCTGTAAGCCTCCCCTATATGTTGTGTCAGGCGCAACAGGGATGTCAAAGAGGGGTTGCATCCCCCCTTTCGGGGAGGTCCGTGAGGGGTTGGTAGCCCCCCTGCACAGGGCCCGGGGTAGCACCCTAAGAAATTTTTCTTTTATGTGAACCAAATAATATTGGTGTAGGTTTTAACCTTGTACAGAAATTTGTTGCAAAAAAATATTAAAACAGAAAATAAACAATAGCAAGAGCATAAAACATAAAACAGATAAACACATAGATTTTCCCCTAGATCCCAAATCGGGACGACCAGCTTGACTTTCCATTATATTCCTTTTAGTGTTACAACACATATATATACATGGCGAAGCATACATAAACCCCAATCCATTAACCCTGGATTACAACATAACCGTAGTTCCCTTGACCGGATCTACAAAATACTAGGGGCCAAAAACCATCATGCCCCAAAACCATGTGTAAACCCATGCACAAAACCATGGGCGGGTCTGCCCACCGGAAAATAAGGACCAAAAATTTTTTCTGGGGCATTGTCCCGGACCCCAACAGGGGGGCTACCTCCCCCCCGTACGTTGCACCCAACGCAATGTACAGGGGGGTCTATCGGCCCCCTGTTACACGCCCTCCACCCCCGCCCCCCCCCCCGCGCATGACTAGTTGTGGAAATAATATAACACAAACCCAAAATTATCTCACTTGTTGTTTTCTTTTCGCAGGGGGCCACAGGAGAGCTGAGTCATTAGCCTAGCTTTGCAGCACCCATTGTTTCTCTACACCAAGAGAACTTCTAAGTGCTCACAAACTTTGTCAATGCATCTACAACATTCTTCAAAGTGTCCAACTTTACCAACAACACCCTTTTAGCCTCAACCATATATCTCACAAAGTGATATTGAACATCAATGTGCCTTTTCTTTGAATGATAAGCAGGGTTCTTAGCCAAGAAAATTACACTTTGGCTATCACAGTATATCCTTATAGCTTGCTGCACCAACCCCATACTTGAACACAATCTCTGCACCCAAACTGCTTCCTTGCTTGCATGAGTGGCTACTATGTATTCTGCCTCTGTAGTTGAAAGAGCCACTACAGACTGTCTTTTACTCATCCAACAAACTGCACCTCAAAATAGGCTAAACACATACACACTTGTAGATCTTCTTTGGCCCAAATCTCTAGCCCAGTCAACATCAACAAAACCACGAAGGTCTAACACTCTTTCCAATCCTGGTCTTCCCTGGTAGCACAAGCCATAATCACTAGTGCCACACAAATATATGAAAACCCGCTTCACTTATGTCCAATGCTCCTTTTCTAGGTTTTACATAAACCTGTTAAATGCTCCCACTGCATGTGCAATGTCTGGTCTAATACAAGCCATTGCATACATTAGGCTACCCACTGCACTTTCATATGGAACACAGGACATATCCTCCTCTTCTTCTTGTGTCTTGGGACACTGTTCAACAGATAGCTTTGTACCTACAAGAATCGAAACATTTACCAGTTTACTATCCTTCGTATTGAACCTCTACAATATAGTCTCAACATACTTCCTCTGGTTTAACCAGAGCTTCCTCTTTTTCCGATCTCTCTTAATTTCCATGCCCAAAATATATTTTGCAGCACCGAGATCCTTCATGTCAAATTTGGAGAACAGTTGGGTCTTCAAATCTTGGATAATTTCTTTGTTATTTCCAATCAACAGCATATCATCCACATACAAGACCAAATAAATAACACGGTGACCAATTAATTTAAAATAAACACATTGATCCTCCTTGCTTCTGGTGAAGCCAAGTCCCTGTATATAGGTATCAAATTTCTGATACCACATCCTTGGTGACTGTTTTAGTCCATACACAGACTTCTTTAACCTACATACCAGCTCTTTCTTCCCCTTCACAATAAATCCTTCAAGTTGTTTCATGTGGATCTCCTCTTTCAGATCCCCATGAATAAATGTTGTCTTCACATCCATCTTTTCTACCTTAAAATCAAATGCAGCAACAACAGATAAAAGTAATCTAATAGAAGTAAATTTGGCAACAGGAGAAAAAATATCACCGAAATCAATTCTCGGCACCTGGGAATAACCTTTAACTACCAACTGAGCTTTGTATTTCTCCACCTTGCCTTCTACATTCATCTTCTTCTTAAACACCCATTTGCTCCCGATGGACTTCCTTCCAGCCAGTAACCCCACTAGATCCCATGCCTCATTTTTATGCAAAGATGCCATTTCATCAACCATGGCCTCCTTCCAGAGTTTTCCATCCTATGAATATACTACCTCCCTGACAATTCTGGGATCATCATCAGTTATAGTTAAAGCAAAATTTGAACAGAAAGTAGATGGACTATACCTTTCTAGTTGTCTTCTTTCCCGAAATGATCTTCTCACAGCTGGAGTTTGTGGCTCTTAATCTTCTGAGTCTTCTTCTGTTGTAGAGTATGATTCATCCTCCTTTAGCTCAAACTCTATCTTTTCAGGTTCCTTTGGTAGGAATTCATGTTTAAAAACATCTTTGACCTCTCTAAACACCACATCTCTGTTGAGGTATAAAAGGTGTCTTTTGAACACCTATTTATCCTACATTAATTATCAATCCAGGTATGATTTTTTATTTCAAGAGTGTACTCTGTCTGAGGTTGCAATTCAATCTAAGAGTAATGTATTGCAATATGTAGTAAAGTGTTGTAAATACAAGAGTAAACAGATGCTTGGAAATGAAATCTAACTATAATAAAATGAACTTAAATGCTCTGAAATCCAATCATTCACTCAGCAAACATCAGTCAAGGATGTAGTAATGATAACTATTTCCTTTAGAAACTGATGGAATTAAAATCAAATGAAAACAAGATAATCAATCTGAGAACAAAGTTAGAAATAACCAAATGTCCTTTGCAGTTGATGATCTCACATTAAACAACTAAATGAAAATGGAAATTGAACTAAATCATTAATGCTGCTCATGAAAGTGAACTAGGCAAGTTCTAAAAAGTAGAACCAAACTCTTTGCAGACTATAAACTGATGAATTGAAATGAACAACAAATATGGAATTGAACAACAATCTCTATCTAATGAATTTGAACATCAACTTAATGAATCTGAACAACAAACTCTATCTAAGAGAGTTGAACAACAAGTTCTATTAAACAACAAATCTTATTAAGTAGCAAATTGAATGGAACAACAATTTCTAAACAACGTAGCTCTTTTAAAGCATAACAAGACAAGTTATACAGAGATTAAGATTCTTGTTAAAATGGAACAACAATGCAATTCGTCAATGTAACACATCAATATCAATAGACAATTAAATAGTGAACTGATTAACTTGCAAACTGTAATAAAAGAAAATACAAACTGTCACACAACGATAATTGAAAGATAATAATACAGATGGCAAGTGGATCCACCAAGGTTGGGCCCTTTACCGCCAGTGGAGCACTACCGAGCTACTCCAGAGTCAAGTGATGGAACGAAAACTAAATCATGTATTGATCATTCATAACAGCGTTTACAAACAATCGTACTCTGTTTTAATTAACAAGAGTCGATGAACAATTCTGAAATTATAAAAGGAAATCCTCCCCTCATGGAAATACATGTTCTCCTTTTATAATCATAAAGAGGAGAGTGTAAATAGTAAATATGATCCCTCATAACAATATTGGATTGTCCCCACAACTTGATGAGCAAGAAAAGATATTTCCATCAATCATTCAACAAGAATAAGTCAAATTTGGTATTACAACTGGAAGAATTTGGAAAATGGCCACAACAGCGAATCTGGGAAAATCATCCTCAGAGAACCTTCCTTTTCTCTTAATACGTGCATGAATTTGGGTAAACCATTCTTTGATAAAGTTAATTTTGTCCATTCTAGATAAAACCCATGTTTCAGATTTTCCAGATTCTTCTCCATTTGCCCATAATGTCCAACGCAAAACTGTCACTTCTTATTCCAGCGAATTTCTGAGTTGGAATATTGAATGATGAGCTGGAGATCAAATCTACAATCTAGCAAATATCTTGGAGGGTAAAATGGTGAGTGATGTTACAAAATATATTAATAAACCATCATTAATAAAATCATGCATAATAATCATCAATTTATTAAAAATAAAGGAGAAGAAATAATATCTATCCATAAGAGAATAAATAATCATAAAATGGAATTATATGATAAATTATGATAAATGACATGATAAAGAAGAGTAGAAATGGATGAAATAGGTGTTAAAAAGTGATAATAATAATGACATATTAGCGGGCCAACACACCCCCAAACTGAATATATTGCATGCCCTCATGCAACCCACAACTGAATATATTGCATGTCCTCATGCAACCCAAAGACAAAACCCACGTGTTAACCAAGCAAAAAAAATTGTTCATCCCAACTCATGAAATGGACAGACCAAATGATTTTACCCTCAAATAATGAATATTCAATTTTAGCAATCTTGATGAAAGCGTAACAATTTTTACAGTTGAAAATCAACTATATGTATATGAAGTTGCAGAAAAATGTGATATAAGTAACAACAAACTTCATTAACCATTTTCTCAAAAATCAGATCGTTTTGATGCACGGATCATGACATATAAACAAAATGGCTGAAGGTGATATTTCATATATTTCGAAATTTTATGAACTAATTTAGCGTGAAATTATCTGGGTTTGTGTATTTTAATAATACCTCTTTGTTATCCAAAAATCACAAGAATTCAGTTCATAGTTTTAAAGATATATGCAAATCAATTTCTGCACTATATAAAAATGAAATTGTATGCCTTAAACGAGAAAGAAAGTAGAAAACATCCATCATGTGTAGCAATTTCTCCCCCAAATAAAAGAATTAGCATGTCCTCATGCAATGCTAGAAAACAAAGGGAGGTGGTTGCTACAATCTGTTGAAATCTATGCTTGTTGTAAAACAACATGGAATAAGGGAGGTGTTGAGAATGAATAAGAATATCAATGGATGATAAAGAATATTACTGACATGGTCATAAGAAAGAAATGAAGGAAAGCTACACTCCCCCAAACTGAAAGATGAGATGTCTCTGAAAAATGGGAAGTGGTAAAGATGTGGAATGAATAATGATAAATAATGCTTAATGGATTTTCATGAAATTCTCCTAAATCCGTAATAAATCAGAAAATTATGCTATTTTACCTCAAATGCTAGCTCCAAAAAAAAAATGTGGAATGACATGTAGGAACTGGCCTTTGTTGAAGATGATGTAGGCTGAGCGGATACTGAAAGTGATGCAAAAGGTGGAATCCATGCAAGCACATCATGTCTGAAGAATTGTGTGTGTTCGCGAGTTGCGCAAGCCTTTGCTGTTAGTTGCAATAGTGTGGTTGTGCTGTGAATAGAATTTCCCCCCATACTTGTTGTTCTCCTGTAACCAAATCACGATTCTGCATGCAATTTTCTTGAATCCATAGTGTTAATTTTGAAGAGCAACAGATAAGATGTATGTCAAAAGTTCAATTAGAAAAAATTCTGTAGAAATGTAGTATGAATATTGGGATTTAACCCATATGTAGGCATATTTAAAAGGCATCCGTGCCCCCCCTGAAAGATGAGAGGTCGCCCTCAACCGAGAAATAGAAGAGGAGGGTACTGTACAACAATTGTACAACATGGAAAGGCATACATACATATGATATGATCAACAAATTATCGCATTACTGAAATTAATGCATATTTTGAAATCGTAGTAGATATGGAAATGTTTATGTAATTATTCGAAAATAAGGGAAAATGACAGCTGATGTGAAAAAATACTTATGCGGTCACTATCCACATAAACCATTATGATCGATTTATAAATAAATTTCATGCATAAGAGGTTCTGAACAAAGGGTTTAAGAGCATACTCTCATTTGATATTAGATAAAGACATAATAAAAGGGTTTATCATTATTATTGATTTGTGAAAAATATGACTCCAATACCATCAGCAGAGCTCTATTGCCCACAGGTGTCTATAACCTTGACAAAGTTTCTTTCTCACCCTTGGAACCGTTATTCTTTATTCCTAGGGAAGTGTTGTGTGATGTCATGATGGAGGCCACTATGCTGGCTTGGGAACCAGATGAATCACAATGTCATTCACCAGGAAGGAGTAAAAGGTGGGTAAGCCAGCTCGTGATGAGACCTCCTGTTCCAAGGAATTTTTATTTTTCTGAGTTGACCATTGGATCATATCCCTGGTGTGGTGGCCATAATGGGAATGCCACTTCACTGCTCCCTTATGATCATGGTAGGTTGGCTCTTGATGAGACCCCCTATCCTCCATCTGCCATATCATAGAATTGTTAGTAATCATATAGAGATTTTTTTTTCCTTTTTTTTTATGTAGCACTTCCCTATTTATGTATAGAGGATGGCTCAACACTCCTTAAGAGTAGGGATGGTGGAAGAATTCTGAACATATCAATAGAGAAAGTATGTCCTTATTCTTATTCAATAAATAAAAATCAAATAGAGTTATGAATATTTAGGGAAGAACCACATGATAAATATAACCGATCATATTAATTTTAGTGAAAATAAAGACAACAAAGTGATATAGATGGTTGTGTCATTTCCTTTTCTTATCACTAAAAAACAATTTCTTAAAAATTACAATTTATCTTGATTTGTTGATTCCAGTAACCTCTAATTTTTGTGTCCTTGCATAAATTGTATGTTTTCCTTTAAAAGATTCAAGAAGAATTCACAAAAATCCTCAAAATGTTGTTCTAAAACAAGAAAAATGTACTCAAAAAGTGTTGTTCCTTAGATGGAACAACTGTTGTTCTTTAAGAGGAATAGCAAAAAAAATCTGCGAAAATGTTGTTCCTTTGAAAAGGGACAGAAAAAATAGTCGGCAAAAAAAAAAATGTTGTTCCTTTTGAAAGGAACAACAAAAGAAGTGGGAAAAATGTTGTTCCTTTGGAAAGGAACAACAAAAACAGGCGGCAAAAATTGTTGTTCTTTCGGAAAGGAACAACAAAAAAAAGCGGCAAAAATTGTTGTTCCTTTGGAAAGGAACAGCAAAAACATGCAGCAAAAGTGTTGTTCCTTTTGAAAGGAACATCAAAACTATTCCTTTTGAAAGGAACAGCAAAAATAATCAATGGAAATGTTGTTCCTTTTGAAAGGAACAACAAAAAGAAACACACAAATGCATTGTTTCTTAAGAGGAACGACTGTTGTTCCTTAAGAGGAACAAAAAACAAATTTAAGCACGCAATATTGTTGTTCCTTAAGAGGGACGGCCACTGTTCCTTAAGAGGAACAATGGTTGTTCCTTAAGAAGAACATCATGAAAAATAAAGGCACACAAAAAAGTGTTGTTTCCTATAGGGAACAACAAAGAAAATGCATGCAGAAATTGTTCTAGGGAACAGCGAAAGAAAAAAAAAATAGAGGAAAGAACAAAGCTAATGTACAATCCATTGTCAAGCAAATCCAATCAACTAGAAAGGAAAATTTATGTACAGGTTTCAAGAAAAAGTAATTTTTTACAGAATTGGTGTTGCCGAAGAATTGCCTTCTACAATTGAAACTTGCATGGTGGGGTCTTCATTGTTCAATTTTCAATGGATCGGAAACTACAATTTGAAGGGATCAACACCTGAAACACAAAAAAAAAAAAAATCAGAAAAGAAACAACACTTTATTAAGTTACAACAGCTATGATGTTATTTCCTAAAGGAATATCAATCTATCAATGGAAAAAAATGATCTTTTTGAAAAATGTTCTGGCAGCAGTGACATGAATCTTCAAATGGAAACCAATTCTTCATTTCTTCTATTATGAATTTTTTAGGTAATGAACTGGATGAAATGCTCCTGTTTCAATAAAATTTCTTTTAAGAATCACTCGTCCATAAATTAACCTTCTTTATTCTCCTAAGACCTGCAAAAAATGAGTGTCTACCTGCAATAAAACATTAAATCATGGAAAAAGAGAGGTGATTAGAATCCCCTAATCCAAGAATTATGCAAAAAATTAACAAGTATTTACTCTGTAGAACAAATCCACGGAAAAATAAAACAAATTTTATTTGTCACCTGCAGGAGAGCAGTGGTCGACCATACTAAATAGCAGTGTTTTAATCATACCTTCTTTTTTCTTCGTCCGATTTGAGTGATTCCAAAGCCAAATGAGAGCTAGTTCAAAGTTTTATCTGCAATATAAATATGTTTTAAAAATTCAATGCTATGATATGTCAAATTTTCTTAGAACAACCTGCATAATAGAGTCATTTTCGATTTTCCAGCTCAGACCAACAGTTGATATTTCAAGCATAAATTTTTGGTTTGATGCTGGATTGAACCGATTAAAATTTGAGATTAAATTAGATTCATTTATTGATTTCCAATAGAAACAGGTTTTGAAGACAAGAAGAATTGATGGTTTAAATACGCTAGTGAACAGCCGAGAAAACAGAGTTTCAAGAATGCTAATTTATGATAGGCAGTCAGTGTTTTGGTCATAAATTTATCATACGATATAGAAATCGAGTGATTCAAATTGAATTGTAAACTAGATTCATAGAGGAATCTAAGATAGAAACTTATTTTAAAAATATAGTCATTTAGGCCTTGAAAAACTTACTATCCCAACTTTATTGTTGAGCTGCCTACTAGACACCCTGTCAATGTTTTGGTTCTAAATTTTTCGTTTCAAATCCAAATGGAGTTATTCAAATTGGGTTGAAAAGTAGAAATCAATAGATACCTAGGATAGAGACATGTTTTAGAAATATTCACTTTTGGTCCCTCAAAATATGACTGTCCCAAGTCTGTTTTTAGAAATTTCATCAAGCCCGCAAGCCAAAAAAATGATATTCAAGCAATTTTTTCATATTGGTGATAAAAATGAATATAAGTGTTTGTAGAATTTCTATTTTAAATCTAATGCATCTACATAAAAAAATAAATTAAAATATTTATCATCGATGTTGATTTTCACAACGTGTTGCAACAAAAACAACTATTTTTACAGAAATAAAATAATAATAAAATATGTTTATTTTATTTTTTCACTAGCCTACTCTGATTTGGAAAATGAATATGATTACGTATAAGAGTATTTCTAGTGTAACCATTTTTGAAATAAGGCTTCAAGTATGTACATATCCAAATTTGAAAAATGCATGTTAATAAAAATTAGGGTATGTGAAGCCAACTTCCCTTGAAAAGATGGTGCCAAAATTATTGAAGCATGGAGTGATGTTGAAAACAAATGGATTGAAACCAATATTCAATGTATCCCTTAATTTCTTGATTTCCCATAGCTATCATATCATGAAGTTCTTGACTGTTTAAAACAACTTGTTGATGCAGGCTAGAAGAAACCTCATTTTCTTTCATAACCTCTACAATTTTTGGATTTGAGACATTATGAATCTCAGAATAAGTTTTCTCCAATGGTGCATGTGAGATAGAATGGGTGGGAAGGGTGCGTAAATTTTTCAGTTCAACATTGTAAGCATGTTGTACTGTTTTGTTATGATGAGGGTGTGGAATGAATTGAGCAGGAAATTGTGTAGGGAATGGAACATTTTGGTGATGTAGTTGATTGGGTTGAATGGATGATTTTGATAGGCAAGCAAGATGCTATGGAAGAGCTGGTGGAGAATATGGAGGATGTGTTTGTGCTACAAGATGAGGGAGAGTAGTCATGCAATCATAAGATGAACTATTCCAAACTTGTAAACAAAATTGGTGGTGATTATATTGATATTGGCATGGCTGCCATAACATATGAGTATTCCATAATGGATTATGCAAGTAAGAGAATGGAGAGGAAGTTTTTTGAACCATACCTATAGGCCACGATTTCCATGGTTTTGACCTTGTTGTAGCTTCCCCATCTCTTTGATATGCTACTTCCATCCCAGATAAGGAAGAGTGAGTATCTATGGGATGCTCTTTTCGATAATGAGGTCAAAACAGTATCAAATTCTTGATTTTTCTGAACCTGCAAAACATTTAATTGTGAATTTAGAGAGCTAATTAAATCATATTTAAAATTTTCAAATAAAACATTGATTTCAGCTCTTATGTCTTTTTTTCTTGTAGTAAATTTGGAAAAGAAAGAAGAAACTTCTATAGAATTCTTACCAGCCTTGGAAATTCCTCTTGAATACCTTATACACAACTCACAAACATCATCATATGATAGCTGAAAAACATCACCTTTTCCTATCAGATTTAAGAGTTCTAAAAAATCGTCTTTGATTCCTTTAAGGAGTGTTTTCACGATCTCTTTTTGCAAATGCTTATGCTTTGATTTTTGAAGGTTATATTGAAATCGCTCTACATAGTCCTCCAAGCTTTCATCTTCCCCTTGTATCATACCGAAAATATCTTCATTGGATTTGCAATAGTCTTGGTACTTCTTCAAGAATATGTTCCTCATGTCCTCCCATGTTTGGATGCAATTCCCACCTAGGCTCATGAACCATCAGAGAGCCGCTCCTTTTAGAGTAAGAGGAAACACTTTCAATCTTTGATCATTAGTACAATAATCATATCCTCTACAAAACACTTCAAACTCAAATAAGAATGTATCTGGATCT
The DNA here is from genome assembly GCA_034641835.2 of Pinus albicaulis. Lineage (NCBI taxonomy): Eukaryota > Viridiplantae > Streptophyta > Pinopsida > Pinales > Pinaceae > Pinus > Pinus albicaulis. The sequence goes on along the minus strand of CM076581.1, from coordinate 1,033,378,419 downwards.
TGATTTGTCAAACCATGAAAATTTGGTAGAGGAGATGGGGGGATTATGTGCAATTGTGTCACTCCTCCTAGATCTTTGATAGGGAATTCAAAAGTTGCAATGTGAGCCACTTCTGACCATAATAGAAGATTTTTTTCATGTGTTTATTTGAGGCTCCTCCTTCGAATGTTCCTGTCAATTGGTTAGTGAAATGGGTGGTGCTTACATCACCACTTGAGTGGAATTACAATATTTTTTTCAAAAATTATACCTCTAAAATTCCTACTTCAATTCCTACCTTAAATTTCACTCAATTCTACTATGATTCAGGCCAATTCAGTACGCAGGTTCTTACCTTCCGTTTTTAATACCCAATTCTTCCCTAGCAGAAAAAAATCAAATATGCATCACTCTTCTTAAATGACATACACTCTCCCTGGAAACGGTGCCAAAATGCTGAGGTATAAAAGGTGTCGTTTGAATGCCTATTGATCCTACATTAATTATCAATATAGGTACAATTTTTTATTTCAAGAGTGTACTCTGTCTGAGGCTGCAATTCAATCTAAGAGTAATGCCTTGAAATATGTAGTACATTGTTGTAACTACAAGAGTAAACAGATGCTTGGAAAAGAAACATAACTATAATGACATGAAATTAAATGCTCTGAAATCCAATTATTCACTCAGCAAACATCAGTCAAGGATGAAATAATGATAACTCTTTCCTTTAGAAACTGGTGGAATTAAAATCAAATGAAAACAAGATAATCAATCTGAGAACGAAGGTAGCAATAACCAGATGTCCTTTACAATTGATGATCTCGCATTAAAATGACTAAATGAAAATGGAAATTGAAATAAATCATTAATGCTGCTAATGAAAGTGAACTAGGCAAGTTATCAAAAGAAAAACCAAACTCTTTGCAGACTGTAAACTAATGAATTGAAATGAACAGCAAATATGGAATTGAACAGCAATCTCTATCTAATGAATTTGAACAACAACTTAATGAATCTGAACAACAAACTCTATCTAAGAGAATTTAACAGCAAATTCTATTAAACAAAAAATCTTATTAAGCAGCAAACTGAATGGAACAACAATTTCTGAACAGCGTAGCTCTGTTAAAGCATAACAAGACAAGTTATACAGAGATTAATATTCTTGTTAAAACGGAACAACAATGCAATTCGTCAATGTAACACACCGATATCAATAGACAATTAAACAGTAAACTAATTAAATTGCAAACTATAATAAAAGAAAATACAAACCGTCACACAACGATAATTGAAAGATAATAATAAAAATGGCAAGTGGATCCACCAAGGCTGGGCCCTTTGCCGCAAGTGGAGCACTGCCGAGCTACTCCAGAGTCAAGTGATGGAACAAAAACTAAATCATGTATTAATAATTCATAACAGCATTTACAAACAGTCGTACTCTGTTTTAAATAACAATAGTCGATGAACAATTCTGAAATTACAAAAGGAAATCCCCCCCCCCCCCCCCTTATGGCAATACATGCTCTCCTTTTATAATCAGAAAGAGGAGAAATTAAATAGTAAATATGATCCCTCATAACAATATTGGACTGTCCCCAAAAACTTGATAAGCAAGAAAAGATATTTCCATCAATCATTCAACAAGAACAAGTCGAATTTGGTATTGCAACTGGAAGAATTTGGAAAACGGCCACAACAGCGAATCTGGGAAAATCATCCTCATAGAACCTGTTGTTTCTCTTAATACGGGCCGAATTTGGGCAAACCATTCTTTGCAAAAGTTAATTCGGTCCATTCTAGACAAAACCCATGTTTCGGATTTTCCAGATTCTTCTCCATTTGTCCAGAATGTCCAATGCAAAACTGTCATTTCTTATTCCAGTGAATTTCTGAGTTGGAATATTGAATGATGAGCTGGAGATCAAGTCTACAATCTGGAAAATATTTTGGAGGCTAAAATGGTGAGTGATGTTATAAAATATATTAATAAACCATCATTAATAAAATCATGCATAATAATCATCAATTTATTAAAAATAAAGGAGAAGAAATAATATTTATCCATAAGATCATAAATAATCATAAAATGGAATTATATGATAAATTATGATAAATGACACGATAAAGAAGAGTAGAAATGGACGAAATAGGTGTTAAAAAGTGATAATAATAATGACATATTAGCGGCCCAACAATATTGGCTTTACACAACCTTCCTTGTTTCCGAGTTCCAAAGCTTGTAACCCTTTAAACCATCCTTATACCCAATAAAGAGGCACCTTTCAGATTTATTATCCAACTTGGTCCTTTCCTCCTTTGGAACATGTACATATGCATCACATCCAAATACCCTCAGATATGAAAGAGAGGGTTTCTTACCATTCCATACCTCATGTGGAGTCTTATCCTCCAACGCTGATGAAGGTGATCTATTAACCAAGTAATATGCAGTCTCCACTGCCTCTGCCCAGAATTCTTGTCCTAACTCGGTACCACTGAGCATGCTTCTTGCCTTTTCCATCAGCATTCTGTTCATTATTTCTTCAACTCTGTTTTGTTGAGGTGTGTATGGAGTAGTATTTTTCCGTGCTATACCACACTTCTTACAGAACTCTTCAAATTCCTTCTTGCAAAACTCCCCACCATTATCTCTCCTTAGCACTTTTATCTTCTTCTCTATATGGTTTTCCACGAAACCTTAAATTCTTTAAATTTGTCAAAGACTTCAGATTTCTTCATCAAAAAATATATTCATGTATTCCTTAAGAAGTCATCTATGAATGAAACATAGTACATAGACTTACCCAATGATGGAACCGACACAGGTCCAAACACATCAGTGTGCAAAAGCTCTAATATCTTGTTTGCCCTCTTAGCACCAGAAGGAAAACTCACCCGATTTTGCGTCCCGTACACACAATGATCATAGAAATCGAAATCGAGAGAGCTATTGGATGTACCTTCTACCATACCATTTCCATGCAGTATCAGAAGGCCCTTCTCTCCAATATTTCCAAGCCTTTGATGGCATAGCATGGTCCTTTCTCCAGAGACCGCTAGGCTTTCCACTTCACTTTCAGGAACCACAAAACTGTTGCACTCATCAATAACAGTGTTGCTCTGAAGCTTGTACAGAGTTCCAATGTGAACTCCCCGCATTAATACCAGTGCTCCCTGAACCATCTTACAGGTATCTTTCTCGAACACTTTTTTTACACCTGCATCATCCATCTTGCTTACAAAAATCAGATTTCTGGCCAATGCAGGAATGTCTAGAACACTAGGAAGTGTTCTAATCCTTCCACCTTGCAGCTTCAGCTTGACCTTTCCATGTCTGATGATTCTAGCCTTCCTATCATCACCTAATAAGACATCAGCACCATCATATTTCTCATACTTGCAGAACCACTCCCTATGGGGAGTGAACTGAAAGAATGCACCCGAGTCAATCAACCATGACTTATGATCTACATTTGTATTTGAAGAACCAAAATACACATCCCCACCTTCATCCGAGGTTTTTCTTGCCTCTGCAGAAGGAGCATCATCAGATCCTTTTCCTTTCTCAGGAGCTTTAGATCTGCAGTCCTTTTTGTAGTTCCCTTCCTTTCCACATTTCTAGCAAACCTTTACAAACTTTCCAGGAGATTTAGATCTCCCACTATATTTAGATCTCCCACTCGAAACCTTATTCTTGTTTCTATTCTGGGACCTTCCTCGTATAGATAAGGCATCTCCATTCTGACCCTCCATAGTTCTCCATCTCATTTCCTCCGATAGCAAGGCTGAGACAATGTCATCAAAATTCAAGGTAGTTGTATTGCTACCTATTGCAATAATCAGACTGTCCCACGAATCTGGTAGAGAACACAACAAACTGATGCACTTATCTTCATCTGAGATTTTAATATCTACAGATGACAACTGACTTGCCATAGTATTGAAGGCGTTTAGATTCTTTGTCACCGAGTCTCCATCCTTCATCCTCGGGTTATACAACTTTTTCTACAGGAACAATTTATTCACCAAAGACTTAGATTGGTACAAAGTCCCTAGCTTGTCCCACAAGGTCTTTGCCATAGCTTCCCCAGATACATTCAACAATACTAAATCTAAGAAACAGAACCATATTGTGCTCTCTACCTTACGATCCAGCTTCTTCTAGTCTTCATCTGACATTGGTGTTGCTTTAGTACCCGTATCTACTGCGATCCACTGATCTTTATCCACTAGCAGATCCTCCATCTTGAGCTTCCACAACTCAAAACTCTGACCACTAAATTTCTCGATCTCTATCTTCCTGTTGCTCACCATCTTCTTTCACCGCAAGAATCAATCCTGCAGATCTCCCAGCGAACACGGTCTACCTCAGGCCCGAGCAAAAAGCCCCTCAACAGCAAAGGCATCCCCTTGAAGTCGAAACTGCTCCGATACAAAATGTAGGTTTTAACTCTGTACAAAAATTATTTGCAAATGAATCTTAAAACATAAAATAAAAAATATCGAGAGCATAAAACATAAAACAGATAAACACAGATATTTTCCCCTGGATCCCAAATCGGGATGACTAGCTTGATTTTTCATTATATTCCTTTTAGTGTTACAATACATATATATACATGCCGAAATGTACATAAACCCCAATCCATTAACCTTGGATTAAAACATAACCGTAGTTCCCTTGACTAGATCTACAAAATACCAGGGGCCGAAAACCATCATGCCTCAAAACCATGTGCAAACCCATGCACAAAACCATGGGCAGGTCCGCCCACCGGAAAATAAGGAGCAAAAAAAATTTCCGGGGTGCTGCCCCGAAAAATGACAGGGGGGGCTACTGCCCCCCCTGTGACCCCCCCATAATTTGCGCCCAGCGCATCATACATGGGGGGCTATCGCCCCCCCCACCACATGACTAGTCGTGGAAAGAATATAACACAAACCCAACAATCTGTTGGACCCAAGGATGGGTGGCAGGCCCAAATATGGCAGGAGGACTTACGCATGGCTTTTGCACATGGTTTTTGGTATGAATGTTTTATGCCCATGGTATTTTGTAGATTCAGTCAAGGGAACTATAGTTATGTTCTAATCCAGGGTTAATGGATTGGGGTTTATAAATGCTTCGATGTGAATATATATGTTTTGTAACATTGAAAGGAATATAGTGAAAAATCAATCTAGTAGTCTTGGTTTCTGGATCCAGGGGAAAATATTTGTGTATATTTTTTTTATGTTTTATGTTCTCACCATTGTTTAATTTTTGTTTTAAGAATTCATTTGTAGGTGATTTTTGTAGGTTAAAACCTACATAAATAATGTAAACATACACATAATGAATCCATCGTACAATTAGACATAGTCATAAAATACATCCATCATATCCATTTTCATCATAACATGAAACTTAAAAATAGCTATTATAACATCCAAAAATAGTAAAAATCAAATATCTATATCCTCAACCTGAGGTCCTCAAGGAATAATGTTTCAAGGCTAATTTCATGTTAGGGTTAGTCAACCAGAATGGGAACCAAACAATGGTTGTGGTGGTTGTCAAGATCTTTGCAATGGCGTGTTATGGCTAACATATTTCTATCTTTCCCTCTTTCAACTTCTTCTTCCCCTCCTTACAAGCATCATATTTCTCCTTCTTCTTTGATCCACTTAATTGTGCTTTCTTTAGACCTATGTTATCTAGGTAATGTGCCTATACACTAGCCTAATCCACCAATATAGGCTTGAATAGAATCACTTTATTTTATGGATGGTTGTGTAAACCCCTGAGAAACTTGAGGAGTACATTTGGGTTCTTTGGGGAATACCCAACATTATGGCCATCTTTCTGAACTTTGTGGTTGTTACACAACATTTTTTCATTGTCCTTACAATCCCCATCCCGCACATTGGAGGCTCATTTCTGTGATCAAAATAAAGTGTCATGCCTTGCAAATACCATCATTGCATCCCTTACCATGAGTTTAACATTCCTTTTGTTAACTATTTCCTGAACAGAGCACCAAAAACCCTTGTTTTTTCCTTGGTGCTGGTATCTAGTTATGCCCTTGCGCCGATGAGGCAGATTAACACTGGCCCCCGTACCAGCTGGCGCTCTGTCTCAGTTACCTTCCCACGCCAATTCGTGGATGAGTCATGGGGAGTGGTTCGACTGAATAACCACAACCTTCCTCCTTTGGCCTCTTGTTTCCACCTTTTTGGGAAAATTCCTAAGGGATAAGGCCTCCCTTCTACCATAGTAGGAATCCCAACCTCCTCCTCTCCCTCTATAAATATAGCCATCCTCCATTGTTGAAGCTAGATGAACTGAAGATAATATAGAAGAAATGTTGGAGAGATTTATATTCAAGATAGAACAGAAGACTCCCTTATTGAGAGAGATTAGGCTTGTTCCTTCATCTCGTCTGAATTCCCTGACATTCATCGAGACGTGATTCAACTGAACCCCGCTGAAGGAGGTTGCAACATCAAGGCTTGGTTGTAAATCTTTCTTCTATTAATACAAATGTATAACTATTGTCTAATTCCCATTTTGCATTGATGTGTTCTATTTGATGTAATATGCTTAACCCTCCTTAACTGGTTAGTAATTATGAACGAATTTATTATTTCATATGCTGCTCTTGCTTGTTGATTTTGTGTAGGAATCCAAGCATCTTTGTGAAAGGATCGTGACTTTCCAAGATAGGAATCGAGAAGCCACTACTACAATAGCCACGACGACAGCGTTGGACTCCAGGTAGGTTGATCTACCACGTCTATTTCATTCAGTAATTAGGAGCCTACATTCTATTTTGTCCTCTTGTTACTAGACCCACTCTAGGTCTAGAGGGATCATCTCTGTCTGTAGAGAGGATTTACCTTCATAACAATTTGGCAACTCTGCTGGGGATCAGTGTGAGTTTGTCGACTTCGGTCGTTTGATTTTTTAACTATATTTTCTGGTCTATCTACATGTTTAAATTCCTCTTGTTCAGCTCCATAGTGTGAAGATTTACCTCTGCTCATTGGATTTCCCATTCTCCCATAGATATCTGGCTTGGCGTGTTTTTTGGTTGAATAGTCATGCCGATTGGCACATGTTGCTTGTGTTGCACTAGCGCCAACCCCTATTTGGCACAAATTACTTCCTTACAGTCGTGATGAATCCTGTAGGGTTTGGATTGACTTTCCTTTTGAATTTTTTGGTCAGTTGTTCTTACCTCTGGGTGGATTTCTAATTTGAAATTTTTTTGTTGAGATTGTTTTGACTGTCATAGGCTTGTTCCTCTCACTTGTACGTCTTTTTTTACTTATTAATGCAGTTTATTGCCTTAGGGTTTCTTAGTGTCTTAGCTCATTAAGCCTTTTGATTGGAAGTCAAGTTTGGATTCTTGTCAGTCACATCTCTTGACCAATTGTGTTTTTTTCTTTTTGATCTGTTGAGCATTTATTTTGGTTGAATGATCACTCGAGTCTTGTTTGATTTTTTCTTCTTTCTTCTCCAAGAATAGAATACATTGCTTGTTTGGATCATTTTCAAAGCTTTCTCTTTCATTGAAAGAGTGTGTCATTGGTTTGAGTGCATCTTTGTGTTTGTGTTCCTTTCATCAAATTCATCGGTTTAGCTCTTTACATTCACAATCCTCGAAATAGTGTTTGTTTTGTTTTTTTCGTGTAATTAGTGCATTGTGTGCTTCATTTCATTGAAAAAAATAAAAAAATTTGTTCTTTCATTTGCATAGAAAAAGGAATGTTCTTTTGCATAACTAGTGCCTAATTAACTAGGAAAGAATTTTTCATTTTTTACTTGATTTTATTAAATGCCTTAGCGGATTTCTTTGTTTGATTTCATTGATTGCTATATTTTGAAAGATCTCTATCCTTCTCCTAATTAGCATTCATTGAATGGAAAATGGTATTTAGTTGCATATAGTTTTCATTTAGTAAATTTGAGATAAACATTCGGTAACACCTTGAAATTGAAACATAATTCAAGATAAACTATAAAATAAATTGAATTAACCTAAGGAAACATTGGAACCTAATGCACACATTTTAGTGGTCTAGGCTAGAGACGTGTTCCAGCTTCTTAAAACCTAATAGCTGTCCTTCACATTTTTTCTTTAGACAGCGTTAGTACGGACTTGTGCTCCCCATACCATCGATTATATAAAGGGAGACCCTTATAGTTTCAAATCCTTTATCCATAGGAAGCCGACTCTCCCACCCTGTAATCGTGATACACCGAACACAACATTCGGTGAGACTACCTGCACGTACGGAAAGTCCTTGGTCATTTCTCTTTCATTTGATCACCAAGGTGTATATGGCAGTTCACGGAAACTTGGTACACCCTCTTTCTTAGATTACCAGAGCATTCATTTCAATCTTTTCGTGACTCTTTAAAAAGAGAAAAGATCATCGAGTGCTTGTACTTTCACACTTGTTTCAACCTGAAAGTGATAAAGTCACCTTTTTCTTGTTTCTTGAATTTTAAAATATTAAACGACATATTTTTGTTTCAGTGTCTTAAAATATTAACTTCCCACAAAATATTCTTGGTTAAAGTTATCTTCCTTAGCGTTTTGTTTTACGGTTTTTTCTAATGGAAACGTTTCTGAAGTTTACCAACAGAGGAATCCCCTCCGAAGGGAATCCTGGTTTTTTTCCTACTTTTGGGAATGTTGGTGCTCCTTATATGGCAACATTATCCCTTCCTGGGTTAACTGTTGGGTTTCATGTTTGGTTATTCTCTACCTCTATGGTCTCGAATGTTCTTTCCACTATGCAACCACCCCCTCCACCTGGACAATGTCATGTTGATTCTAAGGTGGACCTCTCCTCTTCTTTGCCTATTTCTTCGTCCTCTTCCTCTACTTCGCCTGGGGAAAGTCTGGATTCTACTGACCAGGTGGATAAGAATAAGAAGAAGATGATGAAAAAGAAGAAGTCAGATAAGAGAGAGGCCAACTCTATAGCTATTGCACCTTGGACACCTTCCATTGATACACCATCCAACCTTCCACACAAAGTCAAATTCCCTTGCATGTTGTGCAAAGGTGACCATTTTCTTCGAGATTTCCCTGGCATTCCTAAGGTACTTGAAGCATGGTCCAATGGTCGTCCGCTGTTGCCTTTGGCTTCTAGAATAAATATTGGTGGCACATCTTTGATTAGCCATGATAAGACTCATAAGAAACATGGTAAGATTACCAATCCATGTAATTTGTGTGAAGGAAATCATCCCATTCACCTTTGTCCATACATGCATGAAGCCACGAAAGTGTTGGACAACCCTACTGTTTCTACACCCTGCCTCCAAGTTAGTTACCAGAAGCTTTCTTTGAGTCCTCTGCTAGTTGATTCAATGATCGGTCGAGAGTCATCCTTGGTTGATCCCACTCCCTCTGAAATTCAGATTCAAGAATCCATTCCCAACCAACCATTGGTCGTGGAATCAGTCGATCTGATCCCACGTATAGTTCATCAGGAATTTTCTGTCGAGATTGGATCTCATACCCCTCACATTCTTCTTGTTTCTTCAGATTCCTCAGACACGGAGAAAGATTCTCCCGTCCCCATGGTTCAAGATGTTGCTCCTCCTACTCCCATTATGGAGGTCTGGGAGGATGCTCCTCCTACTCCCATGATGGAGGTTCCAGAGGATGCTCCTCTTTCTCTTGTAACACTAAGGGATGACAATCTCATTTCTATGGTACCCCCTCCTAGTATTTTGGTTGCTTCCTTCGATTGGAGCTAATTTGGGGGATACCGTCTTCCTTCTTATGTGCTATTTGAGATCATGGTATAGGCATTCAATGTGGTCATACCTAGCACAATTATAGATGAAGGTGCATCTGTTAGTGTTCTGTCTTCAACTACTTGGCAAAATTTTGGTTCTCCATCACTTGTGTTTGTTATGAAGAATCTATTGCCTTTTAACAGAGGAACCAATCAACCATTAGGGATTCTTCTGAAGTTTCTGATCACTTTGGGAGGGAAAATTGTCTATATAGACGTGATTTTTGTTCCAGGCCCCTTAGATTTCAATTTAATCTTGGGGCATGACTATGCTTATGCCATGAGTGCACTTTTCTCTTCCCTCTTTCGTGTGATATGTTTTCCACATAAAGCTCAGATCGTGACCATTGATCAACTTTCATTCTTTGGTCCTGATGTGGAGCTATCCCGCCATCGTCTCTTCCGTATCTTTATCCGTCTGTTGTATCTATTGGCTCCCTGTGATTTACAAGAATGGCAAGAATAAACGCTGTAGGGGGCCACATCAGAACCACTTTGGAATCCTAGGACCTAGCCTTCCTGGATTCAGAGAGGGATATCTCTATTAAGTGTTTTCAAAAGATATAGCTTTATGCTTTGTTTATGATATTAGGCTAGTTATGAAGCTCAGATAAATTTTTTGTTTGGTTGGGATGGATATCATTGACTGAAGAGGTTAATTGAAGGGTGAAGGTGAGAGTAAGTTGAAAGAATGTTTCAGCTAAAAAGACAGGTCATGAAACAGTATTAATCCATTGGGCTATGGAGTCACAAAAGGATTTAATTGTGCAAAAATTCTTCAAGGGTTTCCATAGGGAAAGTCATCTATATGAAAGGATATTTTAGATTGAGTTGTGATATGAAAAATTAAAATGTTGTGAAAGAAGCAAAGCTAAGACCAATTAAGAATCTAACTTCACTAAGACAAGAAGCAAGCCAAAGGATAGGGCAAACCATAGACTTCTTTGAACAAACTTTTATTAAAGCACACTTTTCAGACAATAATCTAGTAATCCTAAGACCACTTTCAGAAAGGAGAAAACATATAAGAAAACAAGGAAAATAGCCTAAGATTAGACATAAAATTTGAATTCTAACCTGCTTTTGGCATACTCTCAGGGGATCTTTCAAGGCAACTGTTAAAGACTAGCCAGAGGGCAGGGCTAACCATAGACTTCTCTGGGTTAAATCTACTTAGAAAACCTTGAAAAGAACATTAAAAAACAATATCTCAAGTTATACACAGAAAGACATGGGCTCACCAACATTTCTTCACTGGTTATACTCTATTGAATCATTCTCAAATCAACAAGCTAGATAAACGTAAAGGGAAATTAAGAATCCTCTAAACATACCTTAGTAGAAGAAAACATAAAGATAAAGCTTTTAGACAAAAATAGGGTACTTTGACAGTAGATATTAATCTAAATTTCTGTTCTTTATCAGATAAAATGGACAGTTTGTAAAACAAAAGAGGAAACAAAAATAGTGAGGAATAACATCACCATTAACATAGACCAGGATCCCATGAATTAGATTGTATTATTAATGTTAAAACCAGTTACATAATTCAAGTCCAACAGGTCTTTTCAACTCAAAACTTCTCTGCTAAGCCTAATATTCTTCAACTACTCAACAACACTTCAATAGATTCAACAACTATCTTACACTTCAATAATAATCCAACCAGCAACAATGAACTCCTCATACAATATTTATAGATTAATGAGGAGGTGGAGTGAAAGAAAGTGTCTCTAATGGTTCATAAACGACAGAGTTTAATGTTTTTGATCTTTGAGACCATGCAAGGCCCAAAGAAAAATGTATTTAAGTCTAATTTTGCATTACATTAACTCTTTGAACTACTTAGTGGCTTTTGTTAACTTTTAGGCTTTTTTAGGTAGGATGGAAATAACTTCTGAGCTATCATTGGAAATGTCTCTAACTTGGAGTAAATTTATGTGTCTTTTGAGGCAAATTAGGCCTGTAGGTGGCATTTTGATACTTTGGAGAAGTAATTGCTTCACTGATTTATGCATTCGAAGCACTCCTTCTTGTTGATCTGTCTGTTTGGTGGCTTTAACTCTGATTAGGCCTCTAATTTGGCTTTTAGGCCTTCTTTCAATCATCTTTTGTCTTTGTCACTTTTCTGACTATTTTATCTTTAATTTATATGACCTTTAAACTGTGTCTTTATCATTAATCTGCTGGTTAAGGGTTTAATGTTTGAGCTTTATTCCTTAACCTCTAATCATCGTTGTCTTCACCATTCTTTCTTCTATTTTTTTTTCCAGTGTACAGGCGGCCTTTCTCATTGTTGGAGGGTTTCTGTGATCTAATTGATGACCATGAATCATCAATCAAATCCTTTGAAATCAAACCTTATCCCCTTTTTCCTTATCTTTCCTCCAGGGTCATCATCCTAGGTAGAAAACCACTTATATTTAGTTGTGGGAAAAGGCCTTTTACGTCGGGTCACCATTAAACCTGCGCTTGAGGGATAAAACTTATTTAGAGGCTTCGGGATGGTAGAGGATCAATTACAGAGGAGGAAACAATGTGCAGAGGGAAGGATTTCAGAGATGAAGTTATGTGGAACAGGGGAAAATTTGAATATTTGCGCGAAATAGTGGAGGCGGTTTTGAGAAATACCGGGGTGGTATTCGCGTAGGGTTTAGGTGGTAAGTGGTATTCACCCAAACAGACGTGATTCCACTCATTGAACGACACTTTTCCACGGGAAAACTGCCCATTTTGCGTGAAAATGGGGAGTTAACCCGTTACGAAGAATTGCGTGCAAAATTAATTGGGGACCATTAGATCTGGAGGAGCCAAATCAACGGTGGAGGATGAGAGCGGTTGGGGAAACTGCTCGGTGGAAGAGGATGGTGGAGGATAGGTGGCAGGAAAGGATTATATGGTGGGAGGAGAGTGGAAGGTGGGCCACCAGGGGTGTTTCTCGGTGGGAAAGCGCGATGGCCGTCAGATCAACTACTATCGATGATGGAGATTTGCTAGTGAGGGGGTGAAAGGATAAAATATTGTCCAGAGGATGGGTAATGGGAGGGGTGATGATCACCGTTGGATCCAGATGATCCATGGTTGAGATTTGATCAGGGGGAGAAACAACATCGTGGAGGAAATATATAAGAAAAGGGGCTAGATGTAAGCGTGGAGGTAAAGTCCTATGGGGGATAGGATAGGACCGAGGGTTAGAGTGAGAGGGGTTTGAGGTCTTTAGCACATGGTTGCGGCTCTAGGTCATATGAGGAGGAAAGGGGCTAAGGTTTAAGACAAGAGGGCTTAAGGCCTTATTTTCAAAATCGGGCAGATTAGGCCTAATAGAGGGGTTTGTTAAGCCTTTTTAAGGTTTTTGTAAGGTAAAAGAGGTGGTTTTAAATCATGTAAAGGAGTTTATAATGGTCAAAAGAGGTTTTTTTTTATGGGAAATGAGGTTTAATGAAGAGGAAAAAATACTTTTTAAAGGAAAAATGATTGGTTAGGATAGGTAAATATGGATTAAAGTGGGTGGAAATGAGTTTATGGGATGATGGAAAATAGCTTTAAAAAACAGTTTCTTTTTTGTCTTGGCACAGTAACTTCAGAGGTTTTGAATGAAGATTTTCAGTGGAGTGACTCTTTGAAAATAATGAACATAGTGGGCTTTCAAGAACTCATAGATTTTCATAAAATTTGTTTCTTGAGATTAAGGAACCTTTTTAGCCATCATGAGGTATAACAGAATTTATAGATGGCTAACTGTGGCTCCACTTGGAGAGGGCATCTCCTTGGAGGTGTCAAGAAACTCAGAAATAAATCTCTAGAAAGTAGACAAGTGCCTTGTCTTTTGCTGCATTTTGACATTCCTTTTTTTTTTCTTTGATTATGCCGCTTTTAAAAGATGATCAAAAGAATTATAACAAGATGATTATCCTCCCAAACTTCTACCTACACATCCTACTTGTCCTAACATTTTTTCTTCAATGGGCGCACTTGGACTTGCAAACCCTTTCAACATCATTTTATTCTTTTATTTGAAAGCAGGAAACTAATCTATTTCTACCCTTCTTTTCTTCCATGAGTTCATATTAAACAGTTGAACTCATTGTTTCTCTACCTAACTATATATCTGTCAAGATTAGATTGTTTGACATATTTTATTCTCTATTCTAAAACAGGAAATTTAAAACATAGTCAAATCAGGATTAGACAGTCTGATTTGCTATGGTGGCTATGGCATTATGTACAAGCTGCACATAGACTTTTTTTCAGAAAATGTAAAAAAAACTTTGAAGGCTTCAAGATCTGAAATTTTCTAAGCATCCTTCCTTCTCTCTTTGGCTCAGGTTTTGATCTTTTTGGAGCCATTTCTATTTTCTTTTCTTGGTTCAGATTTTGATTTTGTTAGAACCATTTCTTTTCTATCCTAATTTATTCTACTGATAAGACAAGATTACACTATTTGGAAAATCTGTTTTCACTAACCTATCAGCACAAAATTGAAATTTACTTAGTCATGATTAAGATATATGACTAAATAACAGTTTCTCAAAGGAGTGGCATTTAAGCTTGCACACTTTCATATTTTTTTCTCTCTTTTGGTATGGGGTTGTACCTTTCTTCTTTTTATTTTCCCTCTTTTTCTCTTTTTCTAGTGTTTCTGTACTTCATTTTCAAACTTTCTTTCAAGCAATGTTATTTACAATGAATAATAAAAAGAAATTTGAACACAAACCTTAACAAAAATAATTTTTGAGCATCTTGCCATGAATAATACCTCCAAAAAGTTCAGCTCCATACATCTCTTGAAGAAAAAATTCATTGTTGCCAATAGCAGACTGAATGAGATAAGGGCCTCTCCATAAATTCTCAAACTTTCCATGTTTGCCCTTATCTTCTTTTCTGGAATCCCATTTCAAAACTTTGTCACCAATTTTGAAGTCACTTGCCTTTGTTATTTTATCAATCAAATTCTTGATGTTTTCTTGTACTTACTGTGCTCTTTTGTAGACTTCCTCTCTGGTTTCCTGTAATTGTACAGTCTATTTTATTCTTCTTGTCATGTCATCTTCTTCATATTGTACTTCTTGGAACAACTTCATGACTAGCACACCTAGACTAGTTGGAAATATTGCATCTACTCCATAAACTAGCTGATAAGGGGACATTCCAATTGACTTTCTGATTGTCAATCTGTCTGCCCAAAGTGCATGTACTAGCTTATTGTGCCATGATTTTTTATTCTCCTCCAACAACCTCTTGATAATGTTTACCAAAATTTTGTTTGAAGATTCTTCCAACGCATTACCTTGAGGGTAATAAGTTGTGGAATGGCCCAATGTAATCTTATATTTGTGAAAGAAATTGACCATCTTTTTCGACCCAAATGCAACAGCATTTTCTGTGATAATTTTCCTAGGACAACCAAATCTAGACAGGATATGATTTTCAAGAAATGAAATGATGACTAAGTTTGTGGCATTCCTAGAAGGGATGGCTTCTATCCATTTGGTAAAGTAATTAGTTGTTGTGAGGATCCATTTATGTTGGGCAGATGAGGCAGGATGGATTTCCCCAATGAAGTCTAGACTCCACTGTTGAAAAGGAGCTTCAACAGTGATTGGTTGTAAAGGTAAGGGAAGCAATTTTCTTTTTCCTTCAAACATTTGACATTTACGGCAGGCAATGACCCTTTTTTGGATATCTTGAAAGAGGGTGGGCCAGTAATAGCCATCTCTAAGGATTTTGTTCACAGAAGTTTTCCAATAGAGGTGGCCTCCACATTCTCCTTCATGGAACTCATGCTTGATCTTATCTGCATCATTCTCAGGCAAACATTTAAGCAATAATCCACTAGCATTTTTCCAATATAAACATTTATCTAAAATGTAGTAATTTACAACCTTTAACTTTAAAAACCTTGCCTTTGTTTTAGACAACCCAGGAAGAACATTAATATTAAGTAGCACATGCAAAATTTCAACATACGAAGATGAATTCAGAAAATTATCTTCAATAAGTGGAGCTCCCAACTCCTCCTGTTCATCTAATGTATTAAACATGTTTATATCAAGAGCTTCAAAGTTGGATTTAGCCATTATTTTTGCTAGTCCTTGGCCTTTGATGAGCCTAGTGGGCTTAATTTCTAAGTCATATTATAGTTTTACAACAATCCACTTTCCTCTTTTGCCATCAGGATCTTGAGTCAAGATGTCTTTTACCACTAAAAGAGGCACAAATGCTATGATGTGTGAGTGTAAAATTTAAACTCTGAAGTCTTTTAAAGCTTTCACCAAAGCAAAGGCCTATTTTTCAATTATATTATACTTCAAAGGTGCATCTCTTAATGCCTTGCTGAAAAATGAAATAGGCTACTCTTGTCCCTTAATGTTTTTCTGTAGGAGGACAACAACCACTGTGTGTTCTGATGCAAATGAAAATATGAAGAATTTTTTTGTAAAATCAGGACTAATGAGAACTGGTGTTTGGGTGAGTGCTTGTTTTACTAGTTCAAAGGATTTCTTTGCTTCTAAGGTCCATTTAACTCCTTCTTCTCTTTTAAGCATATTTATCATGTTTCTAAGGAGTTCAACTAGGTTGGGTATGAATTTTCTCAAGAATTTAAACTTTCCAATGAAAGATTGAAGTTCCTTGATATTTCTAGGATGATTGATTTGTAGAATACCTTCAATCCTCTTTGGGTCTATATTTATTCCCTCTTCAGATATGATGTGTCAAGAAGTTTGCCTTCTTGGAGACCAAGCAATGTTTTGTTGGGATTTAAGGATAAACCATATTTTCTGCATTTATCAAAGACTTTTCTTAGGCGTATTAGGTTTTCTTCATATGTTTTAGAATAGACTGTGATGTCATCTAAGTAAATCATAATGAAGTAGCCTATTTCTTTTGAGAAAGCAATATCCATGGCTCTCTGGAATGTGGCACTAGCATTCATTAAACCAAAAGGCATTTTCACATACATGAAAGTGCCCCAAGGTGTAGTAAATGTTGAGATTGCAACAAGATGATGAGCTTAGTGAAAAGAGTCACCTTCACTAAGTGGTCTCGCAAGCTATTTCTGGCACAAGTCTATTTTTAGACTATATATATTTTTAGACATGTTGATCATATTCTATGAGTTGCAGGATGTTATTTGTGGATGGTTGGTCAAGTTGGAAAAATAGATGGACTTCTATTTTTAGACATACTGGGTGGAATCTATTTTTAGATTTCCAGTCTAAAAATAGATATGTCGAATATTATTAGCTCTTAATAATATTTGGACTATAAACATTATCTTATTCTCTTGGAGCACTTCAGTTAAGTGCACAGATGTGGCACAGGAGCTGACAGAAGGAATTACGCTATTCCCGAGGGTTAAGTGGAGCTATTGCATGGATACTTCAGTTAGAACTCATGTGACAGAGTTTGGTGGAGTTATTGAGGTAGTTGGTGGAGTTGTGTTCAGTTTAACTGAGTTAAACATAGTTGAGCTAGTTGTATCTAGTCTAACTGATTGATACACTAGTGAGAGTGGTGTGAATTAATTATTAATTAATTCACTAATTATTAAATCATTAATCAACTAAAGAATACATCAGTTAACTACAGTGCGTGGACAGTTTCAGTGGAGACCAGTGAAGAGGTAGGTGAAAGAGCAGTGTGACTATCAGTTGTGACTATAGTGTTGCATGATTTGCAATACACAGTGGTTGGAGATGCCAATGAGGATTGTGTGATCAAGGCTGGACCAATTCGAGGTCATTCAGAGCCATTCTTCAGTAGTGATTGTGCAGTAGAGGCAGGCTAGTAGCTGGTAGAGATTGGAGCATGAGATTTTCTAGATCAGACCTGATTAGTGTGTAGCGATTGGAGATTGTACTGAGCGCTTGTGAGGAGCTTTGTATGATGATTGTTACATGATCTCTATGACATATAATATACAGATAGTTAGGGGTTTTTAGCTTTAAGCTTTCCCATAAATTACGGTGTTCATATGTGTGAATGTTTATGGTTTTAATGTGTGCATGCAATTGATTTTATTTCCACAAGTAATGATCAATAGTAGAAGAGATTTTGTATTGTGCATAAAGTCAAATAGTGTGTGATCAGGAGAATATAGGATGTATAACATATCAGTTATATAATTTCTACAGTAAAGGCTATTTTAAGTTGATCATCAGGATGTACCAATACTTCATTGTATCCAGAGAAGCCATCTAGCAAATAAATTCTTTTAGAACCTACTACCCTCTGTAAAGTATGATCCATTTTGGGCAAGGGATAGTAGTCCTTCAATGAGGCTTTATTTAAGTTTCTGAAGTCAATATAAATCCTTATTTCTCTTGTTTTCTTCCTAACTGATACAAAATTATATACCCATTCTGAGTATCTCACAGGGACAATAATTCCAGCATCATACATTTTTATAATTTCTTTCTCAACTAGAAGTAATTGAACGTAGTTTATTCTGCGCAATTTTTGTCTATAAGGCTTCTGATTTTCTTTGAGGGGTATCTTGTGCTGAATTATTTCTGTATCATATGATTTTAAATCTTCATAACTCCATCCAAACACATAATAAAATTCTATAAACATCTCAAGGTATTTTAGTTTAATGTGAGTTGGTAGTGTCTTAGATAATTTGATCATTTTAGGCTTTTCTTCATCACCTATATTGCACTCTTCTACTTCAGCTTCAGTAGGTTCTATTTTTGGCCTCTTTTCAACATCATTAAATCAAACAATTCTTCTAAGGGTACTAGTCCCTTTGGCAAGTTTTCAGTTTTGGATTGCAGCACCTCTAGATCTTATTTTTCTAAATCTGTGTAGTTTTTTGTTTTATGTTTGGATTCTTTGGTTAACAGATTTATATCAGCAATCTCAGGAGATTCTTCTTCTTTAAAAGGTGGTTTTTCCTCAGCAGAACAGTCTTCTTCATACTCTGAATCTGAACTTGGCATTTCAAATTCATTTTTGGACTATAGGAAGTCTTCTATTTGTTTATCTCCTTCAAAAAATTTCCAGTATTTTTCATTGTCTGGGACTGCTGGTCTATATTTGAATTGGATTGAATATTGTTTTCTTTCATAAGGTTTTAGACATGTACTAGCAGCAAAGGCTAATCCATTGGCAAAGATTTTTTGGTTTCTAGGGACAAAATTAAGTTGGAATTCAGCAAATTTTTTTAATAGGTCCATGGCATCATCTCTATAGGCTCTTAGTCTGGGATGTTTAGCAGTATATTCCCCATTCACTTGCCTAATTACCAATTCTGAATCGCCATGAATAGTTATCCTCTTGGTTCTTAATTTTTTAATCAATTGTAGTCCTAAGAGGAGTGCTTCATATTCTGCTATGTTGTTTGTGCAATGAAAGTTTAATCTATATGAATGACCTTCTTCATGATTGTTCTTAGTGTTGTGCACCCATATGCCTGCTCCTGCCCCAGTTTTAGTACAAGACCAATCAAAAATCATGCTCCAAAGAGTACTTTTTTCATATTTTTCATCAATTTCCTCTTTGTCCTCTCTGTTTTGTTTATTTTGATCATCACTGTGTTCTTTCTGAGGATCTACACTATGTTTATTTGTGTCTTGTTCCTCAAGGTTTTTCAATGTGTTGAGGAATTTCTCTTTTATTGTTATGATTGGCACCATGTTGATGATTGTTTTGATGCTCAAGACCTTTATTTTGCTTGCTCTGTTTTTCTGAATTAGAAAACTGTTTGGATGATTTTTCTTTCCCTTCGTCTTGTTCTATGACTTCCACTATGTTGGCTGATTTTTCATTTTCTTTTCCTTGCTCATTAGGAATCTCATCATTATAAAGAATGAATGATTCAAGGTCAGTATGTATAGAATAAAAAGGGGATTTTTCTGGTCTTTCTTGGCTACTCACCATGTATTTCATGTGTGTTTCCCTATAGAGTCTTCTAGGTTGACTGAAGACAGGGATGGTGGCATAATTCATATTCATTTGCATTGTGACTTGCAACTTAGCACCCCAAGATCTTGAAATAAGCATGCCATATTTTGGGGGTATATAAGCCACAACAAGGCTTTTGGTTGGGATTTGTGCTAAGTTGACACATAGATCTTTTATTAGGCCTAGGCACTTAACTCTGCTAGAATCAAAGGAGTATAAATCTTTATAAGGTATGGTTACCTCAAGGCATAATCTTTCCATTATCACTTTGGGCATGAGGTTATGTGATGCTCCTGAATCAAGCATGGAATTGTGCAGAATGTTATCATGAATGTTTAAGCTGACATAAAATGGAGGAACTGCTCCTTCTTGAAATCTTCCTCCTACTTCTGGTCCAAACAGAAGCTCAGGTTTGTCATCATTCAAGTTAACAGATTCATTGTGATCTCCTACATTCAAATATTTTAACAATTGCTACCTATATACATATTTAGTGACTAACTCATTGAGAGGGATGGAGATTTTTATCTTGGTAATTTCACTCTCTATGCTGAAAGGAGTTTGAATTTTAAAAAATTTTAATTCAACCTTTTTAGTCATTGTTTTCTCAGCAAAATCATCTCGTTGATTTCTGTTACTTACAACAGTTAAAATGGTTTTTTCAGGAGCATTAGCTGAAGTGCTAGTGTTTCTAGGGTTAGCACTATGTTTATCATGAATTTGGATGTTTTTTCCCTTGTTCTGATCAGAACTTTCAGCCACTATGTTTTTTTTTTCAGCTGTCTTTTTGGAAGCGTTTATAAGGTTGTTTTTAGCATAGATTTCAAAGGTCTTTTTCTTGGGAACTCCTTGGTTCTTTTTACTTCTCAAGTCATATTTTTTATGTACTTCTATTATGGAATTTTTGAATCCTTGTTGGTATTCTACAGACTCTAGGCTCTCTTCTCCATAAGGTGTGCACATGACTTGTTCTTTCCTAGTGAGGAAGACAATATCCTCATCATTTGTTCCCAACATGTTTATGTGATTTCCCTTTGTTTCTTCAATCACTCCCTCATCCTCATCAGCATAATTCTGTTGGAAAGGAGGTCTGATTTTTTGATCAGGGCCTCTTTGTTTAATTTTAGGGGGATTCCTTCTAAAGTTTTGATTTTTATTTTTATTTTTATTTTGAAGAGTTGTTTGATTTTCTTTAAGATAAGCTCTCTCATTCATGTTTATTCTTTCCATCATCATCTCCATGGTTCTGACCAAATTATCAATTTATGAGTCTGATGTGGAAGGTCTAGCTTCATATTTGTAGGTAACCTTCTTTTCTTCTTTCAATCTAGCCCTTCTAGCATTAAGATTAGCTTCTACACTTACTGCCCCTTTCTGCATGTCTTCTAATGTAAGGAGTTATCTCTCCCTTAACTGATAACACATGTCTGGATCAAATCCTTCAAGAAAATTTATTAAGGCTAAGCCTTGTGGGGGTTTCATTTGTGGAGGGAGTGCATTATAAACACTATTGAATCTAGTGAAATAATCTTAGACACTATCTCCAGCATTTCTTTTAAGATCATTGTATTCTGACAGGATTTGAAGGGGGTTTCTCTTGACTTCCCATTTGTTTAGGAATAATTGATGAAAAGAGGGGAGGTCATTGATATTGTTAGGGGTTAAGCCTTTGAACCATTTTCTTGCTTCTCCCCCTAAAATTTGAGCAAACATCCTAAGTTTTACAGTTTCATCATCGATTTCTTGTTTGTCAAAGTAATCATTCATTCTATCCACATGTTGTCGAGTTGCAATAGGACTACTAGCATCATATAATGGAATATTGGATTGATATTCTTGTCGTAGAACAGGTAGAGGTAAAAGAAGGACTAAGGGAGCATACCATGTTGTCATGATATGGACTTGTGGAAACAATGGGGGGTTTACAAGTGGACGATTTGTGATAGGAGGTAGATGATGTGATGGAGTGGTTTGAACAATGAGGGTGTGAGTGAGTAAAACAAAAGTACTTCGACTAGCTCTGGACTGTTGAACAGATTTAGGATGAGAGAAAACAGAGTTATGAATGAAATGAAGATCGGGTGGAGTGGATGGGGAGGTTTCTCTGCTGCTATTATGTTGTGAGTTCTCAGGCTCAAATTTTATCTAATTTATACCACTAAGTGACTTGGTTCTAGATAGGTTTCTTATGAAAGGTAAGTCAACTTGGGTATCTTGCAGAGCTGTAAGGTTTTCAGGAACTAAACTTGATTTGTGAACTAGTCTGACAATAGTTGGGTTCTTAGATGTAGGAGATTTCCTAAGAATTCTTTCTGGATTATCAACTATTGTAGGAGGTTTTGGGTCAGGATAGGATCTAGTATGGATTCTTTTGGAAGCCAGGATTTAGACCCAAATATAAGAAAACTTTAGCCAAGTATGACAGTCTTTGGAGGCAAACTAATCTGTGTAAGAAAACTTCAATTCACAAAGTCTTCTTAACTGGGTTTTTGTGATGTTCTAATGATGAAATAAGTTTCCCAATCGAGTCTATGGAAAACCAAGGGGAATCAGCAGGCCTACTGAAAACCAGTGGAGCCACCAGGTGGAATATTTTTACTTGTTTTGCTAGGATTGGTTGTTGTCCACCATCAACAATCAGGAACCAATCTTGGCAGATGATTGATTCATGTTATGAATGCGATTTTCTGAGTTGTGAAGTTATCTATTACTCAGTATATCCCCAGTATGGTTTCCAGTATGTTGGCTTCCTGTGATTTACAAGAATGGCAAGAATAAACACTGCAGGCGGCCACATCAGAACCACTTTTAAATCCTAGGACCTAGCCTTCCTGGATTCAGAGAGGGATCTCTCTATTAAGTGTTTTCAAAAGAGATATCTTTATGATTTTTTTATGATATTAGGCTAGTTATGAAGCTCAAAGAACTTGTTCTTTTGGTTGGGATGGATATCATTGACTGAATAGGCTAATTGAAGGGTGAAGGTGAGAGTAAATTGAAAGAATGTTTCGGCTGAAAAGACAGGTCATGAAACAGTATTAACCCATTGGGCTATGGAGTCACAAAAGGATTTAATTGTACAAAAATTCTTCAAGGGTTTCCATAGGGCAAGTCATTTATATCAAAGGATCTTTTAGATTGAGTTGTGATATGAAACATTAAAATGTTGTGAAAGAAGCAAATCTAAGACCAATTAAGAATCTAACTTCACTAAGACAAGAAAAGCCTTTCAAAGTAACTATTTTAAGCAAGCCAAAGGACAGGGAAAACCATAGACTTATTTGGACAAACTTTTATTAAAGAACACTTTTCAGACAACAATCCAGTAATACTAAGACCACTTTTAGAAAGGAGAAAACATATAAGAAAACAAGTAAACTAGCCTAAGATCAGACAAAAAATTTGAATTCTAGCCTGATTTTGGAATACTCTCAAGGGATATTCTAAGGAAACTGTTAAAGACTACCCAGAGGGCAAGGCCAACCATAGAATTCTCTAGGTTAACTCTACTTATCAAACCTTGAAAAGAACATTCAAAAACAATATCTCAAGTTATACACAGAAAGACATGGGCTCACCAACATTTCTTCACTGGTTATACTCTATTGAATCATTCTCAAATCAACAAGCTGGATAAACCTAGAGGGTAATTAAGAATCCTCTAAACATACCTTAGCAGAAGAAAACATAAAGAAAAATCTTTCAGACATAAATAGGGTACTTTGACAGTAAATCCTAATCTAATTTTTTTTTTCTTTATCAGAGAAAATGGACAATTTGTAAAACAAAAGAGAAACCAAAAACAGTGAGGAATAAAGCCCAAATAAAAACTTTCCCCCTTCTGGAGAAATGCACTGTATATAAATGGAAAGAGAATGAAAATACTATGTTAGATGATCAATAAGTGCAAAAACACAACTCTTACCATGTACTGAGAGTAGGTTGATAATGAGATTCATGGATGATCTATCCATAGTGGTTTGATATGTCTCCATGAGACCCTTGTGAATGGATAGGAATTATCCATGGCTACATGCAAGTTATCCTTCTTATGCTTGGAGATCCAAGTCAAGAAGATCATATCAGGGTAATATATGTCTCTATCCACTACTCCATCACTCGCATCTCTTACTTGCTTATCAAGTGCATCATATGTGAAGTGATCCTGGGAACACTCCATCAACAAACCTAATCTCCCAAGTGACAACACTGTTGGCCTTTGTAATAGAGCTCATGTCATCTTATAGCTCCATTCTTTGACATTCCCAATGCAAAAGTCACCTACCATAATGATTTTTTATATGGGAGATTCCTTCCAAAGTGGAAGTACCTCCTGATCCTTCAAAGCTAAGGAGTAGCCCCTTTTCACCATGATTGTACCACCCTCTACTCCTACAACATCATGCAAAGTATGGAAAAAAATCAGCCCATACTCTCCCAAGAGTATCCAAAGCAACAAAAACTCTTGTTGCCTCCTAAAACCATCACCATATAGACCATGGAGTAATAACATGATGATTGATATGGATGATAACACATCACCCCAATACACCTAAACTCCTTGCTGCCACATGTTGCAAGTGTCCTGCCATGTCCCAACGATTAACACACCCTTTAAAAAAGGAATATGTTGCATGATGGCCAAACTCTTTCAAGAGTAACCAGCGCAACCATGCCTCCTATTGCCCTATGTCATATATCTTCAAGTGGCACACCAACCGCTTGCTCACCATCCTCACCGATCCATCCAAATGTGGGTGTCTCCTTCCATGCTCAAAATTGGTATCTCTCTAATGGAGAATACCATCCTCCCAAATCATATTACTACCTTTGCACTTCATGGGATGTTGAAGTAGAACCTCCTAGATATATCTAAATGAATACCACTCATCAATGACCAAGTTGACCCCATAAGGATCCAAATATGTTTTATGCAAAAACTTCTCATTGAGCTGTGAAATGTTCATCAAGAATGATACATCATAATAATGAGAGATATCATCCATCATAAGATGTCTTCCATAAATCATCTGCCTATCCAATGTCACACAAGTATAATGGTCATCAGAATGTCCAAATAATGGTTGGGCCCCCAACATGTCACTTCTTCTCCATGACAGCGTTGATGATCTCCATGATGATACATAGGTTGTCTCATGATCATGTTCAATGATGAACATATATTTTTGCATTGGATGGTTTAGGAAAATGCTCATTCTATCCTTCAAAATTCTACACTCCAACCTAAAGTGTTGTGTGAAGCTCATCAATGAGAAACCAGGATGGCTATATATCTCTTCCTTGAACAAATCATGGGTCCTCTACGCAGTGATAGACTGTTGCTCCAAATCGACAATGTGCTTTGACCCTAGGTCATGTATTTTACCTGATGGCATGTCCCCACCATCCTCCATATGATGTGATGAAATGATCGGAAGTGGAAATATGTTCATACCTTGGTAAAGCTTGGGAACATATTGTACTGCTACAGGGGTTCCTTCCTCTGGTGTGATGACTTCCCCAAATACTAATGATGATGTTTGCTCCTCTATGGCTCCACCAATGCTGGAATAAGTCTCCTCCTCCTCATGCATCTCATGAATAATGCATGATATTCCAAGTGTCAAGAGATCAAGATCACTTTGCGAAAGTGCAAGTGTTCTTTATCTTGATGTAAGTGCTCCTGCATCAAGTGGTGGTGGAAGATTCTTCTCCTCTAATTTCTTCTTGTCAAACTTCTTGATCAACCTTTGAGTAAAATCTGCATATGTATTCACTTTTGCATGACTCAAATGGTTGAACCACCAAATTTTTGCTTCACCCTCAAGGTGCAGCATTGAAATCTCAACAACTTATGTTTCTACTACTAGATGTAGCAAGAAGAATGCATCCAAATCGATTCCCCAAGCACTAGCTATGCATATGGATGACCTATCAAATGCAGACAATAGAAATCTATTGTACTTTTTCCTTCCATAGCTGCAAGGGATCCTTTCTTCTTTAAGGTGAATGAATTGTGGGAGTTAGATTCTCCTTGAAAGCTCTTGATTGAGATCTATATTATGCAATATACTCACTTAGAATCTCATGATCTAAGTGTCCTCCCTCTCCATGCCTTCTATCTCCTTCTTCAAAAGGAAAGGGCATAGTATGTTCCTTTGGAGCTTTATGCAATACCGATTCTTTCTTCTACTGATAGGAAGTACATGGTCCTTCCTCATCTTGAAACCCTCTAGAGGTTTCATTGCATCTCTCCTCTTTCATCTACTTGACCTCCTTGGAGAGGCTCTTCATACATCTGAAAAGTGATGATACAAAGCTCATTCCTTCCATCATATTGATCTCTTTCTCTTCTTATAGCATATTGGTTGAGATCCACAGGCTGAGCCAAGATTATGCTCTGATAGCACTGTAATATTCCCAAATGGGAAAAGCAGAAATATAGTGCATAAACATGGAAATAACAGTGAATAAATCAATACACCATTATATGAGACAAATGTACAACCATATTATTAAACACATTAGCAGATAATAGACACAATATATTGAGAATCAAGTCACTCAAGTAATACAAATCAAGCCTCTACTAAGAAAATATGTCAACACATGAGAAATAAATGCCATGAGCCAAGATAGTGCATTTTTAGGGAATAAAATGCGACATAAATTATATAACAATGTATATATGTTTTTATATAGCTCAAAAGGTGTTGGGGCTAGATATCTATGCTCCCAAACACATTTCTAAGACAACACAGAAAGGGTTTCCTGAAATACCCAACATGCAAAAATGTCAGAATGTAGCCCTAGGGATGAATTGCAGCTGCAACTGAATAACTAGATGGAGGTGGCTAAAACTGATGTAGAAATGTATAGGTCACCTCCAATAGACCCTTCAATTGAAAAACTGATCCCAACACTGGAGATCTAATCCTCGAAATTAAGCACTGAAACCTCTACTACGAAATGCTCACTAGAATAACACAGTCAAAGAGGGAATCTGCATTGTAGATGATGGAAATAGGTTGGCATGGGGCCAGGATATGAAATAAAGCTCAAGGGCCTTCCTTGCTGACCTCCCAATGGGAAGATTGCTTCCTCCACTGAAAAAGTAGCTCAGAAAGTGGGTTTCTCAACCCTCCACTGCAACACCCTACAACACAACACAACTCTGAACAAAAACTGCGTTGTGGCTAAAGACTGAAGCTTGGCCTAATGCCTGGATGTGGACTATACATCTCAATAGTATCTCCTAAGTAGGATGACTATGGGATTCTCGCTCACGAACACCCTTGTACTTAACAGTACAACAGACCCTGCTAATCAACAAAAGCATGCATAGAAATGTCACCTGAAAATTTCCAGATATAAAAAGATCAAAAACAATAATCATCTAACATGCCTTCTATGGCTTCCTTTCCCTTTCTTATATTCTTTATGAGCCCTCTCATCTTGGGTCCCACTCATTAAAGACACTACTAACATGGAGACTGTTAGGTCTCTGTAGTTTGCAAGATTGGCAAGTACAAATGCTGCAGAGCCTACATCAAAAACACTTTGGAATCTGAGGATCTAGCCATCTTAGATTCAGAGAGGGATCTCTCTATATATTTGCTTTCAGAAGATATTTCCTTAAGCTTCAGATATGATACTAGGCTAGTTATGAAGAACAAGGTTATTTTTTTTGTTTGGTTGGGATGAATATCTATAAAATGAAGAAAGTCTCTTGAAGGGTAAAGTTGTGAGTATGTTGAAAATGGTTCAGTTGATAGGATAAGTAAGAAATAATGTCAATCCATTGGGCTATGGAGTCATAAAGGATTTAATTGGACAAAAAGTTCCAAGAGTGGTCTATGGGGCAAGTCATCTATGTCAATAGATCTCTTTAAGTTGATTTATGGAATGAAACATTCAAGTGTAGTGAAGAAAGCAAACACACGAGAAAAACAAAGGACAGCCTAAGATCAAGTAAGTACTTTTAAACTAGCCTGCTTTGACATGCACTTAATGGAGAGACACAAAGTAACCTAAGATCAGGTAAGTACTTCTAAACTAGCCTACTTTTGATATAGTTTCAAGAGAAAACGTTAAAAAACAAAGAATACCTTAAGATCAAGTAACTTAGTCTGCTTTTAGCACATTGAAAGGAAAACATTCAAGATTAACATAAAAAGTAGTCTAAGATCTGGTAAGTACTTTTAAACTAGCCTGCTTTCAACATACTCTTAAGGGAACTTTTCAAAGAAACTATTTGAGATAAGCTTAGAGGACAGGGCTAACCATAAACTTCTCTAGCTCAACTTTAATAAGAAAAATTTTCAAGAACATTCAAAGACAATATCTGAAATTTTACTTAGCAAGACAAGGTCTAACCAACATTCCTTGACTAATCACACAATATTGAATTATCCTAAAAATACACAATAAGCAGAAAACACAAAGATAAATATTTATCAGTGATATTTAGGGTACTTGACAGTAAATCCTAATCTATATTTGTTGTTCTTTATCAGAGAAAAGTGGACAGAATGAAAACATAAAGAAAATAACAATTACAGTGACAAACACATCACCATTGACATAGACCAGGATCCCATAAATCAGCTTGTATTTGATGTTCAAACAAGTTACAATCTCCAAGTCTAGTGGGTCTTTACAACTTCAAACTTCTCATCTCAGCCTATCTTTCTTCTATTACAAAACAGAGCTTCAACAGCCTCAATAGCTATTTACACTTAATAAGTATTCAAAGACAAACCTGTATACTGTCTTCTATAGAAGTATTTATAGAAGAATGAGGAGGTGGAGTGAAGGAAGGCCTATCTCTTCAATTAATGTAGAGTAAGTGCTTCTCGGCCTTTGAAGGGCCAAATGGAGAATTTTTTCAAATGTATTAACTTTTCTAATTGATTATTACATTAAAGTTAATCAACTTCTGTCATTTTTGTTGACTTTGAGGGCTTTTGGTAGGTTGGAAATTAATTTGAGCTGTCTTTAGAAATATCTTTGACTATGTAATTAATATGTATCCTTTTTAGGTGAAATCAGCTGGCAAGTGGCATTCTAAGGAGTAATAGCCTCAATAATGTGGCATTTGGAGACTTCTTTGACTAATCTGTCTGTTTTTGTGGCTTTAAAACAATGATTTAATTTTGATTATGTGCTTTATGACCTTATAATCATCTTCGGGGCCTTTAAATTGTATCTGCTGACTGTGTCAACGCTTTAAACTGACTTTATCTTAAAACTGATGCATTAACCCTTTAAACCGTGAGGTTAAGTCCTTTGACCTTTAAATTTGCTCTTTAATCCCTTTATCTTTGGTTTTCGGCCTTTCTGCCTTTAATTCACTATATTTAACCTTCAAACATGTGTATTAACCCTCAAACTATTAGGTTAAACCGTTAATCTGTAGTGTTTAGGCTTCAGAGGTGGCCGTGTTCCTTATTGAACCATGAGAAGGCTCTTGGCCTTTAAAACATGTCCTTGAACCCTGCAAAAATCAACAAAATGTTATGAAACCTTGAGGGGTTGGAAAATTGCATAAAGAGGCTGGCAGAGGTAGAAGGAGGTTATGTAGAGGAGTGATATTATGTAGACGGAGGAGTGGAAGAGGTTTTATGGAGAAAACCTATGAAAACTAGGTTAAAAACTACATATGGTGCAAAATTATAGATTGGTGGTTCTGTGAAAACTGCGCATGGTTTTCGCGTTATGATTGAGCGGTAAGAAATTTTGCTAGGAGGGAACGTGATCTAATCAAAAGGGGATGTGCGGCTTTCATAATACCGCCTATTTCATTCTCAAGTTGTGCGTCGAGGAATTTGGATGGTCGGAGTGCATTAGCCATCCGATCTATGAGGATGCAGATCGACAGTGGTGGACGAGCGCAATGGTTTGGAGTTAAGTGGTGGATGGAGTAAGTGGAGGCCATGTGTCGGCCAGTGATTGGAGGAGTGGTAGGGTAGTGGGAGGTAGGCCCTGGCGCAATTTGATGTTGGGAGTAAAGAAAAGCCATCGGATCTCATAGATCGATGGCAGAGATCGTTTGTAGGGGTGAAAGGGTAGGAATGGGTCGGGCGATCGCAGGGTGAAAGGGGCATTGTAATAGTCGTTGATTTTTAAAGATCAATAATTGGGATTGCTTTATGGAGTAATAAGGCGGCGATAAGGGAAAAGAAGGGAAGGGAGGAAGGGATGGCGGGGGTGAATTATCGTCATAGGATCGAATAAATCAATGGCCCAGGTTTATGCAAGTTTCGCCAGGTGTGGCGGGGGAAAAAACAAAGAAAAACATGTTTTACAAAAAGGCGCGGGGAAAGGAACAACAACTTAGGAAACAAAAATTTAAGGAATAGCGTCTTAGGGAACAGTAGTTAAGTAACAACAGCTTAGGGAACAACAATTAAGGAACAACACTGTTTAAGGAACAACACTTTAAGGAACAACACTGTTTAACGAACAACACTTTAAGGAACAACACTGTTAAGGAACAACACTTTAAGGAACAACACTGTTAAGGAATAGCAGGCTTCAAGAAGTCACAAATTTTGTAGGATATTTGTTTCTT
Organism: Pinus albicaulis; assembly: GCA_034641835.2. Taxonomy (NCBI): domain Eukaryota; kingdom Viridiplantae; phylum Streptophyta; class Pinopsida; order Pinales; family Pinaceae; genus Pinus; species Pinus albicaulis. The sequence continues at coordinate 1,033,348,151 of CM076581.1, read as the reverse complement.
GAAGACTAAAGACCTATTTTAGCCATCATTTTCTATGAAAATTTTTACAGATGGCTAACAGAGACTATCTTCCATTAACTTTGTGATGTTTCACATTGATGCTCTACTCTCTTTATACCAACGATGTTGATTTGGTCAACATTGACCTTGTCCACATGATTTTGCCCGTATTCACACATGGAGGTGCTTTATCCAGCTATCATGATGATCCCTTTTTACATTAAGAGGGATTTTATTCCTACTAAAGAGATTTAGGGGTCTCCCTACCCACTTATTCATCTATCTAGAAGACAAAAGAAAAAATGAATATTCGAATTAGCTGCATACTAATTTAGGAATATTACACAACCTGAGTGTGCCTGGAGGTTTGATGAAGGCAACCCGCGTAGACAGCTAGAATTATTGTATATGTAGTTTTGATGAATAGAAGTTGTGTATACGTGCAGGTACGAAGAATCCTAGTTGCGTATATACATACGCACTTAGTTTATGATACCACGGATCCTTACCATGGTTTTAGCCCACATAATTGAGCTTTGTGTCATCTATTTTATTCCTTCCAAGAATACCATCAGCACTTGTGTAGTTTTGGTTCATGGTATTAAGAAAGGCTCAACTATATAAGGAGAAGAAGATCATAGTGCAAGATGGAAATCATATGAGTTTTTATTGAATACTTCACTCTGAAGCATATTTGCATTGTATGGGTTTCAGTTGTTTAAGATATTTGAAATAATGATGCACCTATGGATAGAATGATGGATCAAGATCTCTAGAGCTGAAAAGATTTTGTATTTATGCGACCTATTTGTGAGATGTCTAGATCTATGATCTGGCACATGTTTTCTGAAGAGGAGGGTATGATCTGATTAATTATATTGATATGAAATGTTACACATATTTGAATATTTACATATCTATACGCTAGTTCATAACTGTAAAAGCATGTGTACACATGGGTTTGTTTCAGCAAGAGCGCGTATGGAAGATAGGGTTTTCCGAAGTTTGCTGAAGAGTTTGTCTGATTATTTCTTCTATATTTCTGTTGTTTGTCAATGAAGTCGGTTTTTTGAGTATTTTATATGCTGCTAGTTTATTATGTACAAATATTATCAATGACTGAGTGATTAAATATGATGGATGTTGCTGACAGAATAAAGTTTCTGTAAATCTTACAAAGTATGACTAGATGCCTCATATATGTTTTGAGTCTAATTAGATTCTTAAAATTTAGTATAAACCTACGTAGTTTGGTGTGCAGGAAAGCGAGCATATACGTAGGTTCAAATAAGTGTAGTAGCATATACATTTTATTCTATGAATGATCAAGGTTGAAATTTATTTTCCATGTTAGTTTAGAATTTTGGGTTTATTACTATGTTTTGGTTACAATTATCTCATTGTTATGTTTAAATTTTGGGTTATGGCTATTGTTGTTGATCTACATATTGAGTTATGGTGAAGCTGTTGGATCCAGTGTGAAAATTTATGAAACGTGGTCTACGATGGGTCTGAGGGCTGAAGCCTTCAGTGTGGAAATATAAGCTTCATGCGAGTAGAAGCTAGTGTTCCATTCAGGGGGTTGTAGCTCCCTTCCAGTAGTGGTTGGTAAATGATTTTAGGGGGTTCGAGCTCCCTTCTAGTAGCATCTTGAGAATGAGAGAAGGTTGCAGCCTTATGTAGGTGGGTGCATGTGTACTAATACGAGTTTGCATTAGTAAAACGTTTTAAGCAATTTTATATATAATAAATATTGAAGAGAGAGACGACAGTAGTGGCGCTCTTCTCCCGACTTGGGTTTCCACCTTAAATATTGGTGTTCATGTGTGATGCACTTCTGTGATGATTTATTTTGTTATTACTGTACCTATTTACTTCTTAACTATCTGATGCATAAATGATGAACTGGGCTAAGTAATGTTTTCTGAATAATTATCTAAACAGTAAGATATTTGGGTATATGCAAGTTTCCCTTAGGATAGTCGCATGTATACACTGGTTGGGATAATCAAAGTCACGTATAGAAATCAATAAAAGAAAAATAAAAGATTGTAATTCTTGTAAATTTTGATTCACCCACCCTCTCAGTATTTTTCCCAACAATTGGTATCAGAGCGGGTCCTTCTCAAGAAGCTTAATCGCTAGAAGGAAGATCATCTAAGATGAGAAATGAGGATGGAATAACATCTATCATACCACCACTCTTCAATGGAATTTTTTTTATCTTCTGGAAGATAAGGACAATATCATTTCTTCAGTCTCTTGGAGCAGATATCTGGGCTATTGGTGAAGGCGGTTACCAATATCCAGTAGCGATTCCAACAGATCCAGCAGCAAGGAAGAACTATGAAACCAATGGAAAGGATATCAATGCATTATTGGGGAGTTTCACTGATCAAAAAATTTCAAATTTATACATTTAAATACAACAAAGGAGATATGGGAAAAATCATTCTGAGCTATGAAGATGATGCCAAGGTAAAAAGTGCTAAATTCCAAACTCTCAGAACTCAATATGAAAATCTCAGAATTTTTTATGTCTAGATGAGATCGTAAATCATATGAGAAATTTTGGTGAAGTCATAAGTGACACCACTCTAGTAGAAAAAGTATTAATATCTCTGACTCCCAAATATGAGTCAAAAGTGTCTGTTATTGAATAGAAGCAGGATCTACAGACTCTTACCACTATTCAACTTCATGGGATTTTGACTGCGTGTGAAATGAGGAAAGGAGGTCCGTATGAAGTCAAAGAAGCTTCTTTTAGAGCTACTGCAAAAGGAAAGGATAAGGAAGAACAAAAAGATTCAGGGTATGTGTCAGAAGAATATGAGGTAAATTTTGTAAAGAAACTTCAACTTGGCACTGGAAGGTTCAAAGGTAAGCTTCCTTTCAAATGTTTTTCTTGTGGAAGAGTTGGTCATTATGCTGCTAAATGTCCTTGTAGAGATAATCATGAAAAAGGAAAGGATTTATAAAAAGGTGATAGAAAACGATTTTTCAATAGAAAAAATTACTATAGTAATGAAGATAGTGATGGTTTATCAAATAGTGAAGAAGGAGAATCTAATCAAGATATTAGACTACTCATGGCATTTGAAAAATACACTAGTGAGGCTAAAGATACTTTTATGGATGTTTTAGAAGAGAATGCCTTTCTTGAAGAAATCAATCAACTCAAAATATGTTTTGAAGAGAAAAAAATAGCCATATTTTCTCTAAAGAATCAACTCATAGAAAAGGAGAAGCACAATAAGAAATTGGAATGTGAAATAGTTAGTCTAAGAAAGGAAATTGAGAAAGTAAAAAAGTTAAATCTTAGATTTTCTAAAGGTTCTAAAGCCTTAAATGAAATTATGAAGGTTCAATGCTCTCCTCTTGTGAAGACAGGTCTTGGATATATCAGTGAATATTCTCAGTAAAAAAAGTATTCAACTACAAGCTATCTAAATATAGTAAACACTAGCTAGCAAATCTTCGTCTCCCAGCAAAAGAACGAAGACAATGTCCAGGTAAAACATGATCACTCAAATTCAAGGATGAACAATAAAAGAAATATCAATCAAAAGGTAAACAACAATAGAAGGTTCTATGATTGTAGAAATTTCTTCTTTAATGGACAATGTCTCCTTACCCATTTATTCTCCTCTTCAAGAAAAAATTGAATGTTCATTTTGCAATAAATTTGGACATGAATTGAAATATTCCAAAATTTGCATGCAGCAAATAGGAATATTAATTTTTTCTAATTTCACTTAGGAGGAGAATAAATGGGTAAGGAGGCCCATGCATAATAAAAATCTTAATAAAATCACTCTTAGTATGAATGGGCATCAGCATTGGAACTATATTTCACACCCTCATGTGTGAAATGAGACATTTGCAAAGAGGCTGGGTCAAGTTTGACCAAGTCAAACAACGCAAAGGTATGAGGTGGAAAGCATCTTGTGGGATAGCACAAAGAAAGAGGAGGGAAGATTCCTTGAAGGAGGAAACCCTAAAGAGTGGGACCCATGGAGAGGGAGCTCTCATGTGTTTAAAAGGAGGGAAAGGCATCCATTGTTTCTCATGCATATGATTATAGATTTCTTGTCTGTTTAGACTATTTGTAGTCCCGACTGTTGAGCTAAGTTGTTGTGCTACTTAGCACAAGGATTTCCTGTTTAGGAATCCTTTTCCTTTCTTGAGAAGCCTCTTGAAGGAGTTGTATTGATTTGCCTCACATCTAGGTGTTAGCCACCTATATTTTTCAATTATACCAGCTGGTGGCTAAATACTCTTTGCAGCCTTCAAGAAACAAATTCAGTCCTGAAGTTGTTGGTGCTTAAAGTCTTTTGGTAAGATCATAAACTGCTGGTTGGTTCTTCATACTTTTCCTTCTCTCAGCCTCTGATATTCCATGAAAATCCAAATCAAATACTGCTGCATCCTCCTCCTTTTTCCCCTCCACTGCTTCCATCTTACCTTCATTTCTTCAGTTTACTTTCATCCATAAAAACCCCACTAAACCCTATGTTATTCCTTATCCCCTCATTAATCTCTTTTCCTAAGGTTAAAAACCCATTTTTTTTAACCTATCGGAGCCTTTTTCTTTCTTCAAAAACATTGAAAATCATGTAAAATACGCCTATTTTCTAAGCGCTGGTCTTCAGCCCCTTGGGCTAAGCCCCCTACCTTATCTACCTCCATGTTCCCGAGCGCCTCGACCGGCCGCTCAAGTCCCGGAGCGCTAAACCAAGGCGTGGTCCCACTCCGCCCTTTTTCCCTTTTAAACCTTCGAAAGACCCATCTTTATAAGGTTCGGGCGTGAAATATCAATCCACATGTCCCTCTGCTCCGAGTCCTCCCAGCCGTCGATCTGCCCCACAGATCAACGGAGCGGAGTACCCCTCGTCTGGTGGACCCCCCTTCGCCGTGCTGTTTTCCAGTTCCACCGGTTTCAGCCCGCACCACCTTTCGTCCAGGGGCGGTTTTATACCGTCGGCCAGCGATTCCACACGCTGGCCGACGCGTGTCCTCCACCTCATCCCCAAAACCGTCGTCCTTCCACTTTTCCCGCGCGTTAATCCTCGTCCCGTGACCCCGCAGCGGGATTCACCTCTGCCGTCGAATCTGGGCCCTCCCATCCGACGGTTGTCGATCGCCCAATCTGCCCGGTCTTTAACAAACTTACCCGCCTGCTAAATTTCCCCCGGTGCGTTCGCTTCGTCCTTGGTCGATCTCGTAGATCGGCAGCCTCTCGATCATTCTCCCGGATTCGAAATGCTTACGGTCCACCTTTTCTCCCGGGTGGTGACCAACGCCTCGACCGTTGATTGTAATACGATCGGCGGCTACAATCGCTCAATCTCCCGCCGCCCTCCGATACGGTCTGTCCATATAACGCGAAGTTACTGCTCATTTTATTGTATTTGCGAGTTTTAAAGGTTCATTCGTCGTGTTTTAATGAAAATGCGAAGAATGAGGGTAGCGACTCTGGTCACTCCCCGGTCTTCCGGAGAATCCCAGCCGCGAGGGTGAAGAACAATGATATCGGCAAGGTTTCATGAGCCTTGGTTCTTGCGTGTCCGTAAAGCACCGAAGAATACGGTCAACGTCGACGCGGAAGAGTATCGAGATTTTGAAGACGAGTGAACCGGAAAGCGACGGTGTTTGAATAAATTGGCGGGGGATTACGGGGATTACGGCTAAGACGGTTATCAAAAGCCTAATCCCCGGCTTAGAACACAGATTAAAGCAAAACCTAAAAGTGTTCATCAGACGTATTGCCTCCACCGCCATACTTTGAGGCGAATTGATTCCTCAACCACCGCAGTGCCACCTATTGCCTCAGAATGCTCAATCAGAGGATGAATTTATTGAACAGGATCAGATATTATGCCTCGGAACAACCAAAGAAGTTATTTCTGCACCAGATTTAATGACAGAATGTTTGCAGAGTAACCCTAATAGTACGCAGATCCTCAAAGGTCAACAAAAGCTCCTTCCGAGCTTACTTCATAAGTATAAACACATTAATGCAGTGCAACACCTGTATAATTTCTTCATCGAGCCTCCCAGGGCCAGGAAGACATTTATTCTGCATTAATTGTATTTTGAGATCTTTTCATCAGATCTCACCTCCTTATCCTTCTATAAATACTCCAGAAGAAGATGAGTGAGGGGTTGGATTAGTTGGTTGTCAATGTAATTGCTGAAGTGTTGTAGCTGTTTCTGAGTGGAAAACTCTTGACTGTAAATAGTGGTTTCATGGGCCCTTGGAGCTCTGCTTGTAACAGATAGGTTAGGTTGTGAAGAGAGATGAATTAAAACATTGGATTTGAAGATTGTAACCGGTTTGAAGCAATCAATACAAGCTGATTTATGGGATCCTGGTCTATGCTGATGGTGATGTTATTCTCACTGTAACTTGTCATTTTATTTCTGTTTTCAATTTGTTTCATTTCCACTGTAAAGAACAGTTTAAACAGTGTTAGGACCTACTGTATTCCAGTAACCTTCTCTGGCTGAAAAATCTTTATCCCAATGTTTTCTTCTAATTGTGTTATTTAGAAATGATTTAATTCAGTCTAAGCACAGAGATGCTGGCGTTCCCTCATCTTTTCGTCACTGCTGAATGTTATTTTTAAATGTTACTTTCAATATATGCTGTGTAAGGAATGAATTGAGGAAATCAAAGGTTAGCCCTGAGTCCCTTTCTTGTTTGCCCAACTATTTGATTGTTTCTCTTAGGATGTGTCAAAAGCTGACTAGTTTCGAAGTACTTATCAGATCTTGGGCCATTCTGTGTTATCTTTGTGATTGTCTTGGAAGTAACTAAGTAAAGAAGAACTAAGATGAGGAGAAAGGTGAGCCCTGCCCGCTAGTTTCTGCTCCAAAGGTTGCCTCCAAGTTTCCCTTCGTTTTTAATTTGTGTTCTATTAGAAGTGTATCAAAGGCTGGATAGTTTCAAAGTACTTACCAGATCCTAGTTTTCTTCTATGTTTTTCTTAAAGTGCTTGGTCAAAGGCTGGCTAGTTTCAAAGTACTTACCAGATCCTGGGCTGCTCTTTGTTCTGCATCTGTCATTTCCCATTCTTATTGTATCACCCCATTCCATAAATCAAATTTTAAAGAGATCCTTAGGCATAGATGACTTGCCCCATAGATTACTCTTGAACCTGAATGTTTCAATTAAATTCTCTTATGACTCCACAGCCCAATGGATTGAAAACTTGCCATCATTTCTTTTCATGATCAAAGCTTATTTTGTTTACTTGCAACTTCTCACCTTTGAACCTATTTGCATATAGATCTTTCCGCTTCAGGCAGCAGCTACGTTCAACCATCCGAGAAAACCAAAAAAACCCTTGGCCTTAATAACTAGCCTAATATCATCACCCTAAACTTCAAATACAATATCCATCTTTGTACATATTGGAGATATCCCTCTCCGGATTCAGGAGGGCTAGATCTTAGAATCCCAAAGTTGGTTGAAATGATGTTAACTCTGTGATCGGACTTTGCCAATCTTGCTTGTTACAGAGGCCTAACATTTCTGGCGACTCTGCTGGGGAATGACTTGAGCTTTCATCTTTTTCCCCTTTATTTTCATATAACACCTTGAGAGTAAAAAGCAGCCTTTTCAAGCACTACCAAGAAATGGTAATCATGATGGAACTTGTTTGAATCAGTGACAAACTAGGTTAACCCTAGGATTCTTTTAAGTTTTATCTAACCTTGGAAAATCAGCTGGCTTAGCCATAAGGATAGACTGTCTTTGTTTCATAACCGTAGCTAAGTTCTGAGGCAAAGTTAGGACATTCTTTTAAAACCACAAATAAAAAACAATTCAGAAAATACCAAAAACATTTCAGATTGGTAGTAAAGCACTAGTTTTGATATCTTGTATACGTCCTTGATGTGTTTTACCCTTTACTCTTAGACAGAGTCTGGAAAGGGCCAGGTAGCCTCCGGATATCATCCTCTTTTTGAGGTGACATATCTGGTGAATTCCCTCCCAGTCAATCTCTGGTTAGAGTTGGTTGTGTTTTGAGATATCCTTGAAAAGGAATGTTTCAAAAACACTGTGGTGGATAGTGTACCCCTTTGAAAACATTTTAAACTTTCCACCTGGCGACTCCACAATCCTGTTACAGATTTAAGACTCCACTGGGGAGAACCCTTATCATTATAAAATCATTCAAACTCAGTGAGAGGACTGTAGGACCAGAACTAAGAAAACAGATTAGCTAAACCTCTTAAAGATTGTCACATCTGGTCGAACTTTTCCTGTTTAGTTGGGTCTAAAAATACAAACATTGTGGCTCCTAAAAAGATTCACACTAGAGCCCATCCTGACCCCGATCCACCAGAGATAGTTGATAATCCAGAAAGAATCCTTAGGAGGCCTCCTAAGATACAATTTTCAACTATTTTCAGACCACCCTTGAGAGCTAATTCAGTCCCTGAAAACCTTTCAGCTCTTCGTGAATCACAAATTGACTTATTGAACCCATTTATAACTAGGTCATTTGGTGATTTAGACCAGCTAGATTCGGAGCTTTCACTTTCATCTCCCGAAACAGGTGAACCCCTTGGGGATAGAGAATCAACACCTCCTGATTTACATTTCCCACATAATCTAGGTGTCTCTCATCCAAGATCATCTCAGAAGTCTACTGCTGTTCCATCCACTTCTATTCATCCTTCATCCACTGTTCAAACCACTCCACTTCAACCCACACCTCCTCTTTTAAATCCTCCTCCACCACCTATCATGGTAGCATGGTATGCTCCCTTAGTCCTTCCTGTGCCACTAGTCAATCTTCCACCGGACTACCAGTCCAAAATTCCATTGTATGATGCTAGTAATACTATAACAGCATCTCAACATGTGGACAAGATGAATGAATACTTTGACAGAAATGAAATTGATAATGAATCTGTCAAAATCAAACTATTTGCTCAAAGTTTGGGAGGAGAAGTGAGAAAATGGTTTAAGGGTTTAACCCCCCACAGTATTAACGATCTCCAAGGCTTCCATCAAACATTCTTAAACAAATGGGAAGTAAGAAAGAATCCTCTCCAAGTCCTTGCTGATTACAACAATCTCCATAGGAACCCTGGGGAAAGTGTACAAGCTTATTGTACCAGATTTAACAGTGTGTATAATGCACTTTCCCCTGAACTAAAACCTCCTCAGGGCTCTGCTTTAAAAAATTTTCCTGAAGGGTTTGATCCGGACATGACATATTCACTCAGAGAGAGAGTTTTTGCAACCCTTGAAGATATGCAAAGAGGTGCTCTTTCTATGGAAGTTAACCTAATGGAAAAGAGAGCAAGGATGAAAGTTGAAAAGATAGTTTCTTTTAGAGAGGAAACCACCCCTTCCACCTCAAGCTCAAAGATGGAAAGAATGATGGAAGAAATGATGAAGAAAATGAGAATTCTAGAGAGAGCGCAAGCAAGTTTAAATCAGAACGCTCCTCAAAACAGAAACCAAAACCAGAATCAGAATATTAGAAGAAATCAGCCTCCAAATAGACCCAGGGAAGATGATCAGCAGGTCATCCCTCCCTTTCATCAGAACTTTTTAAGTGAGGTTGAACAATCAGATCAAATAACAGAGGAAGATGATATAAACTTATTTGGGGTAGATGATGATGACTTTGAGGTTCATTATGATAATAAACAAGGTCTTTATACACCTTACGATGATAGAAGGAATGATAATGAAAATTACTATCAAAACATGGAAAACGCTGTCATAGAACCTTCAAGGGAATATGAACTCAGAAGTAGGTCTAATCAACAAACCCCCAACAAGGAAACCTCTGGAAAACCTTTTCAAAACAGCACTGCAACCAAGCCTAAAACAATCAAACAAAAAGACAAAACAATGGCTGCTAATTCTGGTAATGGTGAAGAAAAAGACACTCAAAATATTGAAAAACAGAGTGCAAACATTAGCAGTACTAGCACATCAGTTAGTACTCCTGCAGAAACAACTGTTTTAACTGTAGATAAACCAAATCGGCAAGCTGTTATTGCTGATAAAGTGGCAGTAAACAAGACTGAATCCAATGCTTTAAAGAATCAAAACTTTTTCAGTCTAGAACAGGAGATCTCAAAGATCAAAATCTCTGTTCCTTTGACTGAGTTAGCTACCCAACATGTTTATAGGTCCAAAATTTTGAAGGCTTTAAACTTAGAATACAATGAAGACTCACTCAATCTTAATGATGACCAACCAGAGCTCATTTTTGGTCCAAAGATTGAAGGAAAGTTCCAAGATGGTCCTGTCCCTCCCTTTTACGTAAGCTTGAACATTCATGACAAAATTCTGCATAATGCTATGCATGACTGAGGCGCTTCCCATAACTTAATGCCAAAAGCTGTAATGGAAAGCCTGGGTCTCGAGATCACCAGACCTTATAAAGATTTGTACTCCTTTGACTCAAGCAGAGTTAAATGTCTAGGATTGATAAAAGATCTATGTGTTAACTTAGCCCAAATTCCAGCCAAGTGTTTAGTCATGGATGTCGTTGTGGCTGATGTCCCCCCAAAGTATGGAATGCTTTTATCACGATCTTGGGGGGCTAAGTTACAGGGAACCATGCAAATGGACATGACTTATGCGACTATCCCTGTTTTCAATCAGACTAGAAAACTTTATAGGGAATCCCACATGCAGTACACAGTAACAAGTCAAGATCGGCCTCAAAACTCCCCTCTCTATGCTATAAACACAAGCCTTGATTCTTTTATCATGTTTAATAATGAAGCGTTCACAGAACAAATCATTTCAACAGAATCAATGGCTGAGATGGAAGAAGAGGAAAACAACGCTGAATTGCCGAAACTGTCTATTGTGGCTGAAGATCCTAGCGAACTAAACCCAAATCTTGAACTGCAAGTCATCAACCCTTTGAACTTAAAACTTGACAATCAGAGAGACAGTCCTCAACCCGATGAAAAACTTGAGGAATTAAAGGATACAAAGTCCATTTACCAAACTGAAAATCTGCCTCTCTGGACTATGTATTTTGATGGGTCATGCACCAAAACAAATGCTGGTGCAGGTGTCTGGATTACTAACACTGAAAACAATCATACAGAATGCATCTCATGCAAATTAAACTTTCAGTGTTCCAACAACATAGCAGAATATGAATCCCTTCTCTTAGGCTTGCATTTCTTGAAAAAGCTAGGTGCCAAGAGAATCAATGTATATGGGGATTCTGAATTAATCATTAGGCAAGTTAATGGGGAGTATAATGCAAATCACCCCAGACTTAGGGCCTACAGGAATGATGTCATGGATCTTTTGAAAACATTTGAGGAATTCACCTTGTCTTTTGTTCCAAGAAAAAGAACTATTGCTGCCCACAATTTAGCCTTTGCTGCTAGAACCTGCCCAATACTGTATGATGACTCCTCTCAGATGAAATTCAGACCAGCTATACCAGATAACAAGAAATATTGGTAGGTGTTTGATGGAGATAAACAAATATAAGACTTCATGCAATTCAGGAATGAGTTTGAACCCCACAGTTCAGATTCAGACTATGATACAGACTATAGTGAAGAAAACTTTCTTGGTGAAGAAGAGCTGTCTCCACAGCTGGTAGATATAAACCTTCAGACTATCAGGCTTAGAAACCAAACTGAATTAAGTGCAAAATCTGAAATAGAAGATTTGGAAACTCTGCACTCTAAGAATGGTAGTTTGCCCAAGGGTTTGGCCCCTCTAGAAGAACTGTTTGATTTTGATGATGTGGCCAAAAAACCTAAATTGGAACCTGTAGAAACTGAAGTAGAGGAATGTAATATAGGCAGTGAGGAAAAACCAAAAATGATCAAGCTGTCTAAAACCTTGCCAGCTCACATTAAACTCAAATACTTAGAGCTGTCCAAAGAGTTTTTTGATGTTTTTGCGTGGAGTTATGAAGATCTCAAATCCTATGACACTGAAATAATCCAGCACAAAATCCCTCTTAAAGAAAACCAAAAGCCATTTAAACAGAAACTGCGCAGAATAAACCCTATACAACTTCCATTGGTTAAGAAGGAAATCATGAAGATGCACGATGCTGGTATTATCGTCCCTATTAGATATTCTGAGTGGGTATCTAATCTGGTGTCAGTTAGGAAAAAGACTGGAGAAATCAGGCTTTGTATAGACTTCAGGAATTTAAACAAAGCTTCATTGAAAGACAACTACCCTTTACCCAAGATGGATCATATTTTGCAAAGGGTGGTGGGGTCTAAAAGAATTTCTTTGCTAGATGGCTATTCGGGGTATAATCAAGTCCTAGTCCACCCTGATGATCAATTAAAGACAGCTTTTACTACACCATGAGGTACTTTCATGTATGTGAAAATGCCTTTTGGTCTAATGAATTCTGGAGCAACCTTTCAGAGAGCCATGGACATAGCATTCTCGGAAGAATTGGGTTCCTTCATCATTATCTATCTCGATGATGTAACTGTATTTTCAAAAACAGATGAAGAACACTTAGAACATTTGAGGAAAGTTTTCGAGAAATGCAAAAGGTTTGGAATATCTTTGAACCCTAAGAAGACTTTATTTGGTCTCCAAGAAGGTAAGCTTCTTGGACACATTATTTCGGAAGAAGGTATAAAGATAGATCCAAAGAGGATTGAGGCTATATTGCAAATCTCTCATCCTCGAAATATCAAAGAGTTGCAGTCTTTAATTGGAAAGATAAACTTTTTGAGAAGGTTCATCCCCAACTTGGCTGAGCTCCTTAGGAATATCACAAACATGTTGAAAAGGGAGCAAGGGGTGAAATGGACCTCAGAAGCGAAGACATCCTTTGAACTGGTGAAACAAGCGTTAACCAAGACATCAGTTCTCATAAGCCCTGATTTTTCAAAATATTTTTATATCTTCTCATTTGCATCAGAACATACCATAGTTGCTGTCCTTTTACAGAAAAATCCACAAGGACAAGAGCAGCCTATTGCATTCTTTATCAAGGCATTGAGAGATGCCCCTTTGAAGTATAACATTATGGAAAAGCAAGCTTTTGCTTTGGTAAAGGCTTTGAAAGACTTCAGAGTGTACATACTTCACTCACACATCATTGCCTTTGTCCCAAATTCAGTTGTTAAATACATTCTAACCCAGGATCCGGATGGTAAAAGAGGTAAGTGGATTGCTGTTATTCTTGAATATGATTTAGAAATAAAACCCACTAAGCTCATCAAAGGTCAGGGTCTAGCTAAATTAATGGCTGAATCAAATTGTGAACTTCTTGATATAAATATGATCAATGCTTTGGATAACCAAGAAGAATTCTCAACTCCTATTGTTGAAGATCATTTTGTGAATTCTCCTTGGTATACTGATATTGTTTATGTTTTGCTTAATCTGAATACACCTCCTGGTTTATCCAAAACAAAGGCAATATTCCTGAAGTTAAAAGTTGTAAACTATTGCATTATCGATAAATGTCTTTATTGGAAAAATGCAAGTGGAATATTGCTTAAATGTTTGCCTGAGTTTGATGCAGAAAAAATTAAACAGGAATTCCATGAAGGAGAATGTGGAGGCCATTTGTACTGGAAGTCAACAGCCAACAAAATTTTGAGGGCTGGTTTCTATTGGCCCACCCTTTTTCCTAATGTGCACAAATTGACAACTACTTTCCATAAATGCCAATTGTTTGAAGGCAAGAAAAAATTATTAGCCCTTCCTCTGCATCCAATTACTGTTGAAGCCCCTTTCCAACAATGGGGACTTGACTTCATAGGAGAAATCCATCCACCATCCTCTGCCCAACACAGGTGGATTCTTACTGCCACAGACTACTTCACTAAGTGGATAGAAGCCATTCCTTGTAGACAGGCCAATGATTCAGTTATCATAAAATTTATAGAAACCAATATCCTTTCCAGATTTGGCTGTCCTACCAAGATCATCACAGATAATGCAGCAGCATTTAGATCAAAGAAAATGGTGGAATTCTGTCATAAATACCAAATTACATTGGGACACTCCACAGCTTACTACCCTCAAGGTAATGGACTTGCAGAGTCTTCCAACAAAAGCTTAGTGAACATCATAAAGAAACTGTTGGAAGACAACAAGAAGTCTTGGCACACAAAGCTGACCCATGCACTTTGGGCTGACAGATTAACTTTGAAGAAATCTATTGGTATGTCACCCTTCCAGCTTGTGTATGGCACAGATGCAATTTTTCCTAACAGCCTTGGTGTACCAGTTATGAAGTTAGTTCAGCAGTTGCAGACTGAAGAAGATGACATAATCAGAAGAATAAATCAGACCATTCATCTTCAGCAAACCAGGGAGGAAGTATACAACAAAGCATTGCAGAAGCAAGATAATATCAAGAAGATATTTGACAGAAGAACAAAAGCCAGCAATTTCAAGATTGGGGACAAAGTTTTAAAATGGGACTCAAAAAGGGAAGATAAGGGAAATCATGGTAAATTTGATAATCTATGGCTTGGCCCTTACTCTATTCATTCAGTTGCTGGAAACAATGCATTCTTCTTACAAGAGCTGAATGGAACATAATTTTTTGGGGGTCCTGTCAATGGCAGGATGCTTAAGCATTACCTTTCTTAAATCTTTTTCATGTTTTGAAGCCTTTTTACCTTTTTCCATTGTAAATACTGCATCCATCATTGCATTCAAAATTATGAAAAGTCAGAAAATGCAAAAACAAAGAAAAAGAAAAGAGGGCAGAAATCAAAACAAGAAAGGCACAGCCCCATGCCAAAAAAAAGAAATAAACCTGAAAGTGTGCAAGCTTAAATGCCACTGCTGCAAAACACACTTCTAGTTAGTCAAACAGCCTAATCTTGACTAATTAGTTTTAAATTTTCTGCTGATAGGATAGTGAAATTTGATTTGCCAAACTGTTTAATCTTGGCTTATCAGTAGATAGGTTAGGATAGAAATGAAGGTTCAAACAAACTCAAAATCTGAACCAAAGTTCCCAAGAGAAAGGTGACTCAAAACTGTCCTATTTTTCTGAGTCATAAAAGAGAAGACCTGGTTCTAATTTGCTCAAAACTTGAACCAGACGAAAGGCAAAGAGAGCTCAAAGAAAAAGAAAGAACAGAGCTATGAAAATAAGAAAAGGCCATGATAAGAAGCTTTCAGATCTTAAGCCTTCTGTTTTGATTTTCAATTTTCTGCAAATAATAATCTATGTGCAACTTGTTCTTATGCCATAGATCATAGCAAGTCAAACAGCCCAATATTGACTTGACTATTTTTAAATTTTTGTTGTAGAATTTAGAGAATGAAATTTTGTTGGACTGTTTAATCCCAACAAGCAGTAGACTAGGTAGAGAAACATCTGAACTCAACTGTTTAATCTGAGTTCAGGGAGAAATAAGGAGTAGAAATAGATTAGATTTCCTGCTTTCAAAATAATAAAATGTTGAGAAAGGAGTTTTCCAATCCAAGTGCGCTCTGATGAAGAAAAAATGCTAGATCAGTAGGATTGGGGTAGGTAGAAGTTGTATTGATGAAACTCATCTTTCTTTCATAACTGATATTGTTTTGTCAAAAGAAAAGCAAGAGCAAGCAATGGGTCAGGTACCAGTCAGCATTCCGGAGAAATCAAGTCTGAATTCTTGATGCCTTCAGGAAGACACCATCCCCAAGTGGAGCCACTGTTAGCCACCTATATTTTTCAATTATACCAGCTGGTGGCTAAATACTCTTTGCAGCCTTCAAGAAAAAAATTCAGTCCTGAAGTTGTTGGTGCTTAAAGTCTGTTGGTAAGATCATGAACTGCTGGTTGGTTCTTCATACTTTTCTCTCTCTCTGCCTCTGATATTCCATGAAAGTCCAAGTCAGGAACTGCTGCATACCGTTTTCTTTCCCCTCCCTTTCCTCCATTTTACCTTCATTCTCCAATTGCCTTTTCTTCATGAAAAACCCCACCAAATCAGGTGTTACCCCTTACCCCCTCATTAATCTCATTTCCTAAGGTTAAAAACCCATTTTTTTTAACCTATCGAAGCCTTTTTCCTTTTTCAAAAAACATTGAAAATCATGTAAAATACGCCTATTCTCTAAGCGCTGGTCTTCAGCCCCTTGGGCTAAGCCCCCTGCCTTATCTACCTCCATATGCCCAAGCGCCACGACCGGCCGCTCAAGTCCCGGAGCGCTAAACTGAGGCGTGGTCCCACTCCGCCCTTTTTCCCTTTAAAATCTTCGAAAGACCCATCTTTATAAGGTTCGGACATGAAATATCAAACCACGTGTTCCTTTGCTCCGAGTCCTCCCAGCCGTCGATCTTCCCCACAGATCAACGGAGCGGAGTACCCCTCGTCTGGTGGACCCCCCCCCCTTCGCCGCGCTGTTTTCCAGTTCCACCGGTTTCAGCCCGCACCACCTCTCATCCAGGGGCGGTTTTATACCGTCGGCCAGCGATTCCACACGCTGGCCGACGCGTGTCCTCCACCTCATCCCCAAAACCGCCGTCCTTCCACTTTGCCCGCGCGTTAATCCTCGTCCCGTGACCCCGCAGCGGGATTCACCTCTGCCGTCGGATCTGGGCCCTCCCATCCGACGGTTGCCGATCGCCCAATCTGCCCGGTCTTTAACAAAATTACCCGCCTGCTAAATTTCCCCCGGCACGTTCGAAAGCCGATCCCTACCGTCGATCTCTGTAGATCGACAGCTCTCATTCATTCTCCAGATTCCGTCGCACAGTCCACCTTTTTCTCCGTTGACTGTTCAAAAGCGCCCTCGACCGTTGATTGTAATACGATCAACGGCTCTGATCGCTCCAATCTCCCGCATGCCCTCCGATGCAGTCTATCCATATAACGCAGGATTTTCTCATTTTATTGTATTTTGCAGGTTTTAAAGGTTCATTCGTCGTGTTTTAATGAAAATCTGAAGAATGAGGGTGACGACTCCCGTCCTTCTGATTAATCCAGAGAATCAACCGCAGGGTGAAGAACAATGATATCAGCAAGGTTTCATGAGCCTTAGTTGCTGCGTGTCCCCGTAAAGCCTGAAGAATACCGTCAACATCGACGCAGGGAAGAGTATCAGATTTTGAAGATAGAGTGAACCAGAGCAGCAGTGTTTTGGATAAATTGGCAGGGATTACGACCAAGACGGTTATCAAAAACCTAATCCCCAGCTTAGAACACAGATTAAAGAAAAACCTAAAAGTGTTCATCAGACGTTGCCTCCACCGCCATACTTTGAGGCAAATTGATTCCTCAACCACCGCAGTGCCACCTATTGCCTCAAAATGCTCAATCAGAGGATGAATTTATTGAATAAGATCAGATATTATGCCTCGGAACAACCAAAGGAGTTATTTCTGTGCCATATTTAATGACAGAATGTTTGCAGAGTAACCCTAACAATACGCAGAGCCTCAAAGGTCAACAAAAGCTCCTGTCGAGCTTGCTTCTTAAGTATAAACACATTAATGCAGTGGAATACCTGTATAAATTCTTCATTGAGCCTCCCAGGCCAGGAAGACATTAATTCTGCATTAATTTTATTTGAGATCTTTTTATTAGATCTCACCTCCTCATCCTTCTATAAATACTCCAGAAGAAGATGAGTGAGGGGTTGGATTAGTTGGTTTTCAATGTAATTGCTGAAGTGCTGTAGCTTTCTCTGAGTGGAAAACTCTTGAATGTAAATAGTGGTTTCATGGGCTCTTGGAGCTCTGCTTGTAACAGTTAGGTTAGGTTGTGAAAAGAGATGGATTAAAACATTGGATCTGAAGATTGTAACCGGTTTGAAGCAATCAATACAAGATGATTTATGGGATCCTGGTCTATGCTGATGGTGATGTCATTCTTACTGTAACTTGTTATTTTATTTCTGTTTTCAATTTGTTTCATTTCCACTGTAAAGAACAGTTTAAACAGTGTTAGGATCTACTGTATACCAGTAACCTTCTCTGACTAAAAAATATTTATCCCAATGTTTTCTTCTAATTGTGTTATTTAGAAATGATTTAATTCAGTCTAAGCACAGAGATGCTGGCGTTCCCTCATCTTTTCGTCACTGCTGAATGTTATTTTTAAATGTTACTTTCAATATATGCTGTGTAAGGAATGAATTGAGGAAATCAAAGGTTAGCCCTGAGTCCCTTTCTTGTTTGCCCAACTATTTGATTGTTTCTCTTAGGATGTGTCAAAAGCTGACTAGTTTCGAAGTACTTATCAGATCTTGGGCCATTCTGTGTTATCTTTGTGATTGTCTTGGAAGTAACTAAGTAAAGAAGAACTAAGATGAGGAGAAAGGTGAGCCCTGCCCGCTAGTTTCTGCTCCAAAGGTTGCCTCCAAGTTTCCCTTCGTTTTTAATTTGTGTTCTATTAGAAATGTATCAAAGGCTGGATAGTTTCAAAGTACTTACCAGATCCTAGTTTGCTTCTATGTTTTTCTTAAAGTGCTTGGTCAAAGGCTGGCTAGTTTCAAAGTACTTACCAGATCCTGGGCTGCTCTTTGTTCTGCATCTGTCATTTCCCATTCTTATTGTATCACCCCATTCCATAAATCAAATTTTAAAGAGATCCTTAGGCATAGATGACTTGCCCCATAGATTACTCTTGAACCTGAATGTTTCAATTAAATTCTCTTATGACTCCACAGCCCAATGGATTGAAAACTTGCCATCATTTCTTTTCATGATCAAAGCTTATTTTGTTTACTTGCAACTTCTCACCTTTGAACCTATTTGCATATAGATCTTTCCGCTTCAGGCAGCAGCTACGTTCAACCATCCGAGAAAACCAAACAAACCCTTGGCCTTAATAACTAGCCTAATATCATCACCCTAAACTTCAAAGACAATATCCATCTTTGTACATATTGGAGAGATCCCTCTCGGGATTCAGGAGGGCTAGATCCTAGAATCCCAAAGTTGGTTGAAATGATGTTAACTCTGTGATCGGACTTTGCCAATATTGCTTGTTACAGAGGCCTAACACTAGGCTTGAGGCCAAGCATCCTCCTCTAGTACAGTGTTATTTCTGCAGCAGAGTAATGTTGTGTGGTAGGGTGTTGCAGTGAGGGATCACAACACCTTTTCCATCACCTTTTTTTCAGAGGAGGAGTCTCTGTTTCCTTTGGGAGATAATTTTGGAAGCCATTTTAGCTTATTGTAGATCTTGGCATTGGGCCAACTCATTCCTTTTCCCCTACAACACAGTTTGCTTCAGTAACTGCGTTATTTTCATTGAGCATTTGCTGTGGGGTTTTGCATTGTTGGATGGAGGGGCAGATCTTCAGTGATAGGATCAGCCTTTCACCTGAAGGATTCATTAGATGATATTCAGCCATCAGTTGTACCATATTCAACTATCTACATCCATTTCCATTTTTTGAGTTGCAGCTGCTACCCAGCAACTCCGACAATTTTTCCATTTTTTATATTTCAGCAAATCCTTCTAAGGATTGTTTTATTATTGTTTCCAGGGGTTGAGAGCTTTCTCCCCATTATTTATTGAGCCATATATTGTCATATATTTGTATTATTATGTAATATGGAGCAGTCCCTCTTATAAAATTTTTCCTCTTAGCCTGCATAAATTCATTGTGTAGCAGTGTTTCTCCATATTAATGTACATGTCCCATTAAGGCTGGATTACTTTTCTTGAGTGACTCTTTCCTCAAGGATTTGTATACCATTGCTGCAATAACATACATTTTTTGGCTATCTACATATTTATGTACCCAAGCTTAATAAAATAATGTTTTTGTTCCATCTCTTGTTCAATAATTGTTGCAGTCCCTCATCGGTCACTTTCTAAAGACCACTAGGTGTGGGAGATCTATTTAACCCACCTAAAAGGATTTCTTTGGAGCCTCCTCTTGGATTTAAGACTTAGACACATTGTTCTAAGGGATCCAAGTCCTAGTTTCAAATCCTGTAGCAGCCATTACTGGAAAAATTCGTTTTCCATTCATGCCTTGCTAGCTGTTCCAAATTTGGGATATTACAGTGGTATCAAAGCAGTTTTCTTGGCTCAGCCTATGAGTCTCAGCCCAAGAAGACAAAAGAAGATCATAATGATGAAGAAAATGAGATTACTCTCATCAGTGTTTAGAAATAAGAAGAGTCTCTCCAAGAAGGAGGAACAAGAAGAAAAGGAAGGATAATGCACTTCCTATTCTCATCGAGAAGAAGACAACCATGAAAGATACTTGGACCATCTGATTCTAAGTAAGTACCTTGTTGAGTACAAATCTCAACCTAGAGCCTTAAAAGTGACTCTAGCTTTTCCAGATTTGAACCAGTTGAAGGAAGAGAAAAGACCCTGCAGCAGAAGAGAAATCAAAGGCAATAGATTTTTGTTGTCTACCTTTGATGGGTTATCTACAACAAGAGCTTGGGTGAGGAAGTTGGAAGCCTTTTTCCTGCTACATCCTGTAGTGGAGAAAGAAGTTGTTGATGTTAGGTGCCTATATTACTAGTATAGTCCCTTATTATTGTTAGTGTAACCCCCTTATTTTTATTATTATACCCCTGTAACCCCCATATTGTTATTATTGTGCCCTTAAATTATTATTGTTAGTTCGGCTAGGATTACATTGTGGCCCACTAGGATCACATTGTGGCCCCATGGACTCCTATATATAGAAAGGAGGCTTTTTAATTTGTATCATCCAAGAATTGTTCATTCATGTAATGTATTGGAGGTTTCCCCCTCGAAGTGGCTTATTTATAAGGTGTTGATATCTCTTTTCTTCTATTTTTGGAGTTGGTTTCACAACATTTGGTATCAAAGCTTTGGGATTCTAGGATTTCACTGCTCCAAACAGGTCATCGTGGCATTTTCACTATAAAGTTTTTTCTACGAAGGTTCAGAAGCTAAAAAATTTTAGGGTCCAAAGCCAAACTCTTGAGGAACATCTTCAAAAAAATTTAGATCTTGGTTTGAAATATTTTCAGAGATATGATCTGTGGAAGGTAGGTCATTTTGCAGGCTCCTGAATTTAACCTAAACAGGGCATCATGGAATTTTCGCTATAAAATTGTTTCTACAAAGGTCAGAAGCTGAAATTTTTAGAGTGCGAAGCTGAAATCCTTAGGAACATTGTCACAAAATTTCAGATCTTGGTTTGCAATATTGGCGGAGATATGATCTTTGGAAGTTAGGGCTTTTTCAGGCTTCTGAATTTCATCTCAAAAAGGTGATCATGGGAAAATATTTATAACTCTCTCTCTGAGCATCGGATTGGAATGATGTAAAAAGTGACTGCAAGTACACAGAATGTAGTTTTCTGTCTATCAATTTTATAGGAAAAGGAGAAAAACAGTGACACGTGGCAAGTCGTACAAGTTCACTTTACTGAACTAGTCCATAATTGGGTCATTGTGAGTGATTGGACATAAATTTGTCTTGAAGAATCCAAATCAGATCAGACCTATGGAATTTGAAAGAAGCTTCAAAGGGATACTACAGGGTTGAATTTTAGATATTGAGGATCTGCAATTATAGAGATAATTCAATTTCAATATCGAGCTCCTCAAAAGCAAGTAAAAGGTGTGTATTTTTTTTTCTGAATTGCATAAGTCTTGTTTTAAGAATTAATTTGAATTGATTCCAAGGGAATATTGTAGAATATATATCAGTATTGGATTCCAAAATGCCCCCTAAAAAGAATTAAACACCCATTAAGACTTTATAAGGCTCTACTATGACTCATGAAGACGAAGAATGGCGACATGACCTATCAAAATTACAAGAGCAAGTGCAACAAATTTCACTCTCGCAAAGAGCAACAAAAAATGACATGGAAGTTTTGAAAAAAGGCATGGAAACTAAGATGGATGGTTTGAAGAAAGGCGTGCCATCTAAGATGGATGTTTTGAAGAATTGCATGGATGGAATGGAAGCTAAGATGTATGGCATGGAAGTTGGCATCGAATCTAAGATTGATGACATGGAAGCTAAGATTGATGAAAAAATGGAAAACATGAAGAAGGATCTAAAAGCAAACATGGAAGGTTTGACAAAGTCGATACAAGAAATTTTTCCTAATGGTGAAAAGATAGTAGATGAAACTCATGATGAGAACAAAATAAATGTTAATCATGATTTCATAAACTTTAATGTTGGAAGGAAGAACCACCATATTCCAAAAATGGATATGAGGAAATTTGATGGAAAGGATCCTGTAACATGGATTCTACATATGGAGCAATATTTTGATCTCAATAATGTGCAAAACACACAAAAGGTATGCATCCCAACTTTACATTTATAAAAAAATACATGTGTATGGTATCGATGGATTTTCTCCCATAAAAAAATTGTCACTTGGTCAATTTTTACGGAGGAAATTATAGCGCATTATGAGGATACAAAGAGAAACACCTTCTTTAGCCAATTTATAAATCTCAAACAAAAGTGTCCAGTGGGGGAGCACATTGAGAACTTCCAAAAATTGAATATAAGGGTAACCGATATTCCAGAGGAACACATGATTGATCTCTTCATAGGTAATTTAAAGGATAACATCCAACATGAAGTTCGTGTTTTGGAATATGATTCATTGGAGAAGGCAATCAGGTTGGCAAGAAAAATATAATGTAAAATTATGGCGACAAGGAATCCTACCACTCACTTCTATAAAGAGGGAAGTGTTGCTAGTCCTAGATTTCCACAACCTACAAGGTTGACACCACAAAAATTGGAAGAAAAAATAGCAAAAGGGATTTTCTACAGTTGTGGATATCATAAGTGTGTTGAGAATAAATTATTTTACATAGATTTTGAAGAAGAAGAAGAAAATGAACAAGAATTTTCAAAAGAAGAGGGTATACACCAGGAACCAACCCTAGAAGAGGAAGAAATGAGGGTATCATGTAATGCATTGGCAGGAATTACCACTCCTCAAACTCTTAAGATAGAAGGACATATCAAAAAGAAAAAGGTAATAGAGTTGATTGATTCAGGTAGTACCCATAATTTTATTCATTGTAAGGTAGCCAAGGAATTGAATTGTTTGCTATACCCAACACCAGAATGTCAAGTGATGGTTGCAAATGGAGGAACTATAAATTTCTCTGGAAAATTCCATAACATCAAGCAAACCATGGGGGAATATGTATTTAATAGTCCAATGCTTTCGATTCCTATGGGAGGTGCTCATGTTGTAGTAGGAGTACAATGGTTACAATATTTGGGGACGATAGCTTTTAATTTTCAAGAAATTTTCTTGAAATTTTTTTCAGAAGGTAAGGAAGTTGAACTACAGGGTATTGCAGGGAATTTGGGAAAGATAATAAGCTCTAATGTCATGACAAAGCTTCTAAATAAATAACAACGAGGCATAATTTCACAATTATGCTCACTAGAAGTTCCAACATCAAAATCATCTATTTCTGCAGATCTCCAAAAAGTCTTGGACAATCATTCCAAGGTGTTTGAAAATCCCAAAGGACTCCCACCTATTCATGATCATGATCATGCTATTCATTTGATTCCTGGAAATGTTCCTCCAAGCATAAGGCCTTATAGATATCCTTATGTCCAAAAGAGTGAAATTGAACGTATGATTACAGAAATGTTCGAGGCTGGTATAATTCAACCTAGTCAAAGTTCTTTCTCTGCTCCTGTAGTATTGGTACACAAGAATGATGGATCATGGTGCATGTGTCCAGATTATAGGGAGCTAAATAAACTCACCATTAAAAAAAAAATTCCCATTCCTATGATTGATGAATTATTGGATGAATTACATGGAGCAATTTATTTTACCAATTTGGATCTTTGTTCAGGATATCATCAGATTGGAATGAAGACTAAAGATATTCCGAAAACAATATTTCGAACTCATGAGGGTCATTATGAATTTTTGGTCATGCCTTTTGGCCTTACTAATGCACCTTCTACATTTCAAGGATTGATGAATTCCATTTTCAAACCATTCCTTAGAAAATTTGTGCTAGTATTTTTTGATGATACACTAATCTACAATAGGTCTTGGAAGGATCATGTTCAACATGTTGACAGGGTGCTCAAACTATTGCAGGAGAAACAATTGTATGCAAAAGCATCCAAATGTTTCTTTGGAGTACAAGAGGTGGAATATCTAGGTCATATTTTATCTCACTAAGGTGTTAAGTTAGACCCTAACAAAATTAAAGCCATTAAGGAAAGGATAGTCCCCACAACCATTAAGCAGTTGCAAGGATTTATCGGGTTAACAGGGTATTATCGCAAGTTTGTAAAAAATTATGGGAGAATAGCAGCACCTCTAATGACATTATTGAAGAAAGATGCATTTTCATGGACTCCTGAAGCAACTAAGGCCTTTGAACATCTTAAAGAGGTAGTGTGCCTAGCACCAGTCTTAGCTACCCCAGACTTCACAAAAACCTTTATTGTGGAATGTGATGCCTCAGGAAATGGAATTGGTGCTGTTTTAATGCAAGAAGGAAGATCCATTGCTTTTGAAAGTCGTCCAATCAAAGGAAAGTATATACAGAAAGCTATTTATGAGAAGGAAATGTTATCAATACTGCATGCACTAAAGAAATGGCAACCTTACCTAATGGGAAGACACTTCAAGGTAAAAGCTAATCATGATAGTCTTAAACACCTTTTGGAACAAAGACTATCTTCAGAAGAGCAGCAAAAATGGGTCACAAAGATGTTGGGTTATGACTTTGAAATAATCTACAAAAAATGGAAGCTAAATGTTGTTGTGGATG
The DNA here is from genome assembly GCA_034641835.2 of Pinus albicaulis. Lineage (NCBI taxonomy): Eukaryota > Viridiplantae > Streptophyta > Pinopsida > Pinales > Pinaceae > Pinus > Pinus albicaulis. Next base: position 1,033,323,459 of record CM076581.1, on the reverse strand, counting down.
CACTCTCAAGAAATAATGAAGAGGTGGGAGCATTGGTTTGTGCCATTTCTATTATCCAACCATATTGGATAACCGAAGCAAGGGATGAATGGAAGAAGGATGAAGTGTGGACACTCATTCAAAAGTTACAACAAGATCCTAGTACATCTGATACATTTAGTTGGAAAAATGATTCCTTATGGTACAAAGATTGCTTATATCTTTGTAATAATTCCCAACTAAAACAAAAGATTATTTTGGAATTGCACACTTCTCCTTTAGGAGGACACTCAATATTTTTAAAAACTTACCATAGGGTGAAGAAATAATGTTTTTGGGATGGCCTTAAATATGATATCCAAAATTTTGTGGTGGAATCTTTGGTTTTCCAGCAGAATAAATTTGAGACAATTAAGACCCCGGGTCTTCTACAACCTTTATCCATTCCAAGCCAACGTTGGGAGGAGATTTCAATGGATTTTATCACAGGTTTACCTAAGTCCGAAGGAAAGAGTGTAATCATGGTAGTAGTTGATAGACTTACCAAGTATGCACACTTTTGTGCATTATCTCATCCATTTAAATCTATTACAGTTGCTACTACATTTATGGAAACAATTCAAAAGCTACATGGAAACCCAAAGGTTATTGTGAGCGACAGAGATCCCATTTTTACTGGAAATTTTTGGATGGAGTTATTTTCTTGTTTGGGTAATCAATTAGCTAATAGCTCATCTTATCATCCTCAAACCGATGGTCAAGCTGAGATAGTAAATAAGTGTTTGGAAGGATATCTTCATTGTTTTGTATCTGATAAACAAAAACAATGGGTCAAGTGGTTACCTCTTGTTGAATGCTGGTATAACACTTCCTTCCATACTGCAGCAAAAATGACCCCATTTATGGCACTTTATGTATATCATCCACCATCCATCACATCATATTTAAGATAAAATTTGAAGGTTCAAGAAGTGGAAGATCACATCGAGCATCAACAAGAAGTTCTCCAACTCTTAAAGGATAACCTAAATTTGGCACAAAATCGAATGAAACAAAAAGCAAATCAACATTGTAGCAAGAGAATTTTTGATGTAGGAGACTGGGTAATTTTACAGCTACAACCATACAAACAAATTTTCCTCAAGCAAGCTAAGAAAGATAATAAATTATCGCCAAAATACTATGGTCCTTACAAGGTGTTGCAAAAGATTGGTACTATGGCATACAAATTGGAGCTTCCTACTTCTTCATGGGTGCATCCAATTTTCCATGTTTTATGTTTAAAGAAGGTTATAGGTGAAAATATTCCAGTTCAAAAAATATTGCCCGAACTTGATGAGGAAGGAAAAATCATATTGGAACCTGAAGTGGTCATGAAAACAAGAAATCGACAGCTACGAAATCGATCAATTTTAGAGTATCTCATCAAGTGGAAGAACTTACCCACTGAAGATTCTACATGGGAGGATGAGAATTTTATACAAAAGAACCCAGAGCTACTCAAGCATTGAGGATAACACTTTTTTTAAGGAGAGGGGCATGTTAGGTTCCTATATTACTAGTAAAGTCCCTTATTGTTGTTAGTGTAACCCCCTTATTGTTATTATTGTACCCCTGTAACCCCCATATTGTTATTATTGTGCCCTTAAATTATTATTGTTAGGTTGGCTAGGATTACATTGTGGCTCACTAGGATTACATTATGGCCCCATGGACTCCTATATATAGAAAGGATGTTTTTTAATTTGTATCATCCAAGAATTGTTCATTCATGTAATGTATTGGAGGTTGCCTTGTCGAAGTGGCTTATTTGTGAGGCATTGATATCTCTTTTCTTCTATTTTTGGAGCTGGTTTCAAAAAAGTTGAGATATCAATGCTGTACATGAAGGGTGGAGCCTATGTTTGGTGGTTCAACCACTTGAGAAATGCAAGGGTGAAAAATTTTGCAAAGTTCACTCAAAGGTTGATCAAAACTTTTGCAAAATTCACTCAAAGGTTGATCAAAATTTTTTATGGAGAAGAGACAAAGGAAGGAAAGCTCACACTACCACTTGAGGAACCTTGTAATAACGTTGTCACACTCATAGAAGAGCATCCACATGCAACAATAGTTTGGGTAGCCAACACATTGAAGGAAGGGACTCTTGTAGCCCTACAAGAGATTCCCAAATCTCATCAAGGTATGAAGAAATTTCTACTATCTCTTGTTACAGCAAATTTTTTTTATAGTTGTGGAAATTTTCTTTTGCATGACCAAGGGTCAAATCACACTGCTAAGCTAGAGCAGAAATATTGCACTGTGCTGTGCAACATGGAAACATTAAAGGAGGAAATAAACCATCATCCTCATGAGCCATTGTTGGATTGCATGTCACATTTGAGTTGGGGTTTGAAGACTTGAAGATAAGGATGGAAGATAGTAGACATCTTGAAGTGAGAAACCCTTTCTCCTTTCTAGATGACCCTTTCTCAATGAGCACCTCTCAGCTCAAAGATAAACTTCTAATTCCAGCTGATCCAAGACCTCATTGGTTTTGGGGGACTATTGATGAGGAGGAGATCTCATTGGGGGACTATTGATGAGATCCTTGAGAAGATTGCATTTCAAAATCCCATGAAGTGCAAAGACAGGAATCTAATTTGGGAGGATGGTAGC